>CM063501.1:13472202-13544702 GCA_032207245.1 Pardosa pseudoannulata
CACACTTTTCAAGTAGAGATTTCTCAGGTAAAAAGACTACGAATAATCCCTAAGCACAATTGAGCACGTGATAAAAAAAATACCCATGTTTAAAGAGAACGCGCTAACTGCTGGCTAAATTAGTACAGACAGGTTGAATTAAGTCTATAACGTGTCTGGAGGGAAAATTCAGAATTATTGCTCAAACCCCCAACGCACTTTATGAACAAAAGTTATTAAATTAATATTAAAATATGTAAATAAAGGATTTTAATATTATATATATATATATATATATATATATATATATATATATATATATATATAGCAAAAATAAATAAATATGAAAGTTTCTGAGTCCAGTAGATGGGTACTAAACGAAGCCCGTACTATATTGGTACGGGGCTGCCTTTGGTACCTGGAGACCTCTACCCTCTGGTATTTGGTTTGCTTTGATACTTTGAGTATAAGAATCTGTGTGGTCAAATTCGGAGGATAGAGTGACTTTTTGTAATCATTATGAATCGACTTAAAGCAGTAGGACTCTAATTTTCTTTCGAGTAGCAAACTAATTCCATGTGAGTAGTTCAGAATATGTCTTATACGTGAAAAAGAGATACAGGTAGATGAATGAAAATTAGCTATTCAATTCCAAACTATTCAGTACTACGGGAAAATAACAGTTAAAATATTTTCATTCTTAAGGTATTTATTTTTTCAAAATAATTCAAGTATAGAAAAACTTTTTATCTACTACCAATAACAATAGTGCTATTGGATTCCCCAATCTCTTCCCCGAAAGACAGCTCCGTGCTATTCGACAGCAATACCTTGATTTGGTTTGGAGCGCTAGGTTCTATTTTTATGCAACATTACAGCTAATAAGACCCGGATCTTTTTTCTTAAAGCAATAGGACCATCTCAGACCTTAAGACGTCTTCAATCCGGCTACGAATATCCATGCCAGCAGCTGTTCCAGACAGTGAAGCAATGTATTGCGGAATGTTCATATTCATCCAATAAAACATTGTGGTTCATTAGATGGACCATTACCCTTTATATAGGAAAGTTACAATTTTTGTGGTATACAAATAAAAAGGACAGACAATGAAGAACTAAGTAAATATTTTGGAAGAATTGATAATAATGAATTTAACAGGAGTAAACTAAAGCATATTTACGGTATATTAAATCAGAATTACTTATTTATTTTTTCAATTTTTGTTGATATTTAAGTATATGGATTATACATTGTTCACTTTTTCTTTATTTATATAACGATAAAATGAATAGACAAATTATTTTTGAAATAGAATTTGTAGACACCATTTACGTAATTGATGTAAACGATATCGTAATGATGTAAAAAAGTGCTGAAACTATTATTGTAAATGTATAAAAATTAAGAAATAGTGAGATATATGCTTGAAAAATGTAACAGCAATAAAAACTATTTAAGTTGATTTGAAATTGGATCTATTGATGCAAAAAATCTTCAAAATCCTGTAATGTTGTAGTAGTATGTGCAAAAAGCAGAAATTGTGTTCTAAAGTTCAGCGGTGGATGTGGACCAGAACAGCATGGCATTAGCAACTGTGGCGGCTACTTAGCCGAACATTAAAATTTCTATCAGTTTTGCAAAAGCTGAGTGGCAACACGACAGACTCGCTGTATAATGTTCTATGTCGCCTTGTTTGTGGTAACTGTGTAAGAATGTCGTTCTCGTAAATAAATATATGTGTGATTAAGTTCAACCTATACTAATTGAGTTACCACGATATTGGTGACCCAGGCCTTTGGCGACTTGTGGTCATGAAAATCCATTCTCAAAAAAATGTCGCCTATTTGTATATGACAAAAAAAACCCCAATCAGCGTTATTTAATTGATTCTGGCGCTGATATAAGCATTATTTCTAAGCCAAATTCACTTCTTAAACCTGCCAAATTTTAACTTTTTGTGGCTAACGATTCAAAAATCGAAACTTTTGGACGAAAACTCCTTACCCTTGATTTAAATTTACGACGATCTTTTTCATGGAATTTCGTAATCGCATATATAAACACTGCCATTATTGGTTTCGATTTTCTCAATCATTTTGGATTAATCATTGATCTTAAACGCAGACGTCTATTAGATCCGGTGACACAATTATCAACAAAAGGTGAATATTTTACAGGACAGGGCTTCGAAATAAGTTCAGACTCTACTAATTGAATTACCACGATACAACCATAAACCCCTTTTGGTCGTTAGTTGTAGTCCTGGCGATCAGTCTGTCGTTCAGTACATAATTTTCTCTCACTTCAGAACTATAACTACTAAAAGATTATTCAACTTATAAATGACATATGTAAATTTACAAAAAAAAAAAAAGAAAGTGACCTGGCTTTCTTTAACTCGTGCACAGGTTTGCAGGAATAAGTTTTCCTATTATTTTGAATGGGCATTAGTATTACAAAATTTTCCCTAAGGTTGATTGTTTCATTTAATGCCGTTATATTTAGAGCTAAATTAAAATATTTCAGGCAATAATTATTTTGTAGTTTAAACGATACCTCTGGTGGTAACAGGCTAAGCCTGAGGGAGGGGGGCTACTGTTTAGTCCCTACATCCAAATTAAGAAAAACCACATTCAACTAAAGTTTGTACTTTCACCCTAGGGATGCTCTTCAACACGAAAGACACAATCCTACGCCTTAAATCGAGTATTCAGACACGAAATTGGCTTCGTCGTTCTCCATTGAACGGTATTTATTGAAGCACCTGGCCCGGCAGGGCATATCTCCAGTTAGTAAGATAAGGGGTTTTGAGAGGGAGCGTTTCACTGAGATAGTACAAAATGTCAAGATGGCAGTACATAAAAGTAAATTAAATATATGATTTGAGAGTAAAAAATGTAATAAAAGTGATTAAATACGATAAAAATGGGAATATATGTGATTAAATAATGATTAAATGTGATTAAAATACGAATAAATATGGTTAAATGTGGTTAAATATCAGTAAATATGATTAATATAAGCTTAAGATACATAGAAAGCTGTTCGAGATCGTAAATCGGATCCTGGCGAACTACCAATAGAATTTCTCTGGTTGAAGTGGGAGGAGCCTAAGCTACCTCATTAATTTCAACTGGCATTAGTAAAAAGTATTTTGTATATAATAATTGACAACATACATGAATGAAACAACATCTGTACACAGTTATATTTAGTTTATTGATTTCTTTTATAATTTCACTGGCTAACCAAAAAGAAAGATACGTTTAAGGAAGTGCTGACTTTGGACAGAGTAGGCTTCTTTCGTGATCTTCCGCGTTTTTCTTCAAGCTAAAGAGGCTTGACATCGTCGAAAATTCTCTCTCGACATCTAGACCGCTACGGATGCCATAATTTCTGAGTAAATAATACTACTAAGCTCTGTTTTGTCGACTGTAAGGGAGCTTGGGACACAAAATACAAGCTACAAAATCTCGACATTTTGGAGAGACAACGGAATCACAGTGCCGCCTGCCAAGAAAATGTTTCTTTTCCACCTAGTTCTTTTTCTGAAAAGGTGTTTAGGGAAAAAAAAGGGGGACGGTGAGGCTTCTTCTTTTTTTTCTTTGCTCTATTGAAGTTTATTTACGTGCAGATCCGGGTGCCGGCTGTCAAATGCAATGACGAAATGTGGAGGTGGTAGCCGAGTGAAACCGAAATAAGAGATGAATCTTCCAGTTAGGTGATCCATTCCTATCAACGTATCTTGAGACAACACGACTGCTAAAACCGCTTTTTTTCTGCCCGTCTAATGAGCGGAAGATAATTTCAGTGTTTTCTGAAACGTCTATTCGGAACAAAACGCAAGGAATAAATCTGGGACTCATTTACAAATAGCCCTGCGGTTAGAAAACAGTTTAACGCAATAATTAAAAGACTTTTCAGATTGGGGAAGATAGTTTAGTGTAAATAAATATTAAAAGTATATATAAATTGAAAAAACTCATTCTAAAGTTTTTTTTTAAAACGTTGTGTTATCTTGGATGTTCAAACTTAGAATGAAATGAATGTATCAGTCATGCCAGAAGCATCCAGCAAAACAAGCAATACCGCAGAAATCTTTATTAAAAAATAGAAGTTTCACTGAATAATAGAAACCAGCACGTAAATTGCATGAATGAAAAAGATAAAATCCCACACTAAGCAGTTTGGTTCATTCTAGTCTTTTTTCCTTCAATAAATCATACAGAGATAAACTCTACGAAACTGCTGTATACTTTTCCTAGACATTTTATGGGTGGATGCATTTTATATATCAGTTTTCTTCATTATTTTAACAGATAAAAGTCTAATTTACATAATGTGAGACTAGTTTCAATTCTATTTCGTCGGTATTTTATAATCAACATGAACAAGACAAACAGATTAGTGGAGTGTACCTTCTTTTAATTTATAGAAGTATTTTTAGCCCCCCCCCCCAAAGTTCTCGCCACACATATCAATTTCGCATAAGCACACAATCCCTTACAGCATCCAATAGTCTTCGAAATTCTCAGTAGATGTTATTCTCTTTCAGTTGCTAGCAAGCATCGCCAATACCTGGTATGACGTTTGCTTTCAAGGGGCACTTCAAAGGATGTCTGCCGCATGGAGCGATCTAAGTATTTGCGATTTGCTCCCCATCATCAGAACCAACCTACATGGTCTAGTAACCATATCTGGTCTCAGACAGGTGCATAAATGTATTTAGAAGTACATAAACAGTTTGATTCTATGCATGCTTTGAAATGAAATATATACTTTTAAGCACTTTACTAAAAAACCAATCCTTCCTGTCGCAATTATGTGAGTGAACTTAATCGATTGCAGGGTGAATAAGGACGGTGTTAACCCCTTTCTTTTCACTCCCATCCATATTAAGGGATAATGTTTCCCTCTCAATGTATTTGTCTTATTTTACATACCCCAAGACAGTACCAGAGTATTTATATAGTACCGGAAGATAGTTCGTTTATTTTGAATTAGATAACATTTTTTATACAATTGTCTTGAATAAAAAATATAGACTTGTTTTACTATTATCTTGAAAATTATTCGACATTCAAAGGGTTATAAAAAAGATTTGTATTATAGATTTTTACGTTGATTATAAACAAAAAGGGGAAATATTATTGAAAACTACAAAGCTACAAATAAACGTATACAAATCAATCGCATGCAGTGTAAGACAACGAATTATCCACAGTCTCCACATGATGTTACAGTTATAACTTGTGAAATAGATGGTATTTCCGTTGTTTCTGAGCACGACAATCGTTCGAATAACGACAAATATTGGGGTAAAATATTAAAACTTGAATCTACATTCTTATGGCAGTCATTTCCAATATTATTCATAGCATAACAATAAATTCTTACATATATCGCGAATTGAGTCATCTATCCATTTTTTAACACGGTGTGGGGGAGGATTAATTTTCTGATAATTTTAACTCGATCGAAAACAGGCCGTTTCCGGTTAATTAAAACAATGCTGCACCACATAACTGCTATAAATACAGCGGCTAACAAAATTTGGGAAAGATACGGCTAGCCACCTGGTTTCCTTCCCCTACCAGCTTTGTTTACAACCATGTTTGAGAGAATGACGCCAGCTGAAGAGGAGCTGCTCGATTATTTATTGCGCATGCGTTAGGCTGAACTCAGGAAACAGATGGTCGTGAAATAAACTTTTAAACATTTAAAACCGAGAAAGAATGTTATAAAAATTACTCCAGTAGAGTCGAGTTAGCTCTATAATTTTGCAAATTTAAAGAAAACAATTTTTACTACCTAAGTTGGTCGGGTCTCTTATAAAAGCGTATCCGCATTGTTGTAAATCTGATGTGGAATTATATTTTACTGAAGTGAGTTTACCAATTCAATAGATAGAAAATTATAAGACATTTTCACATACTTATATTTAACTCTAACACCCTTACAGATTAACGCCGTTATACATGATTTCATTTTAATAAACACTGAATTTCTCGCTATTCTTAATTTCTCCTTTTTTTCATTCCTGTACATACCATGCGTTTGTAGTTTAACAGTATAATGACTTCCCTGCAAGCTAGCATATTGGGTGAATTGTAAGTCAAAGATTCATTCTTCCTATTATAAAAGTACTGTATAAAAAGTAATGAAATCAAATTCATGAGAAAAAAGATATTGAAGATGTCGATGCAAACAATTAAAATACTTCTAAAAAGGGCCTCTAGTCATCGACACACTTACAACTAGTTTTCTACGGTTTCGAAGGTACCCTGGAAGGACTTTTCTAGAATACTCTTCAAGGATCACGTTAAAACCGCTTGTACTAGTGTCCCATACTCAGCAGAACAGGAAAAAGTATGTCGATCTGGATGAAGCTGGAGGAATGTTACCATGCCGTTTGAGTGCAGAAAGTTGTTGACCACGAATTAAGTATGGCAAAGAACATTATCATTATAAATCTTCCATTTGATAGGGATTCTTCTCATCTACAAGTCATCTACTAATGACGGTGTATACCAGAGGTTCCCAAACTTTTGGGATCTGTGGTCTACTCCACATTTAAAAAATCGAAGGCGGTCTACCAATGGCAGAGCTAAATTAACGTAACGTACATGTTTATATATTTATTTTAGGTAACAAGAAAAAAATGGTAAATTATCTAATTTTTTTTTTAATTTAATATTAATATTTACAAAATAAAAATTTACTGACGAAAATAATCAAAGTATTCATATATCAAAAATGGACCACCCTATTCACTTCGTTTAGTTGAAATTTGGCACTGTATATCTACGACAAGTTTATCATATTGTGGCTGGCACGAGTTTATTGCAATGCGTAAACACGAAATTAAATGTTCATCTGTTAAAAGCAAACGATGTTTGGTTTTTAAGGCGTTCATGGTTGAAAAAGAAGATTCGCAAAGATACGTCGATCCAAAGTAGGATTTCAAATACAAAATCAATTTGTAATTATTTGGAAACGTTTCCTCAGAAATTAATTTCCAAAAATCAGTATCTCTAGATGCTCTGGATTTAAGAAATATATCGTATCTTAATTTAATAATTTCTTCCTCGACCGTGACTGATGTGGTAAATTCATTGTATTATTTTGCAGTTTGTTTTAGGTTTTAAAGCGTAAACTGTAGTAAATTTTTATTTTAAATAATTCATTAATTCTATGCCATAAGTCATAAATTAAATTGTTAATATCCGAGGTCATTATCGGGATGATTGCGAGGACTACCTAAAATGTCTTCGCGGTCGACCAGGCTACCGCGGTCGACGTCTTGGATACCCCTGGTGTATACAGTTATTATATCAATTCCTATTTGGTCTGTAATCATTCTAACCTTTAATATCTAAAACGAGTTCAACACATCACGCACAAATTGCATATTATCTTCTTTTCTGCTAGTGGATGAATGCCTTATACGAGATTCATCTTCCGCACTCTCTCAGCTGACTTTGAAGCTCTTATTTCATGTCAAAATAGTAACTTTTGATAAGCTTTCACTCCTGAGCACTTGCTAGATCACAGACAACATGTCTCAGTCATTTTCCCAAGTGAATATAGTATTTAATGGTACATTCCTGTTTATTTTTAAGCTTTGACAGAGCATGTAGATATATTTCAACTAAAATGACAGTACGAACATCTTGCTAGCTCATATAAAACTGATGCCAGGTTCACTTTGAAGCTGACTTACTGCTCCATCAAACCTCCTGAAAGAATCATATCGTCCAAGAAGGAAAAATTAATTTCTTTACTGTTTAAACAAACCTGTAGACATGTATAACTTCTGTTTTTTAACCTAAAAGACATCAAATTTATTAAATATGAAATACATAAAAATAATTCAATCAAAAACGTTTGTTTTAAATTTTACAATTTTCTTAAATTTTTACTAATTTTTAACATATTTAATTTGTTATTTACCTTAAAATTTGTGAATTTTCATGTCATTGAATCCTAACTGTAACCGTTACTATAAATCTGATGTTATAAATTCTTATAAATTATTTTCCCTAATGAACGGCGTTATTACTTATGATGGATTTAAAATATTTTTTTCTTTTCCGTTAACACGAAGAAAAGAACAATCTAGAAAAGAAATACCACCGTCAAAATACTTAACAAGCGATAACGATTTATATATAAATGCCTTTTCCTTAATTATCTGCGTTATTACATATGGATCGAATTGAAATAAAAATTCTATGTTTTCTTCTACGTTAACACGAAGAAAAGAACAATCTAGAAAAGAAATACCACCGTCAAAATACTTAACAAGCGATAACGATTTATATATAAATGCCTTTTCCTTAATTATCTGCATTATTACATATGGCTCGAATTGAAATAAAAATTCTATGTTTTCTTTTACGTTAACACGAAGAAAAGAACAGTCTAGAAAATAAATACCACCGTCAGAATACTTAACAAGCGATAACGATTTATATATAAATGCCTTTTCCTTAATTATCGGATTTATTACATATGGATCGAATTAAAATAAAAATGTTATGTTTTCTTTTCCGTTAACACGAAGAAAAGAACAAGCTAGAAAAGAAATACCACCGTCAGAATACTTAACGCTAAAAGAATTAGATTTATTATCAACTGTTTTTGAAAAAATGTCTTTTCCCTAATTATCGGGGTTATTACATTTGGAGGAATTAAAATAAAAATTATACATTTTCTTCGTTAACGCAAAGGGAAGAACAGTCTAGAAAATAAATACCACTTTCAGAACATTTAACGGGCACTAAAGGAATTCAATTTGTATAAACAAATGAATCTTCAAACTACAGTTTTAAGCGTTTTTCGGGTATTTATTTTTAAAGTAGCCAACATATCATCAAACAACATAAACAATTGAAGTGGTGTAACGGAGTCCTGATTAGTAACCTCTTTTTTCTTCCCTTAGTCAGATTTTTCTAGAAATCCTTGTAGAGGAAGACACGTCATCTTTCTTAAAATCACAGACAACTATTTTCAGTTACTCCGCTGTGTTTCCTTTTTTTCATTCGCAGAGTTTTGTTTTCACTTAAAACACCCCGTGATGAACGACTAACAGTCTAAAACACATCTAGCTGTATATTATTCACCTCTGAAGCGGGGAAAAAACCTATTTTATGGCAAATTCCAGCAGTTTTTAAAGTAAATAAGAGCCCCCTTACACGTGCCTTTCTAAGTAGCCTTTTTGACTCACCTTACCGATAAATTCTCAATAGCACTGAAATGTTGTGACATTATATACGCACCTTGCACCTTACTTCTGAACCTTTTTTTTTATAATTCTGAAAATGGGGAAAGAACGCTCTCTCAAAAATAGGATACAACAGGGACACAATTTGTATTTTTTCAAGCGCTTTGAAAGATTGGAGCAGCATTAAATGAAGCAGAGATTTATTTGTTAGCGTGTAATATGACTGTAGAAGTCTGTTACCTCTAAATTTCGACAAAAGGTTCGGTTGTGCGAGGGAAGATGACTGATAAGAAGCAGCAAACGGCGCTCTTTAAGAAATTAGAACAAGAATTTCCCGAAGAAATACAGCTAATAACTAAAACTCAGCATACGCTCTCTCTTTTTTTTCTCTCTCTTTTCAAAACAGTCGAAATTCGGAATTTTTTGGAGACAGCATTTATCTCCCCCACCCCGAATTTCAGACATCTTTAGAAAGCGTGTTTGCTTAGTTGGCAGTTTTCGAGATTTGGATCATTAAATTCGTCACTCTCATACACAGAAATATTTCTGTTGTGGCACTGATTTGGCTGCGGGGAAAATCAGAAGGAAAATAGAAGGTTTAGATGGGGAGAGTCTCTTTGAATCAATTTAGCGTTGATTGGTTACGGCACCTTAGAAACAACTGCCGCAAGAAAATTTCACAAGAAAGTTCTTTTAAATTTTGCTAATTTTTATATTTACCTGTGTATAATAAGCACATTTTAAAAAGACAGTTTATGCTTAGATTGTCTTACTTCTTTTAAATTTTACTATTTTTTTATATTTACCTGCGTACAATAAACGCATTTTAAAAAGACAGTTTTGCTTAGATTGTCTTACTTCTTTTAAATTTTACTATTTTTTTTATTTACCTGCGTATAATAAAAGCATTTTAAAACGACAGTTTATGCTTAGATTGTCTTACTACTTTTAAATTTTACTAATTTTTATTTACATACGTATAATAAAATTATACGTATAATAAAAGCATTCTTAAACGACAGTTTATGTTTAGATTTTCTTACTTCTTTTACATTTTACTATTTTTTATATTTACCTGCATATAATAAACGCATTTTAAAACGACATACGCTTAGATTGTCTTACTTCTTTTAAATTTTACTATTTTTTATATTTACCTGCGTATAATAAACGCATTTTAAAACGACAGTTTATGCTTAAATTGTCTTATTTCTTTTAAATTTTACAATTATTTATATTTACATACGTATATTAAACGCATTTTAAAACTACAGTGTATGCTTAGATAATCTTACTTCTTTTAAATTTTACTATTTTTTATTTACCTGCGTATAATAAACGCATTTTAAAACGATAGTTTATGCTTAGATTGTCTTAGAATAAATATTACTATTCATAGGAATGTTCTCAATCTTTTTTAGTTAACGTCGTATTAAAATATCATATAACGGCAAATAAAAGTATTTGTAACACACTTTTAAAAATGTAAAATATAAACGCAGGAAAAATAAATTTGAAAAGATTTTTTTAAGAAAACCATTGAGGTAATTACAGTCGGAAAAAAATTTACTAAATCACCAAGTTGATTTAAAAACTCTAGTTTAAAAAATAGAGAAAATTATGAATTTAGTTTGTGGATCTCATTTTGAAAAAGTATTTGAGATTGTATTATTTTGATGATGTTTATATTCTAAATTTGATATGGTTCTGTATTAATTAATTTGAAGATTTTATTGATTACATTTTTCTTTAGAGTGAATAAAAATATATTTTTCTATCATAACAACACTTTATAAACACTTCAGAATATGAACCATGGAGTTTAAGAAATATTTTTTGATAAAGGTATCTTTTCTTTAGAAATATGTTTTTTTCTATAATGTTTCTTATAGATATGTTTATCTCTAAAATGTTTTTCTTTAGGAATATGTTTTTAATTTTATGTAATCATTAAATACTTCAATTGAATTACATCGGGAGCATAACAAATTTATAATTAAACTTCATTAAAACTATTAAATTTTAAATGCTTTTTCGAAATGAGATTAACACACTAAAGGAAAATTCTCTCTAATTTTATTTAAAGCTTTAAAATTAACTTGATGACTTGATGCACTTTTTGTCAGACTGTATAAATATCGTATCAAAGTAACAAAATCAATGCGTAGCGTTGTTATGTTTATAATATTTATGTATGAAGTATCTTTGTTTCTCAATTCACTTTGTTTGGTTTGTTTGTGAAGCGCTACGGTCTACTTTTTGCAACAGGAGGGCTGGAACCTACTGCTCAAAGTCGATTCCGAACGGCTACGAACATCCATGCCAGAGTGGGATTCGAACCCACGAACTCCGGTTCCAAAGGCCAGCATCCTAACCATTCAGCCATCGTTCGGCCAATCCATTTTGTGAATAAAAAATAAAGAGATGGATAAAAAGAGAATAAAGAATCAAAGAGATGAATAAAGAGAAGAATAAAGAGATGGCTTTCATTATGTAATTAACACAGAAACGTTCGAAAGTGTATTATGTTTTTGTTTATGCTGACAATCCTGTGACATTGCAGAGGAATTTTTTATTCTTCTTGAAAAACTTCATGCAGATAAAAATTGGCAATCTAAGATTTTGAGGACGAATGCCTTCTTGTCAAGTTGAAAGCAAAACTCAGTCATGGTGCCTATTGCTTAACACAAAAAAGGAATAGCAGACTTTAAACTTTTAAGTAGAGAAAGGAATAAACATAAGAAATGGATTATGATAAATAGAAAATTTCATAATATCGATACAATACGTAGTGACTTTACTTTGCCAAATATCCTCGCGACTGGGTTGAAATCTCTAGCTCGCATTTGTGTGCCGTGGCACACAGACTGCGAAACCCTGATTAGAAATTTCATTCGGCATGATTATTAAAATAAACGATAAGTATATTTAACAATTTTTAACACTAAACCTACCTAGGAGGTCAAATGACCGCCTTTGAAACTTTTATCACAATTATTAAAAATTACAGGTTTTCACTTTCCTCGAACTTACTGCACGAATTTTTCCATAATATACAGTAATTGAATTTCTCAGTCTCGCTTTTTCTTACATTTTTTCCTGATAATCATACGTATTCTACCCTTATCTACCGTGAGCGACCTTTTGACAGCTGGAGAATATAAATTACATGTATACAATTTTCTACATAGATATTTCAAACCTACAACTAATTTTAAGTTTTCCGAGAAAATGCCATACGATTTTGTTTATAGAAAATGTCATTGCTTATGCAGAGTTTGTTTTATTCTTGGTACACAATGCCGATTGCTGGTAACCCACGAGGCAAAATAACGCCCATTCGAGTAGGCTCTATGCGCGGAATTTTAATACTTGCCACGTGATCAGTTCTATTTGTAATAATAAATAGGCTAAAAAGTTTGGGTAGTAAATATATAAAAATAGAAATTACTAAATTTTGCATTTTATTATTGATGGATATTTCAAATACAAATTCCAAAATTGAACTGTAAATTGTCAGCGCGAAGGAAATTGTTCGAAGAAATAGATAATATAAGCGAAATATGCTGTGAAATAGACGAAGAAGGAAATCCTGATTATGAGGATGATACATATCATTTATTAGACACTAACTGTGGTTTGGTTTTTGTTTTGGCTTGGAGAGCTACGGTTTACTTTTTTCCTAGACGAGGGCTAATGAAACCAGGACCTACTGATTAAAGCCGATTCTGAACGGCTAAGAACATCCATGCCACAATGGGATTAGAACCCACGAACTCCGTTACCGAAAATCAGCACCCTAACTATTCGGCCATCATTCGGATAGGACACTGACTGTGAGTTATTCGTTATAGATAATGGAGAAGAGAACATGCGAACAAGCGTGGGGAAGGAAAAATAAAGAGATTGTTCTCTAGTTTCGAAGACGAATATGAAGACAACGATCAAAACATTGAACTTTTGGTTAATAAATTCAACTAAGTTCTGGACCTGGAGGATCCACGCTTTTTCAATTTCGAGACTTCTCTCTCAAAATTTTCATTCCGTAAGCCTGGAAAATAATTGTTTTCACTTATGGCATGATAGTTATTTTGTGCTTTATTCCCTACGTTAAATGTTTACTCAATTTATACTCAACTGGAACATAATGTAGCGTTTATTTCAAACCGGTCAGATTCCCATCATCGATAAAAACAGCATATATATAACGTTGGTAGGTTTAGTGTTAAGTGTATATTTAAAAAAATAGGTTCTTATTATTTTTATTTTAAGTATCTATATTAAATTCCTTGTTTCATTTGTTTGGAGGTAGACAACTGAAGGAAGAAACAATATAAATTCGGAATGCTTTTAGCAGGCCCTCTAAATACCCGGTTATACCTGAACAAAAAATTGTAAGAGTGTTTCTATTGGGAATGAATGTACATCGCAGTTTTGTCGAAAATAAACAATGAGTTCACGAGTCTTCCTTCACCTTAGAATTGGCGACAGTCTCTCGGCGAATATGTGACCATTTCTAAAATAAGATTGCCTTCAATTTCTCTCGGGATGAAGATGTGCGCCAAAAATCACTCATCCTTGAAATTCTCCTCAACTTTTCCGCTTCCTTGTTTCCATTGCGTAACTCACGCTTTAAGGTCTCTGTCAAACGGTCCAACAAACGAGACCAAAAAGTCGCTGACAGATTTTTTGGTAGATTAATTATTATTTTATAATCGTTATTGAATCAAACATAAATATCATCTGTATGTATGTATGTTCAGAATGCTTCCAGACCAAAGTTGATAAAATTTTGTAGCTAATCAGGAAAACACTGGAGAACTTTTTAAGAAGATCTTATAGGCCTTTACTCTAAACGTTGAGGTTCGGTTCGAACCTTCGTTGTGACGTCACTTTGACGTCAGCTTGTGGACATTATGAGAGCAAGGATCAAGGTGACGTCAAAATGGCGTCACAATGAATGTTCGAACCGACTAGCAACGCCCAGAGTAAGCCCCATAGATCCGATGTCAATGTCATGATGAAGAAGAACGCTTTGTTGCCTTCTATCCGGCATGTAACCCTAAAATATGGCATCGTTGAATACATTTTCTTTTTAACCCTTATGTTCATTTTAGACAGCATACGATACATACCACTTTACAATTTTACAATTTTTACCACGTGTAGCAACGTATAGACTAGTATACATCTTGTTTTTCTAAAATTTTCATATCACGATTTTTTTTATTTATTTTTTTTTATGTTTTTTATAGCCCAAAGAAGCTACCTACATACTTATTTTTGCTTTTCTTCATAAAAAAAATGCAATCTTGCCACGATAAGGGTTAATAAAGCGTAATGATACCAAAGAAATTTACGATACTTTTCTTAACTGAATATGATAATTAATTCATCAAAATACCTCACACTGTAAAATGTCAGTAAGGGAAACCAGTACAAAATTTCGGCTTAATGTATTTCATTGAAGGTCTTAAATTGTAAAAATTTCCTACGAAATTCGGTTACAGTCTTTCCAGGTAACACCCACAAGCTCGTAGAACTATATCGTATTAACAAACAAATCCAGATGAAAAACAAATATCTTGCTTTCCCTTCTTCACGTATAAATAGTGAGAGAAAAAAAAAAGTGGACCACCGGAAATTTTTTCTATCCGTGCTTATGGTTTTCACGCCAACGCCACATAACAGAACTTTTGATTTATTGCTCTTCCAACCTAGTAGACGAGGGAAAAGACAGGGAAAATGTCAGATGCCAGAGAGAAAGAGACGGAATTCATTCTGAAAGAAGAAAATGAGGGAAAATATAGAGGGACAGTCAGTTTGTGAAAACCTGCCAAGAGGTATTTTAGTTGTGGAACTGACAAGAGGAGGAGATAATTAAAAGAAAGCAAGGGAAAACTATTCAAGGATATTATTTTTAATAATATGAAAGCAAAACGTTGTTTCCCTACAGATTAAATGGTAAATCGATTCTCTGGATAGACTGAGGAGAGCAATTCTTGTAAAATGAGGTTTACGAGAAGGGAAACAGTGAGGGATTGTTTGTATTGTTTAACAATTTAATAAAAAGATAAACTGCATGGCTAACGATGTACCTACAAAGGATTCAAGGGTGAGATATTTTTGGACAAAAGAAAACTATATACGCAAAATCCTTTAGACTATAGGAGTCATTTTCTAAAACATTAACTAATCAAAAACAGCCTGAAAATCCTTCAAAATAGACTGGAAAGCAAGTACAACTGTGTCCATTGCTGAATGCTTATAATACGTTATCCTTTAAACGAAAACTAACGCATTTACGCTAGCAGCGTATCAAAAATCTAATGGCTTCGATGAAAATGGCTCTCAGAAATAAATCCTATCTTTAAAACTATTATTTTTCTTAAACATGAAAAACTACAAGCTGCTTTCGCATTTCATTCAACTTTTATTCATAGAACACATACTGAAAAATCTCGTTCCAAACAGTTACAGTTACAATGAATATGACAGCTTGAACTCTTTGGAAATTCTTGTCTATATAAAATCTGATCGCTACAATGAAAAATGGATCTATTACCCTCCATTAATGTGTTTAAGATCTACACGTTATATTGCTTTAATAATGGTTACATTGCATTTAGCCTCTGGCCAAAGACTTTGAACTCTATGAGTTTACACTTGAAAATTGAATTTTTAAGTTATTTTAAGTATAAAGCTAATTTAATGTCCAAAACCTTACCTTTTCAGGTAGATGAGGAATGACTTATGTCTAACTCAAAATCTATCTTAACGCTGATTCTGAAATACTACTTTTTATACATAGAACTCGTATTAAAAGTTGTACTAGTCATCAAAAAATTCCCAGTTAAAATTTACAGAATTTATTAATGGGTTTACAGCAGGGTTGGGCAAATACTTTTAAGCATGGGCCAAAATGAAATTTTCAAATTGCCTCCCGGGCCGGACGACTATACCGCGTACGCTGTGCACACGCGAATGTTTTGGGTGGAGTTTTTTTTCCCTGCCCAAGAAATTTTTTTGACAAAAACACTATAAGTATCATTTTAAAGCATTTGGACACAGAAATTTGACAGTTAATAAAAGATAATAGTAATAATAAATTGTCTAAAGGTGTATATGCGAACCATTTGTGCCCAGTAAAATATGTCACGTCATTTTTAAAGAAATACGATCCATTATATTAAATTAATGGTCATTAAATAAATCAGTTAATGAAAGATTTTATTTCGATATTTATTTATATCTTAACGATACAAATTATTTTATTTTGATCACAGTTATTACATTTTTATATTTATATTACATTTTATAAATATAATAGTAAATAGAATTATAAAAAGAAAAGACAAACATAAAATGCTAAAATAGAATAGTTTTAGTTAATGTGAAACGTGAAATCTGGAATACTCATTTGATATTATTTCTTCAAAATTTAAATCCAAATCACTTGTAGCAAGTCAGGTTATTTTTCATTATTTATATGTACACTACGCATACAAATATTGTTGATTTCAACAAAATCGCATATGAGAGATATAAAAAATTGTGTGCAGGATTTTTCAATGGGCCGGCTTTTGCCCACCTCTGGTTTACAGAGACCAGTTACTCTAATGGAGATTTAATTAAACATTTTTGAAAATTAATTTCTTGCTATTTAATCGAAAGCATGTCCATCTTTAAAACAAGTTGGGTGTTGTTTAAATGTAATATATACCAGATTTTATTTCATCTTATCTTAGTGACGATGGCAGTAGATAAAAAAGGAAATAACGTAATAATGTAACAGTCTTGTCAGACGATTAGATCATGAACCCTTTGACGAGTCCTTAAGCTAATAATTTACGTTTAACTAGTTTCGACAATATAATGCGTGGCTGTAGTAATAAGAGAATGATAAAAAAGCGGGTCATTTCAATGTTACATTCAGCAAAGTCAGCTCGGGGCAGAAATTTCATGCTTTCTCGGTGGCCCAATCAATCCTGCGGAGATGATTGTCAACGAAATCCTTCTGGTAGCAAAATTTTGTTCGCGCAGGTTCGCTCTTTCACAGTGAGACGAGCTTTCTGGCTAAATGATTTTAATGCGGGCACACAAGAGCACAGAGAATGCATTAACTACATCAAATTAGCACACGTAATTTGTCCGATGTAATTTTGCATTAGTGTAGCGTCATGGTTGATCACGTTCTCTGGTATTTTCCATTTAGTTCATTAATTTGAGACTATTATTGTCGTTTTTTCTTTCTTGTTTGGAGGTGCAGTTATTTTTGAAATGAATTAGGCGTGGCGGTAGCTTTGATGTTGAAGCCCTGTTTGGACGGCCAAACATTAGAATGATTAAGCATTTGGGTGTAATAGAATTTAATGATGTGGGAAATTTGTTATAAGCGCGCTAATAGTGCCAAGAAGTGTAATAATTCTCAGAAGTAAAGCTCTCGCTGTGACGTTTTAAATGATTACAGATATCTTTTATTTCTCGTCTCAAATGAAAATCAATACACTTTCAGAAATAAGTCTAAAAATGAAACGAAAATGTGACAACTACGTCGGTATATTTTCACTTTTTTCTTAAGCGTAAAATGAAAACTTTATAAAAATAACATTTTTGATATTTTGAATAGATTTACAGAATAAAGCAACTGGAAGTGTTGGAAAAATTGTTTTCAAAAGTTGAGTTTAGAAAGTAATTTTATTAAAGCAGGATTCGACGTCGTTTCAACTTTTTTAAACAATACTAATAAGGCTACTTTGGTCAAAATACGAAACATGTTCATAAAATTTAATTGGAGTAACAACAATATTACTTATCACTTTGAGCAATATTACTTATATTACTTATATTCACATATTAGCCGATTACTTTTAATAATAATATAATATTTTTAGCATTGAAATAAAATCAAAACTCTGTGAAAAAAATTGGCTTGATTGTGTATAACTTATTATAATATTGTATTTTTTGGACACTTTCTGACATTTCGGAGCTCCCTAATCACCAAAATTAAATAGACAGTTATTTGCACAAATTATTAGAGAGTTCTTAGCCAAATAAAGACAATTTATTCTGTATATTTTTAATGAAAATTTTAGGACCTATCTTCAATATCATCGAACGGACAGATTTTCATACTAGGTATAATCATAAAAAATGATTTAATTTAACAATTGAGGAAAATTTTAACTCTATTTCTACTTTAAATGCATATAAACATTCATTAACGTGCATATAAAATCGTAAAGAATACCTTTTGAGAAATACTAAAATTGTGCAATATTTCGAATATTTATAAGTTTAAAACCTTTACAAATTATGTATTTTTGAAATCCATTTCATTAGTTTTACAGTCGATTCTTGATCAAATGTGAAATTTTGAACCTTTTCTTTTACCAGCCGTAGATTTCGGATCAGCATAGAATTACCGCATTATTTTTATACTGAAATTGCTCTGATTTCCTATTTTTCTAACAAAAATACTCGAACGATCTCTTGAAGCACAACGGTAAAAATTAGTCATTTTACCCCGATGGCTGGTAGCAAAGAAATCTCGAAGAAAACGAACTGGGTTACATTGACAGCCAATAAAGTTTAAGATTCAATTTACAACTGTAGAAGAAATGCAGCCATGGAGGCGAAGCATCATTTCCATGGATACATAATTCGAACAGTGGGGGTGCCCTGAAGTGTCCTAGATTGATGTGACTAATAGACACAGAAAGGTTTGGTTTGGTTTGGAGTGCTACGGTCTACTTTTTGCAACAAGAGAGCTAATGAGACCGGGTCCTACAGCTTAAAGCTGTAAGTCCCGGCTACGGACATCCATGCCAGAGTGGGATTCAAACCCACGAACTCTGGTACCGAAGGCCAGCACCCTAACTAATCGGCCATCGTTCAGCGACACCGAAAGAAACGGATGTGAGAAGAAATAATGGTCAAGGATTACACATATGTATTTAATTCTACACAAAATAAGTAAATAGAAACATAAGGGGAAGCCAAAAGAGAAGTAGCTAGGTCAGCAAAGGTTGACCTCGATGCCGGAGGGTTGAGAGTTCGTAGCCAGAGCTGTCCAAAAATTTGCCGTATTCATTACTGGCGTCTGGCGAACGGCAAATAGATTCGTAGTCACAATGTCCTCCAATAAATGATACCTCTGAAGATAGGAAATCAAGCTTGGAGGTCTTCTACTAGGTCCATCCTTCTAAATAACGAGCTAAGTCGTTCTTTCACCCTACTGGTGCTCTTGAAAACGAAAGACGCATGCTTCCAGTTACTTCTGGATCACATTCTTGGCTTGTCGAAGTGACATAAGAAACAACAACAAAAGAAGAGAAGGTAGACAGAGCTGTTCAGATTTTGAAAAAATAAGAAAATATGACAGCGAGGTAAATGTGACCTCGGACCTCGACTTCGTTCTTTAATGAATTTAAAATGGTGAGTCACAATCTCTAAACGCCCATTATTTATACTAATTTACACTAGTCCACTATCTATTTTATATTAATAGTATTACTCCACTTCTCGTTTATCCTCTATGCAAGTTTTATTATTCAGTATTCATCAGTTTCACAATTTTTGAGTGACATTGAGAGGATATCTGTATTACATTTATAATATAAATTAATTTGCACTAGTCCACTATCTATTTTATATTAATAGTATTACTCCACTTTTCGGTTATCCTCTATGTAATTTTTATTATTTAATATTCATCAGTTTCACAATTTATGAGTAACATGGAAAGGATATCTGTATTACATTTATAACATAAATTAATTTGCACTAGCCCACTATACATTTTATATTAATAGTATTACTCCACTTCTCGGTTATCCTCTATATAAGTTTTATTATTCAGTATTCATCAGTTTCACAATTTATGAGTGACATTGAGAGAATATCTGTATTACATTTATAATATAAATTAACTTGCACTAGCCCACTATACATTTTATATTAATAGTATTACTCCACTTCTCGGTTATCCTCTATGTAAGTTTTATTATTCACTATTCATTAGTTTCACAATTTATGAGTGACATTGAGAGGATATCTGTATTACATTTATAATATAAATTAATTTGCACTAGTCCACTATCTATTTTATTTTAATAGTATTACTCCACTTCTCGGTTATCCTCTATTTAATTTTTATTATTCAGTATTCATCAGTTTCACAATTTATGAGTGACATTGAGAGGATATCTGTATTACATTTATAATATAAATTAATTTGCACTAGTCCACTATCTATTTTATATTAATAGTATTAATCCACTTATCGGTTATCCTCTATGTAAGTTTTATTATTCAGTATTCATCAATTTCCCAATTTATGAGTGATATGGATAGGATATTTATAATATAAATTAATTTACTTTCTGTAACAAAACAATGCTAATTGTAAATAAAATTTGTTCAAACTAACTTCTTGGATTGTAAATATATTCTTAATGAATTTATACCGAAATTTAGCAAAACTAAATCACCACTATACAGTGGCGTAAGCAGAATATTTTCAAGGGGGGGGGCGGGTTCATAATTCTAAAAAATAATAACCCGCGTAATTTCTACTAAAATTCTTATTTTTGCCCTTTTTTCTGAGCTCAAGAGGGTTGTTTAAACCCCTAAACACCCTCTTGCGTACGCCCCTGCCACTATACTATTGCAAGTATGTAACTAAAAAAAAAACCCGAGCCTTAATACTTGAAGAGATGTACATCCTCATGAGTCGGAGAAAAGGGAAAGAGCGCTGGGCGAGAGAAACGACCGATTTGGGGCCGTGATCCTTTTTTCTTCTCGTTTGTCGTTGGTGTGAGAGTCAATTTGGCGTCTCGTAACGAGCCTCCCCGACGCCTACCTTGCCGCCTATTTACACCTTTCTCTCCCCCGAGAGAGTGTGCGATATTATTATGGCTGATGCTCGTATTTTGAGGAGAAGTCGTTGACCTGTACGCTCCGGGCTACAGTGGCGTGAGTCGAGAGAAGGGTTGGAAAAAAAAAGAGATTCGCTTCGAAATCAATTATCTCTTTGCACTCCTATGTCGAGTGGGACTCGACATCAGTTTTTTACCTCCGTTTTTTGTCGACATTTTTTTCAAATCCAAACCAATAGATGCTCAAACAGAAAGATACCTGGAGGAAGAAGACAACCAATCCTTTTTTTTTATTTGTGTATGTGTAAAACGTACCATATTGTAAACAAAATTTATTTTTAATTTATCTTTTTATTTATTTCTTTAAATTGGCAGTTTTTAGTTTAAGAATATTTAAAACAAAAACACAAGCGTTGAGAGCTGGTGCTAACAAAATGGAATTATAATTTAGAATTCTAAGAGTTAATGAAAAAGCCTACTGAGTTGAAAAAAAAGAATGTTTTGAAGACAAAATAACTTGAAAAACATTATTTTTATGTAAATACAGCAGGATAATTGTATGAGATATTAGAATTTGTACCAGATGTTATAAAAGAAAAAGTTTACAGAACTAAATGTTGGTTGGGATTCAACCTGGTATCTTACTGAACTCTGGGCTCATAGAAGATGGAATCGATCTGTGCTATAAATAATTTAGAATTTTGGGAAAACTTGAGGAAACTTCCCCAACAAAAAGAAAAATGAAATCACGGTGATATGATTCCTATGATCAGAACAACGACATGACTGACTATAAATGTTTAACCATTTGTAGTATATTTTCTTTAAATTTAATTAAAATACTAAACGTTTTGGAAATACTTTTGGCTTTTTTTTTGGAATTTAACCCCTACAATTCAAATTTAGAAACTTAAAATTTATAAAAAGAGGATATCCTTTTCGCGCTTATCCAGTATTTGTATTCAGCTACACAGTTTTATATTTGAAATAAGGGGCTAAATTTTAGCTAACAAATGACAATGTAATCATAAAACTGCTGCTAAGAATATTAAATTTAATTTGGGGTGCAAAGGGTAGGGGAGAAACAGGAAAACACGACTTTGGGTCAGTAGTACTCCACACTTTTCCGATTTTCTAATCCCCTGATATTAGACAAGACATACGAGAAACTCCGACAGCTACTTTTAGCAAAATAATCCACTGCGATGCATTTTAGTCAAAACAGTTAACATAAAGACAGTTTAGCGAATAGCTTATGGAGTGGACCTCTAAAAATAAAAGAAACGCATTTGAGGTGTACTAAAAATGCATCTATACAATTTTACAAATTACAACTGTCAGCTAGATTCTCAGTTTTGCGACGTTTGTGCTGTATCATAAAAACAAATCTACGTCTAACAATTTAAAATAGGGAATGCTCTCGGCTACAAACCTAGAGAGGTACATCATTGTTATTTGACATCAATGTGAGTTCTATCCTCGATGATGGTAAAACATGCAGTTCACTGCACTTCCGTACCAGAGTCAACGAGTTCAAATTCCACTAATGGCATGGATGATCATATCTGTATATAATCGAATTTAAGCAGTAGTTGCCACTCTAAATAGCCACTTAGACCATAGCACTCCATATCAAACCTGTGATCTGCCGAGTCGGTGGAGGACAGCTGATCCCAGACGACTATCATGTGAAAAAAGGAAAGAAAAGTCAAATTAAAGCTCATTTATTAGAATCTTTGATTTTTCATTCCTTTTTCTTAATGAGTATTCCCTGGAAATCCCGGAAATATAACGGTCCTTTATTGTATTTCCAGAAATTACTCCAACAACGATATTCATAATTTTAAAATTTTACTTTATATATTAAGCAACTAAACATAATTAATTATTCTATATTTAAAGTAGAATTTATAAAAACGTAATTTACGAGACTTATTGCTCAGCATATTCTTAGCTTTGCTTGAACAACCTGGCAGCCAAAAAGCTTCAAAATTGTTTTCAAAGCCTCACCCAGTTTTCCATTATTTAATGAATGATTTGTTGCTGATAAAATAAATGCAATTCTTACTCTACTAGCTCGCTTAAGCTAGAACTCTTTTCAGTTGAACGTAAGACATTTGTTTTCAGTGGATTGCTTTTTAAATTGTTCGCCCAACGTTAAAATTTTTCTTGTAGTGATTGTTCATTGGTTGGTACAAGCAACTATAAAAAGAGAATGTACAATGCTTGCGGGCAGTTTTTGACAGAAGAGTTTTTCGGCAGTTTCGTTGTTAAGAGAAAATATGAATAAACTACAATAGTTTGAGATTCCATTTGTCTTTATTTCGTTGTTCATCTAATGCAAGTTCTACAACTACAGAGGCTGACTCAGCTCCGAATTTTCCTTCGAGATGAGGCAAAGTCTCATTTCATATATATATGCGTGTATTTGAGTATGTATATTAGTCAATAGGTATATAAGTTAATACTTTTTCAACATGGGGTTTTGAGGAAAAAGAAGAATTTTTGAGAGATATCAAAGTGTAATAATTTTGATATATTACGTATATATATATATATATATATATATATGTGTGTGTGTGTGTGTGTGTGTGTGTAGAGAGAAAGAGATAGAAAAGGCCCAGTTATGCTTTAAAAATGAATATAGCTCAAATAATTTGAACATGATATGCTGAGAATTTACATCCAAATCAATAAAGAACCTTTTTACTGTGTGCCAAAACGGTTTCTATTATGTCGAGAAGAAACTTTAACCCCACTTTCAATGAATATAAACTGCATTTAATCTAAAGTTTGAAATGTTCATCCATTTACCAAGCAAACCTCATTGTCACAAATTTATTATGGGTTCATTACATGTAATATACATTATTAAACTTTAACTGGCCGATATCCTTCCGTCCACTGGTCACGATCGGCACATCATGAAAATGAATGCTGACAACGGCAATGGTTACAGATTGCGTGAGGATCACGAAAGCTCAAATTCCCCAATGAATGCCGAAGAAGTCACATTTATGACTTCCCGAGCTGCCTCACATTCTCCTCTAAATCGGCCGAGCGTCATAAATTTATACGTCATTCCAGGGAGTTCCGAAAGTAAGAAATGGAAACGATAACGCAACAGTTATCGAAAAAGATTTGCAAAGCGTTATTGATACTTAAATGGGTGACAGATAAAAGATGATTACTGCCTCCGATAAGTACAGTCATTTCTTTGAATTCATTTTACACTTCACTCTTGGCGAACGTTATTTTCAACAATCGATCCTTCTTTGTTCGCAACCAGAGAGTAATTTCAAGAAATATTCAATCTTTCAAAAGGGGCTATTTTCGTAAATGTCTTGCTGACGCTTTATAAATGAACTGCTATAATTATGTGTTATTATTTGCAAAAAAATTTTCCCATCCATTACATCTCTTGCGGGAATAGGAAAACAAAATATTTAATATTTATATATGGGCCAGGATATTTCTGACAATGATAGAAGTCTGTATTATTGTACTCAGGTTATCATTCCGGTATAATTTTTCTCGAAACTTTTATTACGAAATATAAAGCAAAAAACAATGTAAAATTTAAAAATGGGGTTGTATATATAAGTAAAAAGGTCTCTTTAACACTTAATTTGGCTAAGTCTGGTACACCGGACATGTATATTTATAACTACTATATAACATAATTGGCAGTGTTAGCAACAGCGGACATTAATTATCTCAAAAATGGAAAAAATATTTTTTTTTGTTTATTTTACAGAGATCCTAATATCTATACAGATATGGGAAAATAACAAAAATTAAAATTAAAGAATATTTGAAAAACATCTTGTCAAATTAAGGGTTAATGTTTTATGTTACCTTTTCTAACACAAATTTTTCTAATTTTTTATGTAAAATGGAGACGTTTATAAATTCAAAATAGGTATTCGTTTACAAGAGAAATACGTAAAAAAAATTGCGACTTTTGAAGAACTAAACTAAATAAGAGGGTAATAAAGTATAGGAGGGATAATAAAGTATTTTCAATCTTTCGACATTATCTAAGCTCTCACTACCTTTAAACACGTGTTACAAAACCAAGTTTAAGTAGTTTTCGGGTTGTTTTAGCTAAAATTACGCTTTAAAGGATATAAAATTTCTAAATGAATGAATATGATTCTAAATGAATGAAAATCTCCCAGCTTTGAAAAAATGTATTTAATATCGATCGTACCACCGGATATGTCAAGTCCTGATAAGTTAAGGAATGCAATTTAATAATCAGCTATCAATGCATGTTTAATACAATATGATAAAATTTAAATTTACTTTTAAGCTTCCAAATTAAGAAATTATACAATTATACTTCAGTTTTTTAATAACCTTTTTACTTTAGAATGACCCAGATATATATTTGGAAAAAGATAATTAATACTATAAAAATAGCACACTTTCAATTATTTAAAAAAGGTATATTTTTATTTGTTCGAATTAAGAATCCATTGGAAACATTTAAAAGATTTTATATTCTGGAAATCTTTAGAATCCATTGGAAATATTTAAAAGATTTTATATACTGGAAAACGTTTAAAAAATACTCGAAATAATTCAAGAAAGTCGTAAGCATAAAGAAGAAAAATCCTCTTTTGAGAACTTTTCTTATTTGTTAGGCAAAATGATGAAATTTATAATTTCAAAATAGGTATTCGTTTACAAGATAAGGTAAAAAAAAATATGTGACTTATCAAGAACTACACTAAATAATAGGGTAAAGTATTTTCATTCTTTCTACATTATGTAAGAGCTGTCACTACCTTTAAACACGTGTTACATAAGCAAGTTTAAATAGTTTTCGGTTTGTTTTAGCTGAAAAATACGCTTTAAATTCATATGAAAATCTCCCAACTTTGTAACATAGTATTTAATACCGCTCGCAGCACCGGATATCATATTTGGAAGGCCCTGTATCTATGCCAGGTCCTAGTAAGTTAAGGAATGCAATTCAATAAACAGCTAAACAGTACATGTTTAATACAATATAATAAAATTTAGATATACTTTTCAACTTCCAAACTAAGAAATTATAAAATTATAGTTCAGATTTTTAATAACTTTTTACTTTAGAGTGACCCAGATATATATTTAGCAAAAGATAATTAATACTATAAAAATAGCACACTTTCAAGTATTTAAAAAAGGTATATTTTTTATTTGTTCGAATTTAGAATCCATTGGAAATATTTAAAAGATTTTATATACTGGAGAATGTTTATAAAAATACTCGAAATTAATCAAGAAAATCGTAAGCATAAAGAAGAAAAATCATCTTTTGAGAATTTTTCTTATTTGTTAAGTAAAATGATGAAATATATAATTTCAAAATAAGTATTCATTTAAAAGAGAAATACGTAAAGAATTTTTAACTTTTGAAGAACTAAACTAAATAACAGAGTAATAATTTTTATTCTTTCCACATTATATAAGAGCACTCACTACCTTTAAACACGTGTTACAAAAACAAGTTTAAATACTTTTCGGTTTATTTTAGCTCAATACGCTTTAATATATATAAAATTTCTAAATGAATATGAAAATCTCCCGTCTTTGAAAAAATGTATTTAATATCGCTCGCAGCACCGGATATCATACTTGGAAGGCCCTGTAGCTATGCCAGGTCATGGTAAATTAAGGAATGCAATTTAATAAACAGCGAATCAATACATGTTTAATACAATATAATAAAAATTAGATATACTTTTCAGCTTCAAAATTAAGAAATTATGCAATTATAGTTGAGTTTTTTAATAACTTTTTTTACTTTAGAGCAGGGATGGACAAACTTTTTCGGCAGCGGGCCAAAAATCGAAAGAAAATATGTTTGGCGGGCCAAGATAAATTTTTCTAAAATTTTAAAAACAATATACAAGTACCTAACGGTTTAAATACGTTAATGAGATGAATGAAATTGTGATTTCATTTTTAAAAGTTCTTTATACTGAGGTTAAATGAGATGTAATGATTTTAAAAAACGATGCTAAATGCTCATCTGTCAGTCTACTTCTGAAATGATTCTTTCTGAGATTCAAAGTTGAAAACACTTGTTCACATATAAGAAGAAAATATACCACTGATCTTCTGGACGTGAGATAATAAATTTGGGATATGATATTTAAGCAAAGTATCAAAGGAGATGGATATATAATGTATAAATATAGATATATATATCTTTTAATTTGCCTCGGACTGGCAACTTAAAATTCTATCTGCGGGCCGGATAAAACCTTCTGGCTGGCCGTAGTTTGCCCATCCTTGCTTTACAGTGACCCTGATATATATTTAGAAAAAGATAATTAATATTATAAAAAATAGCACGTTTTCGAGTATTTAAAAAGGTATATTTTCTTTTTTGTTCGAATTAAGAATCCATTGGAAACATTTAAAAGATTTTATATACTGAAAATCTTTAGTAAAAACACTCGAAATAATTCAAGAAAAGTCGAAAGCATAAAGAAGAAAAATCCTCTTTCGAGAAATTGATTTTAAAGGTTTTCTTCACTGTATTTTAATCAGTTAATAAGTTTTGAAGTAGAATTTATTAAGATACAGAATTTTTCTTCAGAAAAGTCTTAGATTATACAAAAAATAACAACCTTTCGGGAGGGAAAACACCTCAAGTAACTCTGTTATAAAATTGTTCCTCTTAAATAATATTTGAAATAGTATTTGACAAATAGATGAATCTGCTTTAAATAAATGATTAATTATAAGTTACAATTAAGACATGCATACAAACGTAAAAAATATCTGGTTTGGCTGATTTTTTCTTCATTTCGAATTTGAAAAAAATTAAGGCTCTAAGTAACTCTGTTATGAAATTATTCCTCTTAAATACTATTTGAAATAGTATTTGTAAAATAAATGAATCTGCTTTAAATAAACGACTAATTATAATAACCCGGATAAAACTATGGAGGTTCTTGATCAAATAATAGATAATTTTATCATAAAAAGAGGATGAAATTAATAAATTCTACTTTAAATAGTCACGATTAATGTACAAATTACGTAATTATATTTATAAAAATATGAAATAGAGGTTTATAACTTCTGTTAAGATTTACGAAGTATAAAATATAACTGTATGACTTCGATGTTCTACTTTAAACAATTAATGTAAAAATTACATAATTATAATTATAAAAAATAGAGGTTTATAACTTCTGTCAAGATTTGTGACTTCTAAAATATAACTGTATTATTCGATGTGCTCGAAAATTATCTACATACACTTAAACACCTTAAAGTTTTATGAACTTGCAATTTAGAAAGATGGAATTTTGGATTTTTAGCAAAGGGTTAACATTAAGTAGCTAGACTTGGGGAAAAATTGCTGACATAAATTAATAAAATTGAATATTATGATTCTTAATGTTTTCAGAAACTAATTTTATTTAACGTATTTCGTAGAATCAATATAAATGGGTTTTAGTTAAGGTAAATAAATTATATTTAACAGCTAATTTTAAAAGCAGTGTAGTTTGCAATTAAATAATGATTTTTCATTATTTATTATTTACTAATATTCTTAAAAATATTCTTAAAAATGCATTAAAAAGGAAGTTTTAATAACAGCAAAAGTATTATTTTTGTTAATAATACGTTATTAAATATTTTTTCAAAAAAAAAGAAAATAATAATTACATTGTTATACTCATCAATATCATTCCAAACATATAGCGTAAAGAATAATATTCCGTATAACAAAGAATGCCTAAATGCTTATGCACTTTTGCAACACTTATTTATTCGATCTTATACCTGGATGGTTATGGGAACGAGATTTGAACCTGCCAAAGTTCCTCCATGTTCATTTATGGCACCTGCAGCTCATACAATAATAAAGCGATAATCAATAATATTGCGACAGGTTTGAGTTTGCAATGTCCTGCAAGTTCCCTAACAATGCCTCTGGAGATCTTCCGTTTGGTCCCTGTTTCTAAGTTACGAGGGTCCACTTTGTTTGCGTTGCCCATAGGAGTAATGTTGGCCGCCTATAGTCGGCCAACATTACTCCCTAGGTGTTCCTATAATAAAATGGTCACAAAGATCCGCGGCCTAGTACGGGCAAATGGTTGACATAAATGTGCCTCACATTATTAAAAAATTAAACCATTTAATATAATGTTTGAGGAGACATGGTAGCTCAGCCGGCAAAGGCAACGCTTCGCAACTAGAGGGTTGCGGGTTCGGTGCCCGATCCGACCGAAGATCCACCGTGTTCGTTAAAGGTGACTGGGGCACGTAAAATAGGTTAGCGGTCACAATGTCCTCCAAGTTCTCAACCAATACCTCTGGGGGTTGCAGGCAAAGCGTATGGGTTCTGCTTAGTCCATGCTTCAAAATTATGATGACCCACTTGAGCATAAGTCGTACTTTCACCCTTGCGGTGCTCCTTCAAACGAAAGGCGCACCCTTTTTTCCTTAATACGAGTAGCCTCCGGCTCAAATCGTACTTGGTTTGACCAAGTGACATAGGACAACAACAATATAATGTTTGTAAGAAAAAGACTGCAGCCAAAACTAACATAATATTAATCACTAAAGATGTTAATTTTTCGAGAAACTCATTTTATTTAACTTATTTCCTAGCACCAATATAAATCAGGAATTGATTGTAAATAAATTGTAAGGAAGGTAAATTATATTCTGCTGCTGATTTTAAAAGCAGTGCAGTTTGCAATTAAGGATTTTTCATTATTTATTACTCATTTAAAGACATTTCTAAAACTGTATTGAAAGTGAACTTTTAACAACAGCAAATTTATTCTTTTTTAATGTCATTTTCTTTAATTTTTCAGAAAAAAATAGTTATTTGCCTGATTTACTCATCTTTAATTTCATTCCAAAAATTACCGTAAAAGTTTATATTCCTTATAACATAGGAAGTCTATGCACTTGTGCACCAATTTATTTTGAACTCATATATTCATTCTTCGCAGCTTAGTTAACTGTAGTCTTAAAGAAACCTTGGCATAGAATATGTTGCATTGGAGTTCGCCGCTTCTTGATTCATGGACGCCGCGTGGTGCATCTGGATGATGACCGTAATGTAACTGAGAGTCACTCCGATGACTGTGGGTAGAACTCTGCGGCTGAAAGGGAACAACTTCCAGGCCGTCATCTGGACTTCGCTCGTCAGGATGACTTTGGCGAAATTGAGACACTGAAGATGAAAGGTGACGTTCTTAGGCGGGATCCTGTTGTTGATCAGCAAAACCACCGACGGAATTTTACGGGCTTCTTCGGACACCGATGCCGCGAAGCAGCAAACGGCGGTCAGAGCCGAGAGGTCGAAGGAAATCTGGGTGAAGACGAAGAACCACGTCGCTTTGTAGTGAGTGCCTCCCAAGTTCAGATAGAAATGAATGCAAGCGCATGCACGCGAAAACACGCAACCTAAGCCGACAAGGCCGAAGAACGAAAACACCTTGTCCGTGATGTGGACCATGTTAGCAGCCTCGATGAAACGGACCCGGAACACGTGGATGCATTTCGGATGAATCACTTGAACCGTTTGGAGATGCTTTAAATCTTCGTAAATGGAATGCAATAACTGTTGGAGCAGGACGCAGACGAAGCAGTATAACATGACACTGATGACGACACTGCCAGAGCACATGATGAAAATTAGTGCATGAGTAACCGGCTTTATTGCAGAAATATGTAATATATCTGGTACGTCATTATCACGGTCGGAGGTATCAAACCAGTGCGAAGCATTTGAGGGAAACACTGTTACGCACACCAAAACATACGAAATAAAAATGGCATAAAACACAGCCAGCCTTAAAAAAGATCCAGCTGACAAGTAGACATCCCGTTTATCAAGCACGTCATTCATGCTTTTGGAAAACTTTGAGAATTTCCTGTACTGCAAAGCTATGCTATCGACTGTACAAGCACTTACTGCTCCATTAATTAGAGGAAAGATATCAAAAGCCATGTTCCTGTGCTTGAAGAGCTTGAAACAACGATATATTAAATACGAATTCAGTAAAAATAAAGCAGCCTTCCTTTGGAAACAATATAACCATTTCATAAAAAAGAACTGCTTCTGCAGACTTACCGCTGGAATACCGTTGCAGCTCAATAGGAAATTTAAAATGATAAGCGTTGTTTTTTTCTTGAGAAGAGTACAAAATGAAGATGGTGACATAGTCCCTCGATGTTTAATACAATATAATTAATAATTCTTAAAAAGTGGATTTCAAAGCGAGGTACTGCTTTACGTGTATTTAAATTTTACCGGACATCTCATTGAACAATGCAATCAGTTTATCAGATTTCTGGTTTCTCACATTTATCTCTGAAGTTTCGAGCATAAGTAATCATATTATCATTCAGTTAGCTTAAATCTTTTTGACAAGATTAACTTCTCGTTATATGTTCATCATAATGCAAATTAATGATATGGTAATCTGATAGAGAACAATAAGTCAGGCATGTAGCAACTTAAACCATATAAACACCTTAATGCATAGTTGTAAAGTAACTGCTAACAGTAAAGCTTACACTAAGCATCTGTTAACTACTTGCTGCTTACCAGGAATCAGTTGTCTTAACTCCGTTCTTTTTCTGCGAATTCACTGATGTAACGATGAGGAGTTGACGTTCTCCGTGGAAAGCAATTTTAGTCTGCTCATCGGAAAGTGTGTGAACTTCTACAGATCATTTAAAGTAGTTCCATTATAATTGCAGATAACGTCACAGCCGGAACTGTCGTTTAAGTACGCAAACTCTTTGGCATAATGACAGGAGGCTAGACAACTTAATTTTGTTCCACAAACATAGCTTTATCTTTGAAAAGCAAAATGACTAAACATTGATGACAAGAGCTGTGTGGGTTTCTCGAGAAAGGCAGTTTGGACATCTAATTAGATCAACACTCTTACATTTGTTCTAAGGTAAAGGAAAATATTTTGCTTCTTAATTTGTTTCTGGCCAATTAAATGCGAGACATGTTATGGAGTGATCATTTAACTTGACAGTTCAAATATTTCTTTTAATTTCTAACGAATGAAGTACGCATAAAACTCAAAGTTTAATGCAAATAACACTTACAATACAGAATTTCAAACTATTTACTCATCTAGAATCATTATTTTAAAGATTTATTTTAAATTAAAAAATTCTTAGATAATGAAAATATATTAAAACGCTATCGAACTTATAGTTAAAAGACTCGAATTTTAAAAGTCATTAAATATTTCAGTATATAAACTCAAATGCAACGTATTGTAGCATTAACACTAGATTTACGGACCAATTTGACTCATTAAAAATTTGATCACTATATATATATATATAAACTTTAATACCACTTTTCAAAAATATATGTTGGTTTTTAGTTAAGTTTCATTTCCCATTATCAAATGTGGTATACCTATTTTCACAGTTGTGAGCCACTTTGACTCATAAAATGGTTTAACAGTTAATCGCCTAACATGAAATTTATTGATTCTATCAGGCCTAGACAACAGTCAAGATTTTATTTTGAAATTGGCTGAAGAGCTAAGAGGTAAATATAGAGAAGTCGTCGAGAACACTTCCATTCCAATGACAGAAATTCATGCTACTAACGCACGGAAGAATTGTCAAGTTCAACCATCATGCAAAAGAAACAGATGTAGAAACCATTGTGCTAACTGTAATAGAAATGTTTGCGAAAAATGAGTTTCAAAAACAGATTTTATGCGTAAAAAATGTTTCTAGTGAATTTTTCGATAATAAACATTTTATTTAAATTAATTTGGATCTATTTTCTTTGCAAATTACTTCCATTTTCTTGTAGGAGTCAAATTCGCTCACTTCAGCAAAAATAGGTATGTGATCAACATCCGTAAATCTAGTGTTAAAAAATAAAATTAGAGATTTAAAAAAAAACATTATTTAGCAATTTTTGATTACTTTATAAACTTTCATTACGGATTCCGTGAGATAACACAAAATTTAACTTTTCTCTATCATAAATTTAATTATCATATTCATTTACGTTATCCTAAATAAATTTCTAAATTTAAAAAACAAGAATTTTTTAAAACATTTCATTAAAAACATATTTGAAACAATCTAGCCATTTTTAAGAGTATTTAACGATTAAAAAGCGATTAAAAATTTATTTCTTGCTCTCTATTTTAAACATCTAATCAAAAAACTGTTTTAACATTTCGGGGTACTGTCAACATTTTGAGGTACAGAACAACAATAATAATTTTTAATAATCGCTGTTGTTGTTTTTACGCAAGCCCCTGGTGTAGAAAAGCTTATCAGCAGATCTAATCGACTCCTTCGTGATATGCGACTGATCCATGGCTAAGAACAATGCAGCTTCAGTTAAATGAGAAACCACAAGGGCTTAAGACTGACATAATCTCAAGTGGCTCCAAGCTGAAGTCCCCTAGTCCTTCAGAGGTATCGTTTGGGAACTTGAAGAACATTGCGACCTCGAACTTATTTCAAGTGTCTCAGCCGACATCAATGAACACAGTAGGTCTTCGGCTGGTAGATCCCGTCACCCTCCGGTTAAAAAATCACTGCTGATTCCGACTAAGATACCGTGGCACTTTGAAAAGTAATAAAGTTGAGGCTATAGAAATAAGAGAAAGCAAGTCATTGAAACAGTGCACAACTCTAGTTACTCTATCAAGTTGCAACTTTTTAATGTCCCTATTTTTTATTATTGTATTACCTTTTTTTATTTAATGTCTGAGCTTCATGTTGTTGAATCTATGTATTGCTGTTAACCATACCGAATGGTCGTTGTTAAGGTTACAGTCTAATTATCCCCTAATTAGACAACACGTTGGTAACTCATAATTTTTTTATGAGAACGTCCTCACTTCCTCGCTTCTTGTGAGCTGGAGTGTATTCAATTTTTGTTTGGATCACTATTTGCCTAGAGGCCTAAATTGATGTTTTGATCTGCTTATGTTCGGAGGTTAAAGTGAAGACCTTACACTTCGCTAGGTACTCCGTTAAACCCAATTACCAACTCTAGTTACTGCTAGAGGTATATAATGTTTTCTCGCTCATTATTTACCCATTTAAAAGTACAAAAAGTACAGTAGAATAAAATTGCTCTCGATATAGTAAATTACTAACGCAAAACAAAGATCCTATTACATATATAGTATAGCGTCACTGAAAATTTTAAAAAACATTCAAACATTCGTTTGAGATGATAGTGACCTTGGCACGACGCAACATATTCCTGGTCGTAATTCGTCGACGAAGAGAACATTAGTATTCATTACATTACATTAGGTTACTGACATTACATTACATTAGTTTTCTGAAAGATGATTAAGTTCATTCCCCATTGATGTGCCAGAACCTATTCTACAGTTAAAAAACGATAGACGGAATTTCCCTGACATCGATGCACAACTGAAAACCATTCCGTGAATTGTCATGAAATAATTACGACTATTTTAATGGAGTATTATTTTATGAAGAAAAGCCGCAAAAGACGAACAATTTTTGTTATTCCCTACCTTCTATAATGGAATACAAAATTTACAACAACAGTTTATGGTGTTACTATCTTTATAGGATTTGAAAAACTTAGTCCATAACTTACTTATTTCATAAAACAGGGTGAATTATTGGGTTGTTCGAAAAATAGTTTCGTTTTTTTTTTAGTATATTAAACAAATACTTTATTAAATTATATATTTACCGTTCTAGTCCAACACCTTTTGCCATCTTTCTGGTAGTAGCATAATTCCACGCTCATAAAATTTTTGGTTTTTGCTGGCAGAAAACATATTTATCAGCTTCAACCGACCTTCCCGAATGTGGTGCATCTTCGACATCAAAATTGCCGGATCGAAATTTAGCGAACCAGTTCTGGCACTGGCGTACTGTCAACACACCTTCTCCATACACATTGGTCAATTTCTTTCTCTGGCTTGAATAGTATTTTTACCTTTTCTGTAGTAAAACAGTAAGATATGTCGAAAATGCTGCTTATCGCTCTCCATATTTAAAAGGGCACCAACCAAAAACTACTGCGTAGAATTAATTGAAATTTTTCACACACAAGCGTTGCTATATGAGCTCTCAAAGCATATAAAAATTATACGGCTTAAATGTGAAGTTGGGTGCAAAAAAATACAATTAAATCCTCTGTCGGGAAAAAACGAAATTACTTTCCGAACAACCCAATAATATATATATCGCAGATCATGCTATTCAAAGCATAAATAACTGCTTCATTTAGAAAAAAAAAGAAGCTTTTATAAGATTTAGTGCGATATAAATGAAGGCAACGAATGTGACAAAAGACCGATATACATATAAATTAAAATGCCATTCATTTTTTTTTCAGTAATTCTTCGTTTGGTTTACGCAATGTTATCAAAACAGGTACAATGTTTAACTGCAATCTAATATTTAAATATTGTTAATTTTACTTCAAATAATTTTTGCTGAATATTGCACTCCTTTTTTAATAAAAATTTGTCAGACATTGTAAATGAATGATTATTTTCCTACACGAAAAAATAAATTTTGATTCCAAGAATAAATATGTCCCAGTAGTAGTATCAATTTATAAAGCACTTTAAAAATAAATATAAATAAATAAAAATAAGATTAAACTTTAAACTTTACATAAATTAAGTTAAAAGTCTTATTTAAGACCAACCTATTCAATTAAAAATGTAGGCAGTGGCAAATTAAAAAAAAAAATCGTAGTGAAAGAATTAAAGGATTCAATGTTTTTCTACTTACATGATGCAGCGGTAATGGAAAGTCAAATTCGTGATTTTGTCTCATTCTTACATCTGAAAAGGAAAAAAAATCTATATAAATGACATAGAAAAAAAAAGTAATTGAATTAAATTTAAAAAATATTTTCCCGTTGTGGCTCCATGTCTTTTATTATAAGTTGTTTTTTTTTTTTTAATCTGAACTTTTAGAGAGTTTCTACATTTTTTAAAATCCAATAAATAGTTTTTCAACAAAAAAGTTAATTAATCTAGTTTCAAATCACATACGTTGAAAAAAAGAGTGTTAAGATATGTATAATAATAATAATTTTGTAATAGTTTACGAAGAAAATTTGAGAAGTAACATTTGTTTTTTTATCATTTCCTTTTTTCACAGTAAAATTTCAGGATTGAATTAATAACAATAATAACTTAAGTCCAAGCGGTTTAGTTAAAATGTTCAAAACAATATAATGTCAAGTTTTGTTCCAAGAGAGAAAGTAATAGTTTGTCTAATTTAAAATTTGATATCACCAAATGTATAGACAAGGAGAGCCACGGTATCTCAGTTGAGAAAGGCAGTGATCACGTAACCAGAGAGTTCGGGGCTTGAGCCGGCCAAAGATCCACCGTGTTCATTAATGGCAACAATAAAAAGATATAGGAACGACTTATTTGTGAGTCTTCAACCTGGTGTTCCCACTTCAGGACCGTAAATAGGTCCTTTAGCGCCCGTGGCAAAAAACTTTCTGTGCCCCTACCACCTTATATAGTCAGGAAACATGTAAACACGATTTTTTTCTATCATGTATTCAGAATAAACTCTCAAAATATCTTATTAATTCTTTAAATGTTCTTAGCACATTAAGTTTTCGTTTTTCTTCTATTTTTATTCTATTAAAACTTAAAAATATTTTTAAACTATTTGTAGGTATTATTTTGCTGATAAACTAAATAGTTTTTTTAGGGGAATACTTTTTATTTAGACGCTGAATTTTCATAGAAAATTGGTGAATTTCTAAATTTAAATTTAGTTTTAAAAACTTTAAAATTTAAAATGAATGCCCGGATTTGTATTAAGGTAAACATTTTGTAAGAATATACAAGTTTATTCTCTAGAAGCATTCTAAAAATAAGAAAATTCATTAAAAAATCATTTATAAACACATTGGATTTTATAATAAAATATTCTTTCACTTTTCGTTATTTCTACTCAGGGCGAATCGTTCTCTTTCGGATCCCATTTTCTTCAAGGTGCGGCGCCCCTAAGACTGATGCTCCCGTGGCAAATGCCACCCTTGCCACTCCCTAGTTACGGCCCTGTCCCGCTTTTTGAAACAGAGTTACTGTCAGCAGCTGATGTCACAGAATTTAGTCTTCGTTGAGCAGATGAAAGGATAAGACAACTAAGTAACCTCTTTGTTCCAGGAGGTATACAATACTTCCATCCATTTAAACTAAGAGAAGAGGACGGCTCTTCTGTAATTAATGCAGGATTGGCAACTCTGTCAAATTTATCTTCAATAGAATGGATAAACCACTTATAAAAGAATTTTATAATATTTATAAGATTTTACTCTTATTTTTATAAAACCTGCTTCTTAGACATATATAAATATATATTTGTGTGGGTGTTGGTGCGCGCGCAACTGGTAAAAATATTCTTCGCCGAAAACGGGAAAAAAAGCAATGCTTTTTAATTGTCAGGGTTTGCTTGTGAATGCAATACAAATGCAATCAGATGGGTAAGAAAGATTCTCACTCAGAACTCAAAACCAGGCCAAATATTAAAAAAAAATCCTTTTTTTCCATATTAATGATGGAGAACTCATGCAGACGCGTCTTACAGAAGCATGTCACAAACGTGCATCTGTTGGATCTGTGAAAATGTCGTTGCGAGGACAGGAAAAATCACGTGGATGACTTCTCATGAGAAAGAATATTAGATCAGGATATCTTTGTGGCTTGTTATAGCCCTGTTGTCGAAATGTGCAAACAACTAAATTAAAACTGTAAATATCTTCATTTTTTTCTGGGAGAATGGGCAACTAGAAAAAAGAAGGGATAGATAGGGATATAGTAGAAAATTTTCATTCAATCTACAATTTTGGGAACTGTGGAAGGAATGCTAGTATCAATTACATATGCTTGACTAATTTTGGAAGAGTTAACATTAAGAAATCTAGAATGTGGATGGGGAGATATTTCAATATATATATATATATATATATATATATATATATATATATATATATATATATATAATAAGACGGACTTCTCAATGGGTGGTTGCATTCATGGCCATAAAAATGGCACCATTTTAGCTAAGGACCTTTATTAAGATAACGTTGGAGGCCGGGTTCCCACTTCATCATAGGGACAGAACAAAACTGAAGGGTCAGCTAGCATGAAGTTCTATGTACAAAACACGTAACACCTGGGTCAACATCTGTGGAAAAATCTCTAGAAAAAACTGTCTCCGATCTCACAGGAAGGATCTCACAGGAAGAGTTCACAACAGTACTGCCTGGGCCAAGCCCTCTAGTACTGGATTTGCTGGTAATGCATCAGTCTAAGAGTCTTTGTTGGCTGCCTCTGACAGCGTGTACCTCCTTTTTATTTGGATATTTCCTACTATTGTTCGCTAGGGCCATGTATAGTTATAATTGGTCAGACCCCTTCTCTGAGGGCGTAAACTGTAGCCCCAGGGGTCAATTTAGGTTAGGGGTTAAAAAGGACACGGGAATTTTTAGCCCTTGATTTAAGTTTTGAAAACCCCTGAGAATTTTCCTTATCGATCTATCTATCTATCTATCTATCTATATATATATATATATATATATATATATATATATATATATATATGTGTGTGTGTGTGTGTGTGTGTGTGTGTGTATGTATGTATGTATGTATGTATGTATGTGTGTATTAGGTAAGGTTGTCAAGAGAGTGAAAGTTTTATCCATCAACCTAAGCGGCTTCAGAAAAACGATCCCAAAAATTTTGTTCCAATAAAATACATAAGTTTTGATTGTTTAGAAACATTTTGCTAGGTACATGAAACCGACTCTCTTTTAACTTGCTGACACTGCACTTTTATATACTTGAGATGCATTTGACATTTTACTCCAGAAAAGATTAATACCGAAGTCTACGAAGAGACAAAACAATCACATCCAAACCTAATCAGTCATCAAACCGTCGTGGAAATGCACATACGGTAGAAAAATTACATTCTCAAGTCATTGATATTTTAAGAATCTTCGTAAGGATCCATCCATTGGCAGGGTAGAGCAGCGATTTGCAAGCAAATAAGCTTACTAATAACATTCTCAGCGTTGAGAATCCTTGTAGTTGTGTGTTGTTTCCAAAGGACAAATTACTGTCCCAAAAGAGCTACAATGTCGCTTTAAAAACACAAAGGCACACGAGCGTGTATGTCAGAACGAAAGCATTCCGACCTCGCCGTCCCACGAGCGGAAGTCCCTCCCCAGAGAGAAGGACGAATCTGTGCGCAAAATCCCTTTTCAAAGGAGGGCACACAACTCCTTCCAATTTGTAGCCCTCATTATTTATCACCTAAACTACCTCCAGCACACGCACGCCTCAGGAGCCCATTGCGTCAGATTAATGAGTGTTTCCTTATGGTCGTACTGACAGGAAACTTACTGACAAGTCTCTCCCCCGGCCCCGCTCGTGCGGCGTCAATTATCTGCGTTGTCAGCTGTCCCCTCCAGGCCCCCTAATAGAGGAGAGAACGCTTGCAAAGGGGCCCCCGGACGATGACAGAGTGCCAAGGTAAGCACTAGTTAACTCCGACATCGGAAAGTTCGCTCTGGTAAATTCCGCACTATTAATTTTATTAATAATTCTAAATAATGCTTAATACTTTCTTAAAATGGAATGCTAATATATTTCATTTTAAACATTAAAAGACACACGAGCGTGTATGCAACCACGAAAACATTCCGACTTCGTAGCACTCTAGTCATTGAAAGAAATCTTGTAACATTCAACAAATTTCACAAACATATAAAAGCGGGGGTCTTTAGAATTTATTCATCATGCACGAGCAAAGTGCTTTGCATTTATTTTGTTCACTACCAAAAATTGCTGGCAAAATTCCTAAGTATTCTTTGATTGTTCAATTTGAATCATTATACGTTGCAATTGGGAATGGATAAAGATATTATTCCGAGAAGGAATTTATCTAAATTTCACATATGAAATATTAAATACAATTAACTAAAAAAGGGATCCATTCCATTTAAAAGGCGTCTAACTCTCACTTCCTCCTAACATCTGGTGACGTAACAATTTTTTTAAGTACAAGAATAAAATGGTTTGGTGCAGAGTGTTAGATCAGGGTTGACATATCTAGCTCGGACTCGTGGGGACACTCTGAGATGGGGATGTAGAAATGAAGTAAACAAATTCTTTAATACAATTACTTTTTATTTAGAACACAATTACATGATACTTGTTGAGGCAAAAGTAGTTGGTATACCCTATTTTTCGGAAGATTTCACCTTTTTAGCAAGTCTTTTTTTTCTTTTATGTATTTATAAAACTCCATGCAACCGAGATTGTAGTTAAACTGACACTGTAAAATTGATTCCACAGTCCGTGGCAGAAGTTAATATCTTTGTCAGTCCGCTGGGACGACATCATCGAAAATGCATATTTGGCAGTGGTGGATACACAAAACAGATACTCGCATAATTTTAGCAGTTGGCATTTACGGTCAGGATTTTCAGTTTCTATAAAGTAAATCCACTTTTCTTCCATGGACTTCCCTTCTTCCGAGTCGAACTTAGTTTCTAAAAAGTTCTTAAGACACATATATCTGAAAACAGTTGTCGTCTGAAATCTCACACAGATTTTAGTCAGGTTACATGTTGTGTTAACAGAGGGTGTTACTTCCCTACTTGAGCCAACAACCTCAAAGTATTTTGCAAAATTAGGTTTTGTATGGATAAGAATGTCCATAACCAATATATTGGGACGGATAACAACACTAGTTACGGTGGACTTTCTGCATTAAAAGGACCAATTACAACTGAATCTACTGCTTGAATGCGATTCTGTAAAAACATAAAAATGAAATCTACTCAGTGGAACAAAGAAGTAGACATATTCAGCCAAAATGAGACTTTTAGTGTCAATGAAAAACTACGTCCGACTAAAACGCGAAATCTCGACAATAGTGATGATGAAACATCGAAAATATAAAATGAAGTATGTTTGATCCTTGAAAACCAACCCACTACACGGCTTATATGTTTGCGATAAACTCGTACATTTTGACATGGAAGGAAAGAAGGAATTTAAAATTTCTGTAGCTGCAAAAGCTACAAACGTTTAAAATTCAATCCCAGCGACATTAAAAAATGTGATGCAATATCTAAGCCAAAGTGTAAACACACATTTTAAAAGAGACTAAGCTTGAAATATCAAAGTCAGTCCTAGAACTTTTGTGAGAAAAAAAATCTAGTTACAAATTTGAAAAATATTCGCAGATTTCACAAGAATTATATAAAACTCCTTTTTGACACCACATGATTAGAGAAACTAATCATCTTGAACTGCCGGTTCTTAAAACCCTTTGTGACACGGCTTGCTAACACAAGCAAATTAATTTATAGCATTTGTAGATTGGTATTACAAACTGCCAAAAAAATTACCAAATCATCGAGTAAATTTAACTCTATTTAAAAATATATATATTAGAGAAAATTTTCATTAATTTAGCTTGTTGATCCCATTTAGAAAAAGTATTTGAAAGTTTATAATTTTAATGATTGAATTCAAAATTTCGTATGATTCTGTATTAATGAAATCGGAGAATTCTATTGATTACATAAAATTAAAAACATATCTCCAAAGGAAAATACTCTAAATTAAAAACATACCTCTAAAGACAAACATTCTAAACTAAAAACAGAGCTCTGAACTAAGGTATTCTTAATTAAAAACATATCTGTAAAGAAATATCAATCTACAGGAAAAAAATCTGTAAAGGAAAAACATTCTATAGAAACGAGCATATCTGTAAAGGAAAAATACCACTATAGAAAAAAGAAGCATTTCATAGTAAGATAAAATATAAAAATATGGGTTTTTTTATACAGAATGTATTTTCTTCAGCAATATAGCTTTTTCCTATAGAATTTTTTTTTCTTTAGAGGTATGTCTTTTTTAAGAAAGTTTTTCTTTAGAGGTATTTTTGAAATTTAGAATGTTTTCTTTACATATATGTTTTTAATTTTATGTAATCAATAAAATTTTTCAATTTTATTAATACTGAACCATAATAATTTAGAACCATCAAAATTATAAAATTTTAATCACTTTTCCAAATAAAATGAATAAAGTAAATTGATGAGAAATTTCTCTAATTTAAAAAAAGAAAAACTTGAGTTTTAAATTAACTCGATAACTTAGTATGTTTTTCTGACTGTATGCTTAAGCAATCTAAATCATCACTATAATGAATATATATATATATATATATATATATATATATATATATATATATATATATATATATATATATATATATATATGAATATAGTTTGGAGTGCTACGGTCTATTTTTTGCAACACGAGGGCTAATGAGACCGGGACCTACTGCTTAAAGCCGATTTCGAACGGCTACGAACATCCATGCCATAGTGGAATTAAATCATCACTGTAAAGAGTGTAGAGATGGGCGACCCCTTAAAATAAATTTCAGTTTACTGAGTGAAGAACTTCTCAAAATTGCTACAAAACTTTCACGATTAGCGAGTGAGTAAATATAATCGTAATTTTCCTAAAGATATTCGATAGGTTCTAGGTCATACAAGCGTAGTGACCAGGCCCTTTTCGTTTCCCTCGAGTGAAACTAAAATAAAAGAGCCCCGCTTTATTTCGCCATCTTTCCCAAAGTGACCTTTTTGTGGAACCGAACCGTTTTAGAGACACTAATTAACCAGCACGCGAGCTCTTCTCCCCCCGCTTCCGAACCAGATAACCCGGAAGCGAGGTCGAGAGAAGGGAAAAAATACTCGCAAAAAGAGCTCACGTAAGCGCATCACTCTAGACAAGGGATATCTCGAATATTCTTGTGTTATTCCCGAAATCGTACTAATGAGAGAAGGGGGCGCTTTACACCACGTCTCATTAACAACCGAGTCGATCCCGCGAAGAAGATTGCTAAAGCGTTCCACCCTCAAGCTCAGATCTGTCTCTCTCGGGATGCTTCAGACACAGAGGAGTCGATGGGACGCAGGGTGCAGTTCATCACGCTGTTTAAGAAAATGCATAACGCATTAAGTCATTCAGAGACCGACGCACAAAATCTCGTTTAAGGACGTCATATCACATTACAAATGATTTTAAGCTAATTAATATATATCGACTTCAAAGACGTTTATTCGTATTTTAGTATTTAAAAAAGTCTTTACAAGAGAGAAAATATTCCCCTCAATAAAACTATTCAGTTTATTAGCAAAACAATACCTACAAAGAAATTAAAAATACTTTTAATTTTTAATAAGAAATAATTATAATAGAAGAAAAATTAAAAATTAATGTACTACTGTTGGCATTTTCAGAATTTTAAGCATAAAATAGCCCGTTTAACTGCCAACTTAATTTTCTTAAAATCGCATATTTTCAGTTGGTTTATTTTTTAATTTCCCTCCGATCCCGAGAATCACCCTCTTCCTACTATTGACTTAATAGTCACAGCCAATCGAGGAATTTAGCGGCTGTAGCATACTTGACTCCGGAGTGAGCGTTATGCAAATTAATAAGTATATATATATATAGCCTCGAGAGATGTGTTGGTATATATATATATATATATATATATATATATATATATATATATATATATATATATGTGTGTGTGTGTGTGTGTGTGTGTGTGTGTGTGTGTGTGTGTGTGTTAGTTATGTTTATCAGGTTGCTTCCCCCCTGTTCTAGTAAGAGTTAATTTCTGTTTAGCTTAGTTTAGGACGTGTTAAAATTGTAATTTAAGTGTTTATGCATTGTTCTTTTGTTATGACAATAAAATTGTTATTGTTTACTGATTTATCGTATCTTACTGCACGCTAATCCAAAAGAATAGGCCAGTAAGCTTATCAACTACGAACATTTTAAGAATTCAAAAATATTTTTCGAGTTTGTTTTAATATATGATAAAAAATAATCATGTTTACTTATTTTCTCACTATATAAGGGGGTAAGGGCGCAGACCAGTTTTTTTCCCACAGGCGTTTAAGGACTAGTTACGGCCCTGGTATTTGATGTCCCAGGAGAAATTAAGAGCACCAAGATGTCAAAAGTTTAAGTGATATTGTCCCTGTACGGGCTAGCGAACTTAAAATTCTCAAAAAAAAAAAGCCTTAACAGAAAAATTAGCATACGTATTATGAAACACTACACGCTTCGCCCAATCGGTTTGGGTATTTAAGGTTCTCGAAAAAAAGGTTATGTTTTTTCAATCGCTAAATTAATTTTTATAATATATATTACGCCGGCAGTTCTAAGAATATCAAAAATAAATCAACTGAGTTTTCAAAAAAGAATAACACATTATATTTTAATTTTCTTAATAAACTTAACGCTATATTGAGATTGATCTTTCCACTTAGCTAAAGGAAAGAGTTTCTTGCGTGCTTAATTAAAGAGAATCAAGGTACATATAAAAATAAAATATCAAGACCCGATCTCACTAAAGATAATCAGAGTTTTATTAGATTTGTATGGTAAATAATCTCCAATTAGTTTTAATCGACTTTCGCGAGACTGTCCTGGTCAAATAATAAAAATAAGGTGCTTTTAATTTTCCAAACAGATAGTAATCCCCTATATAATAATAGCCTAAGTTATCTGTCCGTAAATTTATGAAGCGGTTGGACCTGGAATGGATACAGGCATCCATTCAAAGCGAATAAAGTTTATCTTCTCCTAAACTATCGATCCGATTCTAAAATAAATTTGTATAAATATGCTACATATCACAGCAAAAAATACTGTCGTCTTTAAAACGTTCGAAATCCACTCCTTCGCTACTTTTCGAGAGTTTAATACCGTTATTTCAAGCCCTATTTTCCCCGGTTAAGAGCAGGCGATTAAATTTAACCATTTATCACTTAATAAATAGGAAAAATAACAATTTTTCTAGCATTGTGACGTCATTCTTTTAACCATCTCCTTTAATCATTTCATATTTTAAACTATTTAAATATCGTCTACACTATTATAATATCTTTTACCACTGAACTTAGATATTACGTAAATGATTTTCTTTTATATTTGGCTTAAATAATAGATAAGGTACATATGTGATAATTTTAAATTGAATAATCGATTATTTTTTGTTGCAATGAAAATTTTATCATCGGTATTAACAATAAATTTTTTCATATAAGTCTAGGAGTCTATTTCACGGACTACTAAATATCTAACTTTTAATTTATATATATTTGGAAATTAAGAAGTTTGTGTGTTTGTTATACATAACCGCACGGTTTGACTAAATGAATTCAATGCGATTCTAAACTGCATTACAGGATCGGGAGACACTAGAGGAGTAAGTATGACGATTGAGAGCGAACCAGATAGTTTTTAGCCAAAACACAAACTATTTTTTATCTGCTTCATTGGGTACTTAACAGTTCTGGAATATTAAAAATTTTACTAATCACGTCATATGATGGGCTATATGCTAGTAATAAATAGTTGTAATAATCAGTAAATCAATCCCCTATATAATAATAGCCTAAGTTATCTGTCTGTCTGTCCTCGAATTTATGAAGCGGTTGGACCTGGAATGGATAGAAGTATCCATATTGGATTCGTAATAAGTTAGGATTAGAAACGTTCGAAATCCAACCCTTCCCCCTTTTTCTAACATTTAATGCCATTATTTCGAGCCCTATTTTCCCCGGTTAAGATCAGGCGATTAAATTTATTAATTTATCACATTATAAGTAGATAAAAATAACATTTTTTCCTAGCATTATGACGTCATCCCATCTCATTTAATTATTTCTTATTTTAAATTATTCGAATATCGTCTGCATTATTTTCATACGTTTTAGCACTGAACTTAGATATTAAGTCAATAATTTTCTTTTATATTTGGCTTAAATAATAGATTGGATATATAGGATACAATAGATTATGTGATAGTTTTTAATTTAATCCTGAATTTTTCTTTTTGTTGATAATATTTTTATATATATTTTTATTATACATATGATTATATATATGATTTATAAATATATGATTTTATTATATATATTTTTTGAAATATTATCACCGGTATTAACAACAAATTTTATCTACCTCCAGGGTGTAGTTCCATTCCTTTACTCTCATTAATTACTGTGACAAAAATATTGGGATGAACTTAACGATAATTTCGACGTTTGTTAGGAAACTTTGAATTATCTTTCCAAATGGATTCTAAACTGCATTTACAGTATCGGGAGACTTTAGAGGAGTATAAAGTTAAACGAATTATTGAGCGTGTACCAGATAATTCTCAAAAAAAACAAACATTAAAAAAAACATTTTTTACCTGCCTCATTGGGTATTTTAAAATTCTGGAAATTAATCCCGTCATATGATGGGCTATATGCTAGTCAAATAATACTAAATTTTGTTTAATGAAAGCAATATTTGCTTCAATTGTAAATTGTGTGCATTTTTCCACGAGCCACAAAATTTTACTTATGGGTCACATATGACCAGTGGATTGGCATTTGGATACCTCTGTTCTTGACTACAGTATACAGAACAGAATTTTAAATGAAAAAAAATAAATTCAGAACTTTAGAAACATTAATTGAGTAGAAGTAAAATAATATCTTGAAGAAATGTAGCCATTAAATTTAGCCGCATTTTCCAACATAAATAACAGCAAAATAACATTCAAGAAATTTCAAGAGAGACTGTTAAACAGTTAATTAAAGATTCGTTTGTCGCATCAAATGAAAAGTATGCAATGTTCACACAAAATAACAAAAATATAAGCTTTTATGTTCCCCGAAGTGTAAGAACAGTATTTATATCATTTCTCTCGCTCGTTAAACAGCGAGAATTTCTGAAACACGTTTTCTAAAATAAAATCCCGAGAATTATAAAAAAACATTCAAATGGTGTCGGGAAGCTCGAAGTAAAGAGGCTTCCAGAATGAAAACAACATAGTTATATTCTTTCCGGGGTTAAATATAGACGTACAAATAGGGAATCAACAGAAGTTAAAACTTCTAAGACATTATACGACAAACAAACCACAGTCATAGAAAGAACTTTAAAAACAATTTTTTCCCTTTAGCTGGCGATTTAAGCAACTAAATTCTGAGACTTAAAAGTATGTTTATGAAACCTCCCGACAATAATGACCGAATAGATGTCATACGACTTCCAAGAAGTTCCAAAGAAAAGCAACTTAGAAAATAAATGCTGTTCTTATAAATTGGGGAAATCGGGATGTAAAGTTTTGATTTTGGCACAAAGTCATAAGGTTAAGAGTTTTAAAAAAATCAACTTTATTTTTATCTTAAAAGACAATTTTTAAGAATTAATGTCCTAATAAGTGAAAGTTTTAATGATATCCATAAATATATTTAGGTTATATTTATGTTTTATGTCACATTAACCATTAAGACTTCGCAATATTCTGATAGAGTTCGGCGACTTTGGAGCTGAGACATTCCATCTAATTCTTGACAATATATCGAAAGAAATTCATAGGATAAAAAAGCTAAGACTAATAATTTGCAATTTATAACGGCGGAATCTACCATTTAATGTCAATCTTGAACAGCCTTAGTGTTGTGGCAGCTGGTCACAAGAGAACCAGAGAGGGTCGGTCATTCTCAGGACCCGTGGGAATTTATTCCCCTGAAAAAAGCAGGAGTTCCAGACCCAGAGGGGTTTCGGATTTTTATGTCCCTGTATACATCTGTGTGGAATGCCGGCTATCATTGAGGAGTCCGGTCCGCTGACCACTCCCTTGCTCTCAGCCCTTTTTCAACTCCTCTTCTTAGCCCACTCTCCTGTTTCTAATCATGGATCTTGTTGGTGCTTTAACCACATTTGGCGAAATTGGCGTGCTTGCAGCTTGCGTGCGGGGCGTGCTTGCAGCGTGGCGTTTGAAATCTGGCGAGGGGATCGTAACTCAACAAATTGATACATAAACAAAAACAACATTTTGAGGAAAAATTTTACAAAAATTGAATATTTAAAATCTAATTGAATTAACAAAGAAAACACAAAGGAAACACATAACATTCATACTAAATAGACTGAAACATTCGCTTAATCACAAATTAAATAAACTGAGCGTGATTTTCATCACAAATTTGTGATTTAGTGTAAATTGTAAAATTAATTTAAAATAAGAGATTTGAAAAAAAATTTTCAATTTTACAACTCCTCTTCAACCTCCACTCAAAATACGTGTTCTGCAAAGATCGGTCGATTTACTTGAAAAATTGAAATAAAAAATAAGTATCTAACGTGTTCTGCAAAGATCGGTCGATTTACTTAAAAATTGGAAAAAGAATTTACCAAGTATCTAACGAGTTCTATTAAGATCGCTCTATTTACTTAGAAAATAAAGAACTAAATATTAATTCTTTAAACGTTAATTTTAATTACAGAATTATTTTAATTAAGAGTTTTTATAGAATTCTATAGAATTCTATAAAAACTCTTTGACTTAAAAGAAACTGTATTTTGAGTGGAAGTTGAAGAGGAGTTGTAAAATTGAAAATTTTTTTTTCAAATCTCTTATTCTCCCTTTGTCTTTCAAGAAGGCAGTTGGTTGTTGGGGGCTGGAGGGTAGAGAAGGTTGTTTCTCTCTCCCAAATGATGTTTTTTTATATCGTGTATATTTTGTATATAGTCGAAGTAATAAAGTCTGGGACTTTAAGCGATTGTTTTTACTAAGCCCCCACAAACACAGAGGTGTATGTATGTTGCGACGTTACAGTGTTCTTTGCTAACATGAAAAGTTGACCAATTCTAAACTTCTGCACTTAAAGTATTCATCGGCTAAAGTTGACTATGGGATTATTTATTCTAAATGGACGTTAAAATGTTTTGAGGTTTAATAAGATTGCACTCACTGAATAAGAAAAGGGGTTAATATCAGTGGAGCAAAATTGTATAACTTCCCTTTTGCAATTCTAACTATTCCCAGTTTTAATTATGTTGTTAATATTATTTCTTATTCCCTTTTAGCATCAAAAATTAATACCAAACCTTTTAAATTTTGTGTAAATGACTAAAAATTCCTATTATATATGTTCGGGCATAAAGTATGTACAAGGGAATATTTACAAAAACTGCATTAACATGTATAGAAAAGTATAGAGCCCAGGGCCGTAACTACGGCGTGACAAAGGTGGCATTTGCCACTGGCGCATCAGTCATAGGTGTGCCGCACCATGAGGAAAATGGGGTCCGAAAGAAGACAATTCTCCCCAAGTAGAAATAAGGAAAAGGTGAAAAATATTTTATTTTTATTATAGAATCAGATTTTATTTTAAAAATCAAATGTGTTTAAAAATTACTGTTTTATAAATTTTATTATTCTTTTAAATGCTCCTAGAGAGTAAACTAGTTATAGATTCTTATAAAATGTTTACCGAACACTCTTAATATGCCTTTATATAAATCTGGGTATTCGTTTTAAATTTTGAAATTATTAAAGTTATTAAAACTGAATTTAAATTTAGAAAATCATCCATTTTTTATGGAAATTCATCGTACAAATTAAAAAATATGCCCTTCAAATAAACTATTCAGTTTATCAGCAATATAATACCCCTAGAGTGTTCAAAAATATATTTAGTATTAATAAAATAAATATAGAAGAAAAAATGAAAAATTAATATACCAGGAACATTTTAAATATCAACAAAATATTTTGAGTTTATTCTAAATTAATGATATAGAAAAAAAAAACATTTATATATTTTCTCACTATATTGGGTGGGGCTCTGAACGACCTAATTACGGCCCTGATAGAGGCTATACAGGGTGTCCCAAAAGGTCGTTTACAAACTTAACATGCTGGTCTGTCATAGTACGATGAACAAGATTTACATCGGAAATTGTGTCTGAAAATGCAAACTGCGACCGCTAGAGCGCTATGATCACGAGTGTGGAGCAGGAGAAATAAAATGATATCGACAGCGGTATTAATATGATTTTTATTACAGATAATGATTCCATCACAGCAAATGCTCAAAAGTGTTTCCATTCGCCACAACGCACGTTTCACAACGTCGGCGCATGGATTCACGAACCCGTTCAATTTGGCCAGGAGTGTCACGGACACGTGCTGCCGCTTCCGCGATCTTGGCGATAAGATCTATGTCCGATGTTAGGGTATCTCGTACACCATGGACTTCATGTGTCCCCACAGGTAGAAATCCAAGGGAGTCAGGTCGGGGGATCGCGGCGGTCCGCCTCTACCGATCCAGCGATTTTCCTGCAATTATGGCCCTCTAGCGGTCACAGTTTGCATTTTAGGACACAAGTTCCTATGCAAATCTTGTTCCTCATGATATTGTAGACTAATATGTTAAATTTGTAAACGACCTTTTGAGACACCCTGTATAAATTAGATACATAACTGAAAAAAAAATTATGGATGCGGGTCATTCACGGTATACCCGCTAGGAATGGTTCTAAGTGTTACTATATTCTCGATAATTCACTCTGTTAAAACCTGGTTTAGTGAAAATAAAACAAAAATTTAAATTACCCTATAAAATCATTAGCAATATTGCTGTGCTTCAATGCGACTATACTTCACTTTCAAGAAAATAAAGTAAATGTGAAGGAACCCGTTTCAACATCTTAAACTCCCATATTTGAGTTTCTTAGATCACTAAATTCTCCCCGCATTACAACAGCAGATAGAATGTTTTCACAGCCTGCACGCGTATATCGGCGCATATAAGCAACAAACTCTTATCGTAGCGAACGAAATTAATAAAGATACTCGGGGTACCGGAAAGCGCTTGTCTCCCCCGATATCCTACAACAACAAGCTGTCGGGCCGGGCTGAGAAACCATAAATCGGGGTTTACGACGCTTTCCACGCTAGAAACACTTGTGGTCGTATTTCAAGAAGACACGGAGCAAAACATTGAACGAAACGAATAATTAAAATTTCTTTCTCTTATAGCGGTTTGAAGAGAAATTTTTGGGCCGTTCAAACAAAGTACAATTTTAAATAGTTCTTACAAGACAGACTTCAAAAAAAGACGTAAAGAGTATTTTTTAATTTTTTTTTTGCATATATTATAACTGTAGTATCCGTTAAAGCGGTTTCTTAACTGTAAGTTTTAGTTACGTATAACTGGCGACAAGAGGGTCCAAATTATGCAGTGCAGCTCCCTCTCATATTTCATGTTCAACCAGCCTCATAAATGGTCAAATATCCACGCCTTCCTTTGTAAATTTTAACCGACGACTTATTCATAATTCCCACTTTCCGGTTCTTTTTATTAATAAAGGAAAATTCAGATTTACCTGGACGACCAGAAAAACCTAGAGGTCGCATTTAAAAAGGATGTCGGGTCATATCTGGCATCAGTTCGAAGCCCCATACGGCTAGAAAATGTACAGATTATATCTGTAGTTCTAGATTTCTCTCGCTTTGGTCAGCAAATGTCAGTGAGGTATGATATCAGGTGAAAAAAAAATTCCCTCTCCTGAGAGGGATCAAAATGTAGAGCCCCCAAAATTCGTTAAGGTAGGAGGTCGGTCACGAGGTATCGAAATTCTCCCCGTCTTATTCGTGAGTTTCGAATTACAGTAGGCTTGAAAAACTCTTATTGCAGTTGATATTGAAAAACACTTTTAGCAATGTTGTTAGGATTCATTGGATTTTGATTTAGAAAATCTGATTCTTTCGATTAATAATTTAGGCAGTTTGTTGTATTTGTACGATTTAAAACGATTTGTACGATTTGTACGATTTATATTGTATCTATTCTTTTAAGTATTATCCTCAATTACAGAACCTGAAGTATTTTACAGTAATTTTCTTTCAAAAGTTGCCGCTCTGCTTTTTACATGTTAGGGATTGTCAAAATGCAGAATTATTACACAGTGTTGTTGTTGATAATGCCAAATAGAGCAGCCACGTGAGTGTAAAAGAGGTTACTCGAATATACTTTTCGAGTGATAAGTATCGTTAAGGTGAAACAACGATTTTGTTCAAGTGGGTCCTTGTCATTTAGGACCCCCAGGCTTGGTCTACCACCTCCAGTGGTATTATTTGGGGACTTGGTGAACATGGCAACCAAGGACCTTTTTGCCCCTGCACCATTAATGCACACGGCGGATCTTTGGTTGGCTCAAGTATCGGTTTCGCGATCCTCCGGTTACGAGATAGTTGCTTTGCCGACTGAGCTGTCATGGCTCATATTAAATAGTAATTATATAAAATGAAAAGATAGTATCCGAATAAAAAGTAATAGGTAAGTTATTTTAAAAATTAACTGCAAATTTACGTCTCATAACTAAACAATTAAAAACTGATATTTTCAATCTGTTCTTAATTATAAAAATGTTTAAAGAAACATTTTCATCAGAAACTAAAATGGCATAAATGCCATACATCGAAATTGCTGAGTTCGATTTACCGGAACAGTAACTGAAACTCCCGAGTGGAAATGCAGGTAGGCGGCAATTAAGCTTCCAGTTCTAAAAACTTCTTTCCCGGTAAACACTTGGCAAATTTTTATGTCTGTAGAGACGCGCTGTGTCATATTAAGTTTACGATAAGACAAATTCATCTAGGCTGTTAGCGTAAATCAACTTTAGTCCCTTTTTTTTCTCTCTTTCTGGAACGTTTTCTGGAGTCGGCGAAACCCTTTGCGTAATCCTTCAAGGGAGAGGAAGTGTCCTTAATAACCAAACATGAGTGACCTCAACTCATTTTCCAGCTTGATGTCCCTCCAAAAAGAAAGGTGTCATTAACCCTTCGTTATTTTTTTTTTCCGATCTCCCTGCGCTTAACCGCACTGCTTTCTCGTAATACATTATTTCTTTTTTGTCTCCCCTCACTCACTGTTTTTCTCTCTCTCTCATGTAATCACCTTTGCAGTGAAGTAATTCTTGGACGCTGATGATTTCCATGTGACACTTCTATTTCTGTCCAGACCCTCCGTTGTCTTAATATAAAAAAATGTGAGGATTTTTTTAATGCCTCTTTTTTTTTGAGTGTCAAAAGAAATAATCGACGATATCCCCTAACCGCCATCTTATTCGACTTTTTCTTTAAGATGAGCACTAGAAGTGTATTCCGAAATAAAAAATTCGAACGCTGTTTCGTTAATCATGAGCCAATACTTGAGTTAAAAATGTATATAAAACAATGTAAATGTTGTAGCTCAAGCCGAATCAGATTATCCCTTTAATGCTCAAAATATTTCTAACGTTACGAGAAATATTCTATGAGTGGGATTCCCCCTTTAACGCCAAATGGATAGGGCGCTGCTCTTCGGTGTCAGAGTTCAGGAGTCCGGCGTTGTCATGGGTGTTCGTAGCTGTTCGTAAGCAATAAGTCCAGGTCTCATTAGCCCAAGCGTAAGAAAACAGTAGACCATATCGCTTTAAATCAAACCAAACAAAACCCCTTTTAGTTCATATCTCAAAACTAATACAGCAACACTTACATATATTTATATGTATATACTAACACTTAAACGAGGGAGATTAAAAACCCACATTCATCGTTTCGCTACGCCACTGCAACGAATACATTCTTGTGAATATCTTAAATTCTAACTTTCTAAAGACTCATAAGAGTACTCACAAATATGAAATTTAAACAATTTACGATTTTACAGCTGTCTTTAACTTTCTTGGGGTGTTTGATTCTTTTTGTACTCTTATCAAATTTAAATTTAGCAAAGTTGTTCTATTTTGCGTAATTTTTCAAAAATACTGTGCTACTTTGTTTTATTAGCCACAGTAAATAAATAATCAGAAACGTGGCATTCATTTTTTCAGAACAAAAATTGTAACACAAAAGTTCGGATCAATTTTGAGCAGTGTGGATTTTTCAATAAATAAAGATGAAAATAGCAATTTTCAATAAATTATTCTTTGTTGTTCGTAATCGTTCAGAATCCGCTTTAAGCAGCAGTTTGATTGACCCTCGTGTTGCAAAAAAGTAGAGTATTGAGCTCCAAACTAAACCAAACCAATAAATTATTCAGTTATTATTGTCGTGATGATACATTCGGGCTTCCATTCCTTTTCGTTACATATTTGTTTTCTGTTGGTGTAAGACACATTAAGAATAGTCCTGCGTATTTCGCAGCATTTTGTAGTCTTTGTGATTTTTATTGACTTTTCGCAAACGTAAGACTGTGTAAATTGATGTTTTTCTTTTCGTAGTTGATTGATTAATCGAATACGTAAAGTATTCGATTAATCAAACTCCCAGAATTATATTATTGGATGTAAGGTAAGTATTCCATATTTATATATTTCTGATACGTAATTTTACTTTAGAAAATGAACGAATATTACAAGGGAAATTTTCTTTATAAATTTAATTGAAAGAAGGTAATTTTACGTGCAACATAGCAAGTGATTGCATCCTACTTTCGCGGTTTGGTTTTGGAGTGCTACGGTCTATTTTTGCAACATGAGGGATAATGAGACCGGTACCTACTGCTTAAAGTCGATTCCGAACGGCTATGAACATCCATGCCATTGTGGGATTCGAACCACTGAACTCAGGTTCCGAAGGCCAGCAGCCTAACCATTCGGCTATCGTTCGGCCTACTTTCACGGTTAAAACTGTTTTTCGGGGGTGAACTCAAACTATCGTATCACTGAGTTATGTCTGGTTGTCAGAGATATAAGTAAATAAAAAAATTAAATATGAAACTTTCTACGCAATTGTGTTGAGCCTACATCGAAGTACACATTTTCTAAGAAAACAAAAATGAGTTTCAGACATACACGAATGAGTTGAGTAGAAGTTGCAATTCATACTGTTAAACAATTTCGATCTACGAAGCCCATATTCTTTCAGAATTTTTTTCCTTTGCTTGCAGAGGCTATTGCTGACAATAAGCGATTTCTCATTGCATACAGACCGAAAAACTTTAATAAATAAAAATAGTCTCTTTTATCGTTTAAAAGCAATCTAATTAATTTCACCCCGTCACTTCAAAACGCATTATTCCCCTCTTCCTTGTACGTATCACAGTCTGTGTATAACCCAGTATTATTACAAAGAACATACGTATCTTCACTTTCAAAAAGTCCACTTCTATCAGTTTCAGAAAATTTTTCGCCTGTGTTACACATTTCCTCTAATAGCGAGGAGGAGTTAAGTTTAGAAAAAATATTAACCAATTATCTAAACTTAATAATTTTTCTTGTACTAAAATGGTACTTGAACCTTGAAATTTTTTATGCTTTACTGAAATTTTAGTTTTTAATTAATTTTAATTGTATTAATTGTACAGCATTCATACCAAACGTGAGAAATAAACCTTGGATAGTAAATGTATACCTAAGAATGCACCCATTATCTGGTCCAATACCTAATAAAGATATTTTTCACTTACTCCGAAGATCTATACTCGTAAATAACAATAAACTACACTTCTTTAAACCTTTAGAGCACAGGTGGGCAAAAGCCGACCTGCGGGCCGGCTTACTTTTCCTTACTTTTTCCGGACCGTTGAAAAATCCTGCATGCAATTTTTTAATCTCTTATATGCGATTTTGTTGAAATTAACAGTATTTGTATGCGTAGTGTACAACATATATATGTGAAAGAACATTTTCGTTAATGATTTACACGAAAAATAAATATCGATTACAAATTACTGACGAAAATCTGCACTCGGTATTAAAAATTGCTACAAGCGATTTGGATCCGAATTTTGAAGAAATATCAAATGAACATTCCAGATTTCGCGTTTCGCATTAACTAAAACTATTCTATTTTAACTTTTGATGTTTGTCTTCTCTTTTTAAAATTCTATTTACTATTATATTTTCCAAATGTAATATAAATATAAAAAGGTAATAACTATGATCAAAATAGAATAATTTGTATCGTTAAGATATAAATAAATATCAAAATAAAATCTTTCATTAACTGATTTATTGAATGACCATTATTTAATATAATGGATCATATTTCTTTAAAATGACGTGACATATTTTACTGGGCACAAATTGTTCGCCTATACACCTAAGTAAAACAATTTATTATTACTATTATATTTCATTAACTGTTAATTTTCTCTGTCCAAATGCTTTAAAATGACACTTATAATGTTTTTTGTCAAAAAAATTTCTAGGGCGGGGAAAAAAATTCCACCCAAACATTCGCGTGTTCACAGCGTACGCGGTATAGTCCTCCGGCCAGGGAGACATTTTGAAAATTTCAATTTGGCCAGCGCTTTAAAGTATTTGCCCACCACTGCTGTAAACCCATTAATAAATTCTGTAAATTTTAACTGGGAATTTTTTGATGACTAATACAGCATTTAATACGAGTTCTATGTATAAAAAGTAGTAGTTCAGAATCAGCGTTAAGATTTTGAGATATACATGTCATTCCTCATCTACCTGAAAAGGTAAGGTTTTGGACGTTAAATTATCTTTATACTTAAAATAACTTAAAAATTCGATTTTCAAGTGTAAACAGATAGAGCTCAAAGTGTCAAAGGCCAGAGCTAATGCAATATAACAGTTATTAAAACAATATAACGTGTAGATCTTAAACACATTAATGAAGGGTAATAGATCCATTTTTCATTGTAGCGATCAGATTTTATTTTGACAAGAATTTCCATAGAGTTAAAGCATTCAGCAGTGGACGCAGTTGTACTTGTGTTCCAGTCTATTTTGAAAGCTTTTCGGGCTTTTTTTGATTAATTAATAAATTAGAAAATGACTTCTATACTTTAAAGGATTTTACGTATATAGTTTTCTTTTGTCCAAAAATATCTCGCCCTTGAATCCTTTGTGAGTACATCGTTAGCCATGCAGTTTATTTTTTATTAAATTACTAAACAATGTAAACAATCCCTCACTTTTTCCTTTTTCGCAAACCTCATTTTACAAGAATTGCCCTCCTCAGTCTATCTAGAGAATCGATTTACCTCTGATTTAGAGGACAGTGGTTTCACAACAAAACCTCTTGTGTACACATTTTTTTTCTCTAATTTTTGGAGAAATATGAATGGCTTTTTTCGATTTTTTATTATGTTTTTTGACATTTAAAACTTAAAATAGATGATAGTACTGCATTTCCTTTTTTTTTCTGAATTTAATCTGTTTGTCTTTTTGTATTTACACTTGCTGTACCTGGAAAGTAAGGATTCGATTTTTGTTTTCGTTTATGACCCCACACAAAAATATCTATTCAAACAACACTTATAAATCGTTAAACTATTTATTTATTATACTTTTTTAAAAACACTTATTTATTGTTCTTCGAATATAATTAAAATTTTAAAAAGCATTGTGTTCACGCTGAACAAGGGGATGGGTTTGTCCTTAAACCCCTCTCAATCCGCCCTATGCTTTCCTTTAAAGAAAATACTTATAAAGATTGTAGAAAAAAAATTGAATTATAAGGTTTATAGATAATATTTATAAATTAATTTCATTAAATTCCAAAGAATTTATGTAGGTGACCTTTAAAGGGTTAAGAGTTTAAACAAACAAATATAAAAAACTTACTGAATCTGAAATTCTATACATTTAATTTTTAAAAAATTTCTGAAATTATGTAAAGATTTTTTTTAAAAATCAAAACTCACAACTGGTTTACTGGATAGTACCCTTACTTTTTAGTCATTTCATTCGGTAACTCCTTTTATATACTATTCGTGATTAAGTTCTTTATTCTATGAACTGAAACAATGAATGTGCCTAGATCACTCTGGGAATTTTAAACTGTAAATATTCATAAAAAACGAAGCAAAAGGCGTTTTGAATATAAACGCTTTAAAATACCGACAAAGGTGCTAAATTATTTCCTACAAAGATCTTTATTCAATATTTTCTTTGAGGCAAAAGAAGTTCCTAGGTCTGACTGGGCTGAAAAAAAATAATGAAACGATTGAAAAGTACACATCGTTGAGGCGAGAAAAGATGCAAACACTGCAAGCAATAAACACCAATTCTTACTGACACCCGTGTAAGTTTAGATAAATAATTTAAAAGAAAACCCCCGGGGGGGAGGGCGGAGTGGAAGAGAAAAAAAATGAATATGTGCTAACGTCGGTTGACAGACGCTTCCTGTCTCCGAACGTGCTCCCGTTTTCAAAAACATCCCCGTAGAGACAACACGCGAAAGTGGGGACCTACGAGAGACTTCGCAAAAACTAATTATATCCAAAAAGAAACTGAAGGTTTAATGACTCCTGAAACCGAGAGAGTGGGACGCCAGTTTTTCAACGCCGGTGGCAGATGACAGCCAGATAAATAATTTATACCAATATTTTAGAACGGGCCAACCCGCAAAAAAAAAAGTACGCTCCACGTGCGACGCTCGTGCCGAGTTGAGATGTTAATAGAAGATTCATGGCGCTGACGCAAATCGACGAATTATGTTTGTCCCATCCCACTTTCGTTTCATTACGAAAATTAATTTCCTTAAAGGTTAATCTCAATGAATAGCCACCAATGAAATTTCAGCAACAGACTTGTCTCCTGCTCAAGATAATTCCATAAATTTCTGAAATATTTTGAAACTATGGTATAGACCAGGGATGGACAAACTTTTTCGGCCGCGGGCCAAAAATCGAAAGAAAATAAGTTTGGTTGACCAAGACAACTTTTTCTAAAATTTTAAAAACAATATACAAGTACCTAACGGTTTAAATACGTTAATGAGAGGAATGAAATTGCGATTTCATTTTTAAAAGTTCCTTATACTGAGGTTCGAAGTGATATGTTCTGATTTTAAGGAACGATGCTAAATGCTCGTCTGTCAGTCTACTTCTGAAATTATTCTTTCTAAGGTTCAAAGTTGAAAACACTTGTTTACATATAAGAAGGAAATGTACCGCTGATGATCTGAGCGCGAGATAATAAATTCGGGATATAATATTTAAGCAAAGTAGAAAAGGAGATTGATATATAAAGTATAAATATATATTTCTTTTAATTTGCCTCGGACCGGCAACTTAAAATTCTATCCGCGGGCCGGATAAAACCTTCTGGCGGGCCGGAGTTTGCCGTAGTTAAAATGGCGTAATCGAATTCAAAATGACATACGTAGATCAAATGAAATAAATCTAGTAAATATTGTAAAAAAAGATAAATTTGTTTTATCTAAAAACATAATTTAAACGCAATACGATAAATTAAATAACTGAAAAGATGTTAATTATCTTAGCACGTAATTAAAAGAAAAATATACTAAACGACTTCAAAAGGAAATTACTAAACCCAATTTACACGCATACACATAACAAAAAGTTCTATCTGTGCAGGCCTCTCAGTTCCGAAGAATTTGAACTGTTCAAAACCTTGCCAAGTTTGATCGGAATCAGCATGCAAAATTACTTCGAGATAGCTTCGGCTATTTCAAGAATTCTTGATGAATCCAAGTTTGTCTAACACACTTTAAATCAAATTCTAATAAGTACACCCACAAAAATAATATTTTAAAGCCAAAACTGAACATATTCACGATCTCTGACAGAAATTCAAGTCATTTCAAATTTTATTTCTTGTTCCACTGACGTAAATGTCTGTTCTACAATGTTTTAAACGTTCAACATTATTATACGTACTCGTTATTCCAAGAAAATAGAAATAGAAGAGATAAATGTAATTTGCATATATTTCTAAATTCGATATTATTTTATTTAGGTTGCAATTTGATATTTCAGTGCTTTCTTATTTAAGCTAGGTACCTTTAAATTTTTATCCTTACTTCAATGATACAAGTTTATGCAACCAGTTTCAGAATTTCATTATTTCAGCCGGTATTGTGAAAGAAAATCTGCCGGTTGCGACATGTATTAAGTAAAATTTTGTAATATTTCTATACATAACTGAGTCCCTCGGTGTTACGTTTCAGAACCACTGATGTAGACTATACCCCTAGTCTTGAACTAAAATCTATATATGTAAATATATATATAAATGAATTTGTGTCTGTCTGTTTGTACTTGATAGACTCAAAAACTATACATCTAATCGCCGTGAAAATTTGGGAAATTATTAGGTATATCCCTAGGAAGGTTTTTAAAAATTTTTAACATTCGAAATGCATTTCTTCCCTCTTTTTCGATCATTTCATGTCATTATTCCAAGCATTATTTTCCCCGGTTAAACTCAAAAGATTAATCTTTTAATTTATCGCATCATAACTAAGTGAAAGAAGCAATATTTCTAGCAATGTAACGTCATCCCAAGTAATTGTTTTAAACGCAGTTTTTCTCGGTTAAAAGCAAGAGATTAAAATTTTCAATTTATCACATAATAAATAGGTGAAAATAATATTTTCTATCATTATGACATCATTCCTTTAAATATCTCATTTGTTCATTTCTTATTTTATATTATTTAAACATAGTCTGCGTAATATCAATTCGATTTGACCTGGAAATTTAGATATAAAGTGATTCACTTTCATTTTTATGTGACGCAAATTATAGCATTTTTATGTAAGAACTAATTTTAAATTTAATTCTTGGTTAATTTTTATGTTACAATGAAATGTTTATCTATAACATTCTAACAACAAAAAGTACAAATTTCAGCGACTCTCATAGACAAATAAAAACTTAACATTTTATTTATCTATCTTTATATTCATATGGATGTCAATATAAATGTGTGTTTCTGTTTCATACAAAACCATGTGGTTTGTCATAAATTTCCTTAATTTTGGACAACATTTATTAATACCAACATAATTAGCACTGTTGCTTCCTATTCTACCACGTAATATGGCAAGATCTATTAACGTTGTTAATCAACGTACAGTAGTAATGTAATTTAGGGTTAAATTTATATTTTACCATAGAAAAAGTTTGAGCTAATTTAATATAAAAAACAAATTTGATGCAGATTTTATCACTAGCATATAAACATATATTTAGTTCTTTTTATTTTTTGACTAGCATATAATAGCCCGTCATATGACGGTATCAGTGAAATTTTTAACTTTCTAGAATTGTAAAATACCCTATAAGGCAGGTAAAAAAAAAAATGGTTTCTTTTTTTGGCTCAGAATTATCTGGTACACTCTCAATAATTTGTTTATCTTTACTCACCCCATGTTTGTTGCCAACTTTAATTTATCTTGTCATATTGCGTGATAGGATGGAGAGCAGAGGTTTCAATATTGACAGTGATTATTTGCCGGTATATATGAATGATGTCCGAAATTGAGCGAATGTATAAAAAACAAACATCTTAATTTTCAAATATATATAACTTAAGAGCTAGATATTTATTAGTCCGTGAAATAGACTCCTAGACTTTTATAAAAAGAATTTGTTGTTAATACCGGTGATAAAATTTTCATTGCAACAAAAAATAATCGATGATTAAATTTAAGATTAGCACATATATACCTAATCTATTATTTAAGCCAAATATAAAAGAAAATTATTTGCGTAATATCTAAGTTCAGGGATAAAACGTATGAAAATAATGCCGACGATATTTAAATAATTTAAAATAAGAAAGGATTAAAGGAGAGGGTTAAAGGAATGACGTCATAAGGCCAGAAAAATATTACTTTTACCTACTTATAATGTAATAAATTGATAAATTTAATGTTCTGCTTGACAACAGAGTTTAAAGTAATGACATTAAACACTCGAAAAGGTGGGAAGGGGAGGATTTCGAACGTTTTCGAACTCGCTTTGAATTTTGCTAACCCTAACTCATCAAAAATACAATATGGATGCCTCTATCCATTCCAGGTACAACAGCTTCATAAATTCGAGGACAGACGGGCAGATAACTTAGGCTATTACTATATATAGGGGATTTTAAGAACAGTTTTCTTTTGTATGTTTTTTATACAAAAAAAATCTTTGCTTAAAAGTAATATATTAAGTTCACCGTAGCGAAGCACGGTTACACTTGCTAGTAATATATATAATTTGGATAACGTTTTTTATACTAGCTTACATCGAGATAATATATTTAACTTTTTAAATAAAGTTATCTTTATATCCCCATTTTACGCTTCCATTTATTTACGCTGAATCCACCTTAAGCTTTCGTTTCTCCCAGAAAAGAAAACTGACGATTGTGTAATTACTATCAGTACGCTCCGTATCTCTTAATTTTGGACAACATTTATTAATACCAACATAATTAGCACTGTTGCTTTCTATTCTACCACGCAATATGGCAAGATCTATTAACGTTGTTAATCAACGTACAGTAGTAATGTAATTTAGGGTTAAATTTATATTTTACCATAAAAACGTTTGAGCAAATTTAATATAAGAAACAAATTTGATGCAGATTTAATCACTAGTATATAAATATATATTTTGTTCTTTTTATTTATTTATATTAAGAACAGTTTTCATTTATATGTTTTTTTATACAAAAAAAATCTTTGTTTAAAAGTAATATATTAAGTTTACCGTAGCGAAGCACATGTTAACTTGCTAGTAATATATATAATTTAGATAACGTTTTTTATACTAGCTTACACCGAGCTAATATATTTAATTTTGTAAATAAAGCTATCCTTATAGCCCCATTTTACGCTTCCATTTATTTACGCTGAATCCACATTAAGCTTTCTTTTCTCCCAGAAAAAAAAAATGACGATTGTGTAATGACTATCAATACGCTCCTTAGCCGAAGTCGGAAATGCCTTCTGTCTTGCCGGTAGCTGGCCAATTGAGTGACACCCAATTTCATTTAGGGGGCCCTTAATAACAGGCCTCCAACGAGGACGTGCTGCATGGAGCGTTAACAGCTTTCGTAATGATCTGCTGACCACTTGACCCGCCGTAGAGGTTTCTCGGGGTCCCGTAAGTCACCTGTTGAAAGGTTGTTCGTGAGGAAAGGGTTGAGGCAGGGGTGGTCTAGGGGTGAGGGGAACAACTTATCGTGATCACCTGGGCGATCACGTACTCCCGGCGTGCCACAGGCGTCCGTCAACTATTTTTCCTTCTCAAAGCATTGGTGTGCTGGAGAAATGCACTTATAAGGAATCTCGGCAGCCGAAAGATTGTCCAGCTGTTCAGCGAATCAAGAGTCCTCAATTTTCAGCGAAAGAGTCTTGGTTGTATGATCGAAATACGATGTTTGTACCACTTCGCACTATCTCTGTTTCTAGCAGCTCAATTTATTTCACCAGAAAAATTAAGCGAGATCTGCATAGTCTACTAAAGACAGCGCCAAAATACCCATAGTATGGAATATTAGGTCCTTGTTCGAAATTAATAAGGATAATATTATGAGAATCAACTCCACGCGGAGTGTTTTAAAGAATATAATGTTTACGTATTGAAGCATAGCTTAACATCACTGTATAAAGAGCATGGCCGAACTATGCTTGCGAACTAAATAACAGGTTTGGATGCAACATACAACTAACTCAAACGCCTTTACTCCTAAAAAAAATTAGATCAAAATTCATTTACATAGCTAAGTATAGAGTTAACAAGAAATACGATTTCCCCTTCAGAGGTAACCCGACGTTGTATTGGTCCAAATTAATTAAATACTTCAAAAGGTGTGCTTGACATTTATTAAATAAAAATAATATTCAGAAAATCCCAAAATAGGAGGCGCTATAACATATTTAATAATTATTTGTATATATTGAAAACCTGCAGCACCATTTGTGTTACGGTGCATGCCTGTTAAGATTTATTCTTTGGATAAAACCATGCAAGTTTTGCAGAAGCATTTGTTATATCTCTACACACCACGTCTACTTTCAAGATATACTCGTATTATACTGGTAAACCTGTTTTTAACATAACTCCGTTGCAGATGAAAAATAATTCCTTAGAGGTCTTAGAATTGAAAGCTAAATTTTGAAGAGAAAAAAAAATGCGTGAAGAGTAGTGTCATTAACGAGTCATTCGATATCCCCACAACAATAGTTGCTAGAAATAGGATATCAAGTCTGACAGTGCTCATATAAATAAATAGCAGTCATTACGTAAAACGTATTTTATGAATGCAACATCATCCTGTTCTGCTTTTAAAACATATTACTCGCTGTCAAAACTTTAAAGAAAACCCACCGCACGTTATTGGCAAACTGTACTCCATTCTTTAATCACAGTAAACACAGTTAGTCCAACTTAAGAACATTATTAAACCGCAAAGAGAACGTTAGCACGAAATCTATGTTACATGAAACTTCTCCCTGTAGTTCGAATCTTTAAATGAACGTGTTATCTGAAGTTCATTAATAAAGTGCAGCTTGTCAAGTGATACTAACCTGCAACAGATAAGCGAGTTCATGAATCGCTCAACTACCAAGTGAAAAATGTGTTATTTACTAACCGACGAGTTGCTGAAGTCATATCCGAATTTCTATTACAATTTAAAGTACGTGCAGATCACAAGAAAAGCTACAAACTATTTTTAACGCCTTCAAAACGTCGCGTTCCTTCCATTTCAAGCACATAATTATGTAACATAATACGAAGTAGATTTTTTTAAAAAGGGAACTCTTGGCGGTGTCCTCTTAACTATTTTAAACGCTTCTTTCGAACTTAACGGCAATAAATCAAAAAACGTACAGCATCTGCAAAATTACTCTCTACCCCTCGCACAGAGCGACAACGAAGATTTTACGAGTGTCATTTAGTATCATATAAAAGAAAAAGCTCTTACACTTTTTTTAAAAAAGAAAAAAACATCAGGAACAATGGCCGTGTTCAGCAACGAATGCGTATTTTAGGTGTTGGGTGATATTTTGATAGATTCATAATCTTTTATGCGCAACATCTAAAGAAAGAGTGTCAGAAAAACTGACGCTGGAATATATAGCATATGAAAGAGAACTGTTACAAGTTTGCACTTTGTTTTAATTTATTGAGTTCATAAGTTTAACAAATGCTGATGTACTCATAAATATAAATCAAAATCTTTAAACATTGACCGACTATGAGATCAAAGAGAAAAAAATGAAGTTTAAAAATACTGAACGTTAAAAACAAAGACAAAATTAATTTTTCAATAACTATTTAAAATATACTTATTCTCTTTTATTTAAACACAGATTAGAAATATTCAGACATATTCAGAAATTTTTCTGCACGCGTAAGTTGGCGGTGAAATATACCCGCATGCCAAGCGTTAAGAGTATAACAAAAAAAATTACGTGTTAAAGTTTACTGAAAGGTCATATGGGATTCAACCTGGAATCTTGCTGGAACTACACCGGGTTCATAAAAGACCGAAGCGACCTCTACTATTAATGATTTGGAATTTAGGGGAAATTGGTAAAAATGAGATTAATGAGATTAATGATGAATGATTAGAATAACGATATTTTTGACTTTAAATGTTCAACTATTTGTAGTAGTTTTTTTTTTTATTTATTTACAATGTTACCGTTTAGGAAATATTCCTGGTCATTTTTTTAAATTTAACCTCTACTATACAGGGTGTACCAAAAGGTCGTTTACAAACTTAACATGCTAGTCTGTTATATCACGATGAACAAGATTTACATAGGAACTTGTGTCTGAAAATGCAAACTGCGACCGCTAGAGTGCCGTGATCACGAGTGTGGAGCAGGAGAAAAAAATGATATCGACAGCGGTTTTAATAGGATTTTTACAACAGATGATGATTACATCACAGCAAATGCTCAAAATTGTTTCCCTTCGCCACAATGCACGTTTCACAACGTCTGCGCATGGATTCACGAACCCGTTCAATTTGGCCAGGAGTGTCACGGACACGTGCTACAGCTTCCGCGATCCTGGCAATAAGATCCATGTCCGATGTTACGGGTGTCTCGTACACCATGGACTTCAAGTGTCCCCACAGGTAGAAATCTAGGGGGGTCAGGTCGGGGAATCGCGCCGGTCCGCCTCTACCGATCCAGCGATTTTCCTGCAATTATTGCCCTCCAGCAGTCGCAATTTGCATTTTCGGACGCCAGTTCCTATGTAAATCTTGTTCATCATGATATGACAGACCAGCATGTTAAGTTCGTAAACGACCTTTTGGGACACCCTGTATAAATTAAAAAAATTTAATAAGTAAAAAGAGGATATTCTTTTCGCGCTTTTCCGGTATTTGTATTCATAACGAAAGGAGGATTAGTCAGTTTCATATTTCAGATATGAGGCTAAATATTAGCTAAAAAACGGTAATGTTCTATATAAGAAAACCATGAGGAAAAAGTGATTTTAACATATACATACATTTACATGATTTCCGCACACCCTGAAAGTCAGGGAAAGTCATGGAAAATGATGGATTTAGACATTGGATTAATTTTATCATGGAAAGTCTTGATTTTTCAAGCAAAATGAGTAAAAGTCATGGAAAGTCATGGATCCGCTAAACTACCGATTAAAAAAATGCATTCAATTGTTTAATTCTATTTTTACTTGTCCTTTGGCTGAAGTTACTGAGTTTGGTATTTATGTATTATCCTATTGACCCTATTGCCAATTAAAATTTGTTCACCAAGGAAACTCAAAGCAAGAAAGCTTAATGGGTGAGTAAATGTATATTATTCTGTTTTTTTTTCTTAAATTGTAGATTAAAATTTTATTAATATAATAATAATTATTTTTTAATAAAAATTAGTGAAGATTTTTGCACAAAATATAAGTTTATCTCTAGGGATATTGTATATAATTCTATTTTTACTTGTCCTTTGGCTGAAGTTACTGAGTTTGGTATTTATGTATTATCCTATTGACCCTATTGCCAATTAAAATTTGTTCACTAAGGAAACTCAAAGCAAGAAAGCTTAATGGGTGGGTAAATGTATATTATTCTGTGTTTTTTTTCTTCAATTGTAGATTAAAATTTTATTAATATAATAATAATTATTTTTTAATAAAAATTAGTGAAGATTTTTGCATAAAATATAAGTTTATCTCTAGGGATATTGTATATAAACGTTATAGGGTTGTATTTGGCTATTATTCATGGTCACCCAGATAATACCAAAGTACCCTGAATTCAAATTGGAAACATTTTGATTGAAAAATTGCTATATGATTAAATTTAGGTATGTAGATACAATTTATTTTTATGTATGTGACTTTACTAGCACTTATAAAGTAAGTTTATAGTTTTTTTATGATAAAATTCTTGTAATTTCTCTAAAAGCATATATTTTATTTGTATGTACATCAGAAGTTTTATTCATATATACTTTAACGAAAGCTTTTAAAAGTCATGGAAAATGATCTGCTAAATCAGGGTCAGGAAAAGTCATGGATTTGAAAAATTTTATTTTGGCAGATACCCTGCATGTAAGAATATGTTTTTTAAATATTCCTACCAATCACAAAAGTTCTTTTGTAAACTGGAGATGCATTTATTTAAGAATAGTACTAAATAAGTAACTCTCTATTCATATCTGTATCCGGTCATGCATTTTTCATTGCGCCTTACCAAACCAGGCCGTTCATTAGCCATTTCGATCACGACTGCGTGTAATTAACTCGTCACCCGATCCTCCGATCAACAAGGATACTGTTTCTCCCAGGACAAGATTAACGATCGGGTATGTGGGCCAACGACAGCCGCACAAAGTTCCAGAAAATCGAGAAAGGGTAAAAGAAAGATGCATTCTACTTTCCCTTATAGGAGCCATAATGTAACAGATTGTGCTGGAAATAGTATACAAACGCAATAACAGCATTAAGGTTATATTAACTCGCCAATGTGATCTGTTTCCTGAAGCAGGATCGATGTCTTTACAATCCTTTTCACGGCCTTGTAGCTTAAATTTGGAAACCTGTCGATTCTTTATTTTAAACCTCTACCGATCGTTTGCTTGGGTGATTGCTACTGTCTTATGTGTAAATCAAGTGACTTCTTATGGAAAGAAAGTTGAAGTTGCCTCGAGACTCTGGACTTCTAAGAGTCAGTCCTCGTAATTTGGAAGCACTCAAGCTAGTCCTGCCCCCTCCAGAAATATTGTTTCGATACCAGGAAGATATTGCGACCAGGAACCTATTTTGCTCTCGACTATTATAATCCTTTTTACGGCCTCGTAGCTTAAATTTGAGAAACCTGTCGATTCTTTATTTTAAACGTCTACCGATCATTTGGTTGGGTGATTGCTACTGTCTTATGTGTAAATCATGTGACTTCTTATGGAAAGAGAATTGCCAATTCCTCGAGACTCTGGACTTCTAAGAGTCAGTCCTCGTAATTTGGAAGCACTCAAGCTAGGCCTGCCACCTCCAGAAGTATTGTTCGATACCTGGAAGACTTTGTGACCACGAACCTATTTTACTCTCGCCTGCTTCTCAAAGAACAGAATGGTCTTTGGAGGATTTAAACCTCGAGCCTCCGGCTCTAAGTAGGGCGCCTTTCCCAAATGAACTACAGTGGTTGTCACTATTTTGTGAATTCCAACACTTAAGCTGGGATTATAAATTATAGAGAAAATATTGTTAGTTTCCCATAATCTTATTATTGCTAGAACTCTCTCCTATTCTTGTCGAACATTATTTCGCTATTATCCCGCCATTGTTACACTATTTTGTATTCTATCATCCAACTGAAAAAAAATCCTTAGTTCACTATATTAATTTCCTTAAGAAACTAAAGCATAAGTTTTATTCCGTGCATACCTGTTTCAATACATCATCGGATGGGGAAAAAATTACCTGCGTACCTCTTTGAGGATGTAACGTATTTAACATGTAAATTAGAGTGCAAAGGTGCTTAGGAAGGCCACACAAGAAACCAGTACAATTAAATTCCCTTTATTGGAGGATATTGGATTAAATTGGTATATACAATGGATATATTCAATGATCCCTAAGACGGAGATCCTCTGCTGCCGATATTAGGTATAGAAACCCGTTCGTCTTCCGCTGCATATCGTCGAGATGAAGCTGATCATTCCCTAATATTTTTCTGGCAACTTGGATGCAAAAGGAAGAGAAAAGGTGCGTCTCCAAGCGACGCCCAGTTTCAAAACACAAAATCCCCCCCACCCCCAAAGACAGCTCTTGCGTTCACATTTTTAAATCTCCTCGAAGTGCCGCCGAATAAGCATGATATCACTCAATTTCCGAGGCCTTCATAAGCTGGGGAGTTTAGGTGGTTATCGATATGCCTCGATATTAATTTGTATCGGCCAGCCATCAGGGGCTGGACCGTTGTTATGTTATACTGTCACAAACCTTGATTTCATGTCTCCACGTCATCGTTAGGCACCCCACACCTGCTTGAGAAGAAAAGGTGACAACAGCTGATCTCCCCACCGGTAACAAATCGGCCATTATATTTAGAATCATGAGTTTCAAAACACAAGGGTTAATCCTTTTGTCAAGGTAAATGATTTAACAGAGTACACAGGGATGCGAGAATATAGTTCAAATGTAATAATGGTCCAAAACATAAATTGAAACATCTGCCATAATAGTACACACACGTGAAATTTTTGTCCTTACGTATTAAAGTCCGGTTCAAAATTCGCATAAGTAAAATACCCAGCAAAGATTCGTAACTCTCCTCAAATGTGTGGGTATAGCAACAACTCGTATGGTAAATACTTTGACGAAAACAGCCAAAACTGATAAATCCTACCAGGATAGAAAGGAAAGATAGATACCTCGCAGTGCGAGAAAATATTGTGCATTTCTTTATTTATAAAAGATCTCTTTAGGTTCACCACTTTTACTCTCCTATAATTTATTATATATTTATAATAAATTATAGGAGATTATTTATATATTTACTATCTCATTGGCTAGGAAAATGTTACCAAGCAACAGTTCATTCCACCCATATAGAGCCCACTCTGTCATAATACGCTTTCCCAGTCAGCAGCATACAATATACGTTGGACAAAACAGAGAGGACGGAGGCGTGGTTTAATGGGATTCCCCGGGAAATAGTTTCATTAAAACAAGCTTTAGTAACGAACAGTGGCCGGGTCTTCCCTACCGAGTTTTTATTATTATATTCCTATCATTCATCATCTATTTTCCTAAGCGATGCTGTCGGTCGTTAACGACAATTTTCGAGTTTTCCGATCGGCAACTTGGACCCATTTCTCAAACCCATATTCATAACGTGTCATTTCGCTCACGATTACTTTCGTTTAACATATGTCATTCGATCAAACTGATTGGCCGAGATATCGTCATTAGCGAAGTGATGGATAGTTTTTTAAGTGATCCTGCCGCCCCGATATTTCACACCGAATCCTCCCCATGTCGCGCATATTAAAACTTGTACACAAGCGGAGTCATTTTTCTTCACACTGCGCTACCTTTATTAATTGACGAACAAGAGTAAAAAACTAAGAAGTCTTCTCCCCTCTCCTATGTGCCTAACAGATTAGGGCGCTTGAATGAAATGACACACGTTGACCACACAGTAGGGGGACATGAAAAAGAAATAAATATCGGAATAGCACCCAAGGCTGATTTCGAGTGCGGACTACTTTATTACAACGCTGCGGATCATTGGATATGCAGTCGGTAGTCGCGGACAGCAATTATGGAAAATAATTACCCAGTCTTAGGCTCATCAATAAGGTTAATGTGTCCGCGGTAACGATAAAAGTGAAACGGACTAGATACCCCCCCCTTCTTTTTCTTTTGCTTAGTTCGATCAAGAAAATATAACACATCTTATTAGCATCCTAATAACTTCCTGTTAAAAAAAAAAACCTTAGAGAACGAGATAAAAAAGTCCGAGTTCTGTTGTCATTTTAGCTTTGAGAATTTTCCCCTTATGCAAAGTTTTATATTAAAATCAATCATTTATAAAAGACATTTATCGTTCTTTATATATATATATATATATATATATATACATATATATATATATACATATACATATATATACATATATATATACATATATATATATACATATACATATATATACATATATAAATATACATATATATACACATATATATATATACATACATATACATACATATATATACATATATATATACATATATATATATATATATATATATATATATATATATATATATATATATATATATATATACATATATACATCCTAACCAATTGCTGTGGTTAACACCGTTTTAGTTAAGAAAAATATTTATTGCCATAGAGTCGGTTAGATGGGTTCCCACTTCATCGTCGGGACGGGATGAACTGCGAGATCATTTAGCATAGTTAACAATAAGAGTCTTAAACAAATCCCTACATCTCTTTACCAGTTTTGCGGCTTAACAGTGAATGGCCCTTGAATGAGAATGATCTTTTCTCTTCGAGAAAGAACAGTAATTTCATCAGGAATGTAAATCTTGTGATGTACACGCGTAACTAACCGCAGCGAAGACTTCGGGTTCAGAACCATTTGTCAAATACGAACGATCATTCAGATAGCAAACTTTTCTATCGAACAATAGGTCAATGTATTATCGTCAACCATCTCCGCCTTTTAAGAAATTTATAGCGTAGAATGTATTCACAGAAATAAATACGTTTCTATTCAACAGCAATTTAGATAACGAGATGATTGAGTAAAATCAAGAATACCTTAATGAAATAAAGGGGATCCGCAACACCAAAATCCTTCAAATTTCAACTAAATGTAGTGTGAGCTTCCTCATAAACAAATATCCTTTTTAATTTTTAAACTACATTTCTTCTGATGGAGAATTTTCAGTTTAATAGTTTATAAAATATTTCAATAAATTTTAACCTATATAATTTAATAAAAATTTATATATTTATCTATCTATCTTCTATCTATATATATATATATATATATATATATATATATATATATATATATATATGTGTGTGTGTGTGTGTGTGTGTGTAAGGAAAGTAAACTAGATAGGGAAACTAATGTAGACATTTTGCATAAAACCCTTAGTCTCGAGAAAATTCTCAGGGGTTTTCAAATGTTGAGTTTAGGGTAAAATTTCCCGCATTCTTTTGCTTTTCCTTTTTTAACCCTTAACCTAAATTGAACCCTAGGGCTACAGTTTAAGCCATCAGAGAAGGGGTCTAACCAATTATAATTCTACATTGCTTCAGTGGACAATTTAGGAAATTTCTAAACAAAAAGGAGATGCACTCTATCGGAGGCAGATCTTCCAAGAGATTTTCCCACATATTTTAACTGATATGTTGACCCAGGTGTTGAGGGCCTGTTACTTAGAGCTTCATGTTAGCTGACCCGTTTTTCCTGTCCCTATAATAACATGGGAACCCGTCCAACGTTCTGTTAATAAACGTTTTTAACTAAAACGGTGTCATTTTTATGGGCCATGACTGCAACCACCCATCGTGAAGTCCGTTTTATTACATTACACACACACACACACACACACACACATATATATATATATATATATATATATATATATATATATATATATATATATATATATCTTTAATAGTTTATGAAATATTATAAAATAGAAATATTGTTATTGAATAGTGTCTGAACAATGCAGTTTATTTTTTTAAAGT
>CM063501.1:13549702-13564702 GCA_032207245.1 Pardosa pseudoannulata
TATTATATACATTATTAAACTATTTTCATTACAATAATCTGCATACAGTTTTAAGTTTAGAGAGAAACATATTTTGATATTTTGGCATGTTTTGTTTTTAAAAAGAAACATGTTTTGGTATGAGAGTGAACATCGGGTTTTTTTTTTAATCGAATTTTATAATTTTATTTTCTATTTCAGTTTTGTCAGTTGCTCAAGAAGTTTGCGAGAGTTTAATGGAGATTGGATTTCTCCTTAAAATATATACTTCTTTAGATATACTAGAATAAGAACAGGATTTTGTAAATACACACTTTTTCCAATTTTTATTCAAATTTAAATGGGACATTTCTTTCTTTTTGTAAATTATATCAGTTTTAAATTTAGAGAGAAACATATTTTGATGTTTTGGCATGTTTTGTTTTTAAAAAGAAACATGTTTTGGTATGAGATGTTGAACATCGGGTTTTTTTTAATCGAATTTTATAATTTTATTTTCTATTTCAGTTTTGTCAGTTGCTCAAGAAGTTTGCGAGAGTTTAATGGAGATTGGATTTCTCCTTAAAATATATACTTCTTTAGATATACTAAAATAAGAACAGAATTATGTAAATACACACTTTTTCCAATTTTTATTCAAATTTAAATGGGACGTTTCTTTCTTTTTTGTAAATTATATCAGTTTTAGGTTTACAGAGAAACATATTTTGATGTTTTGGCATGTTTTGTTTCTAAAAAGAAACATATTTTGGTATGAGATGTTAAACATCAGTTTTTTTTAATCGAATTTTATAATTTTATTTCCTATTCCAGTTTTGCCAGTTGCTCAAGAATTTTGCAAGAGTTTAATGGTTTGGTTTGGAGTGCTACAGTCTACTGTTTGCAACACGAGGGCTAATGAGACCGGGACCTACTGCTTAACGCCGATTCCGAACGGCTACGAACGCCCATGCCACAGTGGGATTCGAACCCACGAACTTCAGTTCCAAAGGCCAGCATTCGGCCATCGTTCGGATCAGGAGTTTAATGGAGATTGGATTTCTCCTTAAAATATATACTTCTTTATACTAAAATAAGAACAGGATTTTGTAAATAGACATTTTTTCCAAATTTTATTCAAATTTAAAATGGGACGCGTCTTTCTTCTTTATAAATTATATCAGTATTGTGTTATATTAAAACCATACATTCAGCATCTGTATTTTTTAGTCGAACAACAATATACCTTTTATTAAAACGTAAAGCTATAGCCCTCGAATCATTGCATATTTTGTAGAGAAACCATTTCAGCTAACTGAAGACTAATTTTAAAGACACAGAACTATATTCTACATGGATGGGAACCAAATTTTATTTGAATTAATATTGAATTCATGCTGAAAACGAAATCTTTAAAAATTTGCCTAGACTTGCAGTAAATGGGAAGAGATATTTCTTTCTTTAAAGCATTTCCGGTTTTTTCTTAAAGCACCGAATAATTAATATTTCCCTCGATTTGTGCCTTCTTTAAGGGTCCAAAATAGAGAGTTCTCCCAACATACCGATGTCAGTATCGGTTAGGGTCGTTCTTCGGTGGAGACTGTTTTCCCGTGAAATATTATTTAGTCTGAAAGCGACCGGTCCAATAAAGCCGTCAAGCCTTAACCGCAGCAAAAACATTCCCGCTAGACGGCGAGCCACGTGCCTGCCATATTCTAAATACAGGCTAAGATAAACATTCCGCATATCATTAGACATAACGTTGGGGTTAAAGAGGAAATTCCGGTGACTCTGTCGCGTTACGAAATCACCAAAGCGCGAGGCGAAATATTTACCAACTCCCAACTAGAACATAATATTCCAATGCCGGAAAAACCTGCGAGTAATGGCTCCTATATTTATTTAAAACATACATTAACTTATTTTTAGGTACATATGTATGTATGTGTATGTATTTATGTATGTATGTGTATACATATATGTATATATATATACATATACATACATATATATATATACACACATATATATACACTTACAGACACACATATATTATAGAAATATGTATATCTGTAATGAGACGGACTTCTCGATGGGTGGTTGCAGTCATGGCCATAAAAATGATACCGTTTCAGCTAAAAACCATTATTAAGATAACGTTGAAGAACGGGTTCCCACTTCATCATAGGGACAGGACAAACTGAAGGGTTAGCTAGCATGAAGTTCTATGTACAAGACACGTAACACCTGGGTCAACATCTGCGGGAAAATATCTCTAGAAAAATCTGTCTCCGACAGCGTGTATCGCCTTTTTATTTGGCCTTTTTATCCTTTCGCCTTTTTATCCTAAATTGTTCGCTAGCTCCATGCAGGATTATAATTGGTCAGGCCCCTTCTCCGAGGGCGTAAAATGTAGCCCCAGGGGTCAATTTAGGTTAGGGGTTAAAAAGGGGAATACAAAATGACGCGGAAATTTTTAGCCCTTGATTTAAGTTTTGAAACCCCCGAGAATTTTCCTTACATATATATATATATATATATATATATATATATATATATATATATATATATATATATATACATACATATACCTACATACACACACATAGTACATATATATATATAGGTACTTTGGTTTCTATAACTTTATTTACCCTGTTTCTATTGAGACTGAGGTTTGACACACAAACCTTTTTAAGCCCAAATTTGAGTCACAATTTTCCAATGGTATTAGCAAACTTTCTATCTATTCTACTCCTTTTTCTCTCTTATTAGACATATTAAAATTTTTATGTAATTTGAAATTCCACTTTAAATTACTGTAATTTTAATGATTATACACGCACACACGTATGTTCATAGCCTACAAATAAAAATAAGAACGACATTCACTCCAGGCATTAAAAGTTTATTCTAGCAGCCTAATTCCATCTTAACCATTTCTATTGCAATATAATACTTAATCCGACAGCAAGTCACCAGTCCAGAAAATCTACCTCTTGTAATTTGGCACGCTCTGCTCTTATATAGTGTTGTTTTATCCCCCTATTTTTCCATTTCACACAGAGTTTGCTCTCTTTTTATTAATTAATGTTTTAATTTCTACCTTGATATTCTATACCTAATGTGTGTGTGAGAGAGAGAGAGAAACATCAGAACTGTTAAAGCTTTACCACTGTGTTATATCCAGATGGGATAGACGAAGAGACAATGAAATACATTTCATTTTGAAAACGTCATTCTAATTTTAGAAAATGACCCAGCTTAAAGTTTAATCTAGTAAAGGTTTTATCTAGTAAAAATCGTGATATTTTTTTTTCTTTAACCAATGAAACACTCTTGCGTGGAACGACAGAAACTAATAATGTCATCTCTCTAAAATCAACACGAAGGTGTATGTATTTGAAGACTAGATTTGAAGACTTTGAAAGATAAGCTTGGCCCAAACGTACGGGCACTTTTCTCACCGAGGATATGTTCTCACCTGATGGTCAAAAGCACTTAGGTGAAAAAAATTTTATTTGTAATTTTGGGAAATTTATCTGAAATAGAGTCGTACAACAAACATAAATAAATTTAACGGTATGTATTACAGATAGGTTCAATTGACGAAAATAGTTTTACATCAAAAGGGGAAGACTTTATACCTTTTCCCAGGAATATTTTTATAATGTTAAGGCATATTTAATGTATATTTCCAATTTATATAATTACAGTATTCCGTTAACATTTTTAAGCCCAGCGAAGTCATCGGGAACATATAATTACAGTTCCAGAGCAATGGAATAAGTGTAAAGAACCATTCTTTTTCAATCAGTTTCCTCAACTCATTTAGCAGATTTTCCCCTGGACTCAGGCTGCCCCAAATGACCAACGGTACACGTGGACTTTTGATCTCATTACCCGTAATTGCGCAAATAAAGTGTTCAATCAGTTTCGTTTTCAAGTTCTAAGTCAACACTCGACGGCCGACATCGAAGTGGAGTAGATTCCTTCGCCAGCCCCGAATGTAATTATAAAACTTTTAATTGTCTGTTTCTCAAAAGCAAACAAGAAAAGTGTCTCTGTCGCCTTGTCGAAGATTCAATATTTCCCCGGGCTGTTCATTACGAGGTACAAACGAGGTTGTAATAAGACAAAAGCTGTATAATGCGAAACCCTCCATTTAAGCGATAGACAAAAAGTAGAAATACTAGCAGTAACTAATGTATAATACAAGCATATATATATCCACACACACTCATTCTATTAGTCTTTGATTTAAACCACTTACCTTATTATCACAATGAAAATTACAGGTCTTTTGACAGCTGCAGGGATCCGGATGTATATTTATACTTTGAAATCAATTTCTTGTTCATTGTTGTCTTTTCAGTTACCTCTTGTTGTACTTAATTACTTTCAGAAAAATAAACGCTACGTATTATTTTAATACACTTTATTAGAGCTTAATATATCATTATTACTTGTCCCATTATTATTCCGATCTTACTCCTATTCATCATTATTACTCTTCTCAGGATCCCATTCTAGCGAGGACGACCTGTAAATTGTCGAATGCTGCTTAAGACATATTTCTTTCGAAGTAATTTAAATCTACTTTAGAATGCTTATTCGTCAAAGAACAATGTTACCATCAAGACATACGGCGTATTCTGAAAGAGTCACGACTTCGTTCTTTCCTTTTTATTCCACATCAACTTCTTTTCTGCTATCAAACGTCATCTGCAACCGAAGTTTAAATGTTTAATAGATAATTTATATTGACGATAACCTGCTTCATTGACTAAAAATTTAATTCGACCACCATTTTTTCTCCGAAGAGTTTATTTATAAGAAGACTATTATTTTTTTTATTTGATTACTTACTAACAGGCTTGCAACTACTGGGGTACTTTCAAAAAGGAGAGAAAAGTAACAAATAATACAGAATAAGTGATTAAAAAGAGACTAAACATTGAAAAAAAATCGATTTTTTTCTTCTCTTGATTACAGTTGCTATTATTAAGATTTTCTCTTAATTTTAACTCTAAATCAAATGATTCATGCAAGACATGATCTTAGCGTCAAATACAAAAAGGTTAAATATTTTATTTAACACAACTAAACATTGCTTTTTATTCAAGAAAATCTATAAATTAGATTTGAATACATACAATAGATTAATCGTATAACCACAATTTCCTGCATATATTAATGATGTTTTGAAATATGTACATAGCTAGATTAGAGTATCTAAACAAAAATTGTGAAGAAAAAGAAAAATGTGTGCTTTGACGTAAGTTACTTTAATGTATTAAATGTACATTTCAGTACAAATGTAGATTTCAGAAACTTCTTTGCGACTTTTTAAAATCACTAAATTCTGGAAACCATATGACTAATTACATTTTAATAAGAAAAATAAGATTAGAGCATCACATTTTTGGTCTTTTATTAAAACATTTTGTTAATTATTCAGATTTTCTTTTTTCAACAACAGACTTTTGCTGTGATACACTATGAAAAAAGTGACTAAAAGTGACGGTTTACTTAAAAATGTGACTAAAAGTGATCAATTGTAAAAGAAGTGACTAAAGGTGAGAAAAGTGACGGAATTGCAAGCCTGCTTACTAAACAAAGAAAATACGGAACTCTTCTTACAAATATGCAATGCATTTCTACAATGTCTTTCAATTTTCGACATTACAACAAATGATATAAAATTGGGCAATAAGCAAATTCGGCCATGTTGTAGACATCAGGATAACTTCAAAATTCTGACCTTTATAATATTAATTTATCAACTAATAATTTGGAGATAATAAAATGATACTACTACAAAAATAGGACTAGATAATTAATGTATGCAGATAAGAACTTAAAAAAAAAGGAAAAAATATGATCAAGTTTGCCAAAAAGTAAACACAAATCAATAAAAGAAATTCGTCACGTAAGACAAGTCCTCTGTTTACATCAACAATATTATTACATCCTCTGTTTAGAAGCTGAAATGTGTTGATGTAAAGTTTCTTACATAAGCACAATTGTAATAAAGCTCTCTCGAGACTAGCTACTAAGAACGGTGTGTGAATAAATCATATCACATTTCTAAACAGATACTCCTCTCTTGCTTTCAATTTACAAGATATATAACAATATTTAAACGTGACAAGTTTTGAAGCATTTTTTTAGAGAATCTTTGGTACACTTTTTGGAACACTGAGTCCACTTTTTTCTACATCACCGCCCCTTTTTAAAAGAACAAATGATTCCTCCGCCTCCTCTTCCATAACAGTTTACTAATCGAAATATTACAATACTGTTGCAGATAGATCATCTATAATTACTTTATTTCGCTATCTATTCAATGACCACAAAACAAAAATTATGAAAATGAGCATCTTATGTAGTAAAAGATTATTAGAAATTTAGAAGTAGACACAAGATGAATAAGAAATTAACAGTAGTATTTCACTGTTTGCTCATTCAAGAGTTTGGCCTTTGAACGTAAAGTAATTTCGACCAATATATTTCTTGACCTTGTGCGGGTATTCTGAAATGGAAATTTGAGGGGGGACAATGAAATATACAGTGATTGCATTTCCAATCAAACCACTGACAAAGATACAAGATTTTGATGTTCAATGGAATCTTGATAGTTATGCGGAAAGGGTAAATATCATATATATATATATATATATATATATATATATATATATATATATATATATATATATATATATATATATAATCCATTATTCATAAAACTGCTGGACAAAGCTAGCAATAATAAAATGCTAGCAAAATAAAAGCTAGCAATAATAAAATGCAGTCGGGCCACATTGAAGAGAATGACACCAATCTAATTGAAACTTTATTCCAGATCAGCTACAATGGATATCTATTCAACTGAACGACAGACAAAGAAAAGCCACAGAGATCACTCTGCTCGAACAAAGGTGCACCCAAGAGTGAAGACAGAAAAAATATTCCCACGGAAAAAAAAAACTTAATAAGGGAATTAAATGCAAGACCCCTAAAAACGTGGAGCCATTTGCCGGCGATAGCTGGGAAACTTGCTGGATAGAAAGTTTACATTTTTAGGATAGGAAGCTTTCGGAAGAATATTAAGTGGAAAACACTCCTTTGATTAAACTATTTAGAGGCTGAGAAAAAGATTTAAAGGAATTAGATTGGGAGAAAGGAGGTTTTTAAGGAAATATTAGAGTTAAATAATTTTGATATATTACATATATATTATTGTCGTAAAACGAAATGTGCTATCATGACCAATTGTTGTGTTAAAGCAAGCACCGTTTCAGTTACGAAAAGTATTTATTGCCATAGCGTCAGTTGAATGGGTTCCCACTTCATCGTTCAGCAGGATGAACTGCGAGATGATTTAAAATACATAGGTAACATTAAGTGTCTTAACTTAACCCTCCCAGTGGAACACACCGGGGGAAAAAAGTCTCCAAAAAATACGCTAAAGTTTTATTGTGTCAGTGACCAAAGTGTTCTATAATATTTTACTTCACCCTTTGCTCCACCCTCGTTAATGTCCCTTTACTTCCGGTTATAAATATATATATAAATAGACATTATTGATTGTTAATTTTTAATACGCATAAAGATCTTCAAGTCTCGAAGATCATCACATAAGAAATAATGTATTCTAAAAGTTCGAATAAAATTAATTTTTTTAGAATTATTTATATTTTTTTACTAAAGTTATCCAAGATATTTCAGTGGTGCAATTAGAGATATATATGTTAGCGCAAACGAAATACTTAGAAATAGAGATTGGCAAAGCCATGAGAAGCTATCAGTGTCTTTTTTCCTCAGAGAGTAGGGGTGAATCTCTCAATAAATGTCAGACAAAGAGGGGTGCAGTTCCTAAGCAATCGACCTGACCCTCCTACCTCATAACTTCATGGAGGAAAGCACTGTCAGAAATGTACAATACATCTATTTTTGGAATGTTTTTTGGGGTCGAAAATTGTTTGTGACAGCTGGCAGAATTGTACGTGCAAACCGCTTAGAGGGTTAAAACAAACCCCTAGAAAAATCTCCGAGAAAATCTCTAGAAAAATCTAATAAGATCTAAATGATTGTCTCCGATAGCGGGCATATCCTTTTCGCTTAATATTTACCAAATTGGCCATTAGGGCCCTATACAATTTTAATTGGTAACACCCTTTTCCTGAAGAGTGAACTGGAACTCTAGTGGTCCGTTTAGATTTAGGGTGAAAAGGAAAAGAGACGCGGGAATCACACAGAATGGATTAGCATAGAACTTCCTGGTCTTAGCCCTCTAGTTCTGTGATACATATGATTTAGGCAAATAACTGAATTGGCTATGAATAGGTTAAAGATATAAAACTAGGCAATGGATGCTTGAGTTTGGGCACAGTATAATAACACAGATAGAAAGTATAAAATGAGAGATGCAGTGATTAAAATAAAGAAAGCGTAAGATTAACTATAACTAGCTTCACAGAGCTTCACGGAGATCATTTGGCACAGAACTTCCTTGGCCTAGCCCTCTAGTCCTGTGATACGTATGATTTGGACAAACAACTAATAGACTTGAATTGGCTATGAATGGGTAGTGGAAAATATAAAACTAGGCAATGGTTGCTTGAGTTTGGGCAGGGTGTAACAACACAGATAGAAAGTACAAAATGAGAGATGCAGTGATTAAAATAAAAGATGCCAGGTAAACAGTGTCTAACTATAACTAGCTTTTTCCCTTGTATGTGTATTTGAAAACCCTAGAAAATTATCTTGGTTCGTAATGAGAGCTGTCGGCTCTAAATTTACTTCAGTACTATTGATCTAAAAGGGATATATTGTTATTCTTAAGTTCTGTTCGCATTTCGAGGGATAGTAATCGAACCGTAAGATCTTCCCCTCGACCAGCTTTCAGTCCTGATAAACAATATTAACTCGCAGAACAACTGAGAAGAATAAAAGCTTGCTGTTAACTTGTGAGGAAAGACATCCGATGACGTCACCGCTCTTACCGGTATTCTACGATAAGAAGTACGACTCATTTAGAACCATCCTTCGTTCATTAAACTTCCGAAACGAGTCGTAAAACCAAATGGAATCAAATGAAAGTTGAAGAAAAAAAATGACGTTATCTATCATAATTTCCGATTAAAAAAACAAACATGTATTTTGGAAATAAAACAAGGCTGACAGAACTCCCGGTTGATTGAATTCGACATTAAACATCGATGTACCACAACTAATGGGGTTGGCAGCAAAACACAGACTTTTCTCTTTTTTTCTTTAATCGACGAAAGATATATTCGTCCGCGCAAAAATACCATCCACATGAATAATAAGGGGGAAAAGAGGAAACAAAATTCGAATGGGTGAAAAAAAAAAAGACGTACGGAGAACAGGCCCGGGTAATTGTGAATGGGACATCATTTATCAAATATAATTTGTTGATGGATGGCAACATAGCTGAAAGGGTGATATTAACCAATCGTGCTGGATTAGAAAGCAGTTGCGAATCTGGATACTAGGTGTCGCCACGGGGCATCGGTGAACTAGATATTGGGAAGTAGGATGAAAAAACGGAAAATTAGAAATAAAATATTTTCTTTTCTTCTTGTTGATGAAGAATATTTTTTTAATTTTTATTTTCATTTATTACAAAGAGAGAAAGATATGTGTGATATTATGTAAGTCTGAGCAATGCAGAAAAAGGAGCAAACTACAAGCAAATATAAAAAGAGACAATTTTTTCTTGACAAAATTCATGTATTACATTATTTAGAAAGGTAGTGTAACAATGTTGATTTCTTTAGTTTAATATACCGCTTTATACATACATTAAGTGTATAAGAAGAACTACACAAAAATAAATTAACAGTTTTGTGTGCAAACCGTACATTGCTGCTTTAAATATATAAATGAATTATACAAATCCATAAAATTTATAATCTAGATTTTCATTGTTCATCAATATAAAATAATAAATAGTTCAATTCTTTTGTAAAATTATTTCAATGAAAATTTACATCTCTGTAACTAAATGAATAAGAATCTACGTGCCATACCCACACATATGTAAGAAAATAAAGACACAAAAGAAAATAATTTAAGTCGCTGTTTTTTTTTTATTTTTGTTGGTTTTTTTATTATTTTTTTTTTTTTGTTTTTGTTTATTTTATTTTTTATATTTTTTGCTATTTTTTTTTTTTTTATTTTATTTTTTTTTTATATTTTACCTTAAAGGTAAGTCTTAATATACAAATATACAAAATTTAAATATATATTTAACGAGATATATTTAAAGATATAAATTTTAATTCTTATTTTATAACTCATTTGATTTTATACATTTTATTTACTAAAATCATAATAAAAAGGAAGAAATGGAAGAAAAAGAAATTAATACTATCAAAATTTCTTTCTATCTATAAATATGGGAATTTTAATATCGACAATGGTATATTGTATCAATGAACAAATTCTTCATTTTAGGATAAGAATTAAAAAGCGCAAATCTTAGTAATGGTATACTATATTAAATGGTAGAAAAAAAGGTGAGAAAATACTAGCTTATAAAATAAAAAAACGATGATAAACATTTTATTTGATATGCAAATATTAGTTTCTAATTACAAGTTTCAAAAGTTATTATGAGGGCAAGTGAATTTATATATTTTTAAAAACTTTGTGCACATTTTTTTTTTTTTTTGTGTTTTGAATAACGTATTGCTTCTTATTCTTCCTTATTCTTCTGATTGCATTTTATTCTAAAAAGAGTAAAACCTTTAATTTATATTGAATCAAAATTAGGCTGTTATAACAGATTTTTCAGCTCGAAAGGCATTAGGTCCAGTTAAAAGAAATAACCAAGTTTGATATTTATAGTGTTACAGCGTCAATTTATTTTCTAAAACCTAAAAACATTCTTTGAAATACTACACAGTTACTTTTATTGCGACAAAAGATGTATTCAAAGCACCGTATTCATCACTCATTTGTCCCATATGGACATCATGAAATTCCGACCCATTACATAAAAATGAAGCAGATGTGCGCGAACGAAGCTTCATGTCGTTGGAAAAGAATGCTGCAATTTATTCGATTGTTCGGTTCCAGATGGAAATTTTCGACGTGAAAGAGTCTCCCACACAGAGACTGCATTAAAGGTTCATTTATATTTTGAAATATACTAGACCAGGGTATCAAAAAATTTTTGTAGATAGGTACGCCATTTCTTTTATTATTTGGAAAATCAGATTTCATACAGGGTGAAAAATCCTTAATCCACCTTTTCCTCCCTAGCCATTGATCACACATACTTTTATCGAAAGCTTCAAATTAGATAAGCATTCAATTTATAGCATTTTTAAATTTAAAAATTAAATTTTTCAAAAAATTACAAAATATAAACTTTTATAAGTTTTTCTTTTTTTTTCTTAAAAAAAAGAAAAAACACATATTCAGTAAAACATGAAATGTGCCCTAAAAAACCGTAACGCAAAGCGTTTCACTTCTCTATGACAGAAGTTAACTGAGCGTTTGCGAAAACTTAGATATTTATTTTCTCATTCTTTGGGGGAGAGGGTCGGTTAAAAGATTAATTACAGTAATTCAAGAGTGATATCAGGTTGCAACATCCCATTAACAGCGAAAGGGAGAGGGGTCATCGTTTCCCGATTTTAACACTAAATTTACGGATGTTGATCCTATACCTATTTTTACTGAAGTGAGCCAATTTGACTCATACAAGAAAATGGAAGTTTTTTGCAAAGAAAATAGTTCCAAATTAATTTAAATGAAATGTTTATTATCAAAAAATTCATGGAAAACATTTTTTACATATAAAATCTGTTTTTGAAACCCATTTTCCTCAAACATTTCTATTACATTTAGCCCAATGGTTTCTACATCTGTTTCTTTTGCACGATTGTTGAACTCGACAATTCTTCCGTGCGTCAGTAGCATGAATTTCTGTCATTGGAATGGAAGTGTTCTCGACTTCTTCTCTATATTTACTTCTTAGCTCTTCGGCCAATTGGAAAATAAAATCTTGACTGTTGCCCAGACCTGATAGGACCAATAAATTTCATGCTATGCGATTAACTGTTAAACCATTCTATGAGTCAAACTGGCTCTCAACCGTGAAAATGGGTATACCCCATTTGATAATGCGAAATGAAGGGGTCTGCGGGGAAGAGGAATGAAAGTTTACATATATTTTATTACTTAATTAAAAACCAACGTATGCTTTTGAAAAGTGATATTAATGTGATATATAGTGATCAAATTTTTAATGAGTCAAATTGGCTCGGTCCATAAATCTAGTGCTAAAGGAGTGTGCATCCACAGTAAAATGGATATAAAATATATTTCCAGCAAAATAACCTCTTAATCCAACTTTCCGTTCCACCATGAATAGGTATGATTCCAATCTCAAATTACTGTAAATCACCTTTCAACTAACCCTAAAAATATACAACTTTCCCCAACTTTGAATTTAAATAAACCCATTAATTTTTGACAGAGATTTTCTTTCGTCTGTGCGTGTGTGTTTTATATTGGTATAGCTTTTAGGACGAGATTAAATGTTTAATAAATATAATGATAAGAAACGAACCGTAAAAAATTTAGATTTTGTAATTTTCAAAAAATTGAATACTCTGATTATAAAAATACCATGATATGAACGCTTCTTTTATTTGAAACATTTTGTAATTTAAAGTACATGTTCAACAGTTGCAAAGACTGTTAATGACTTTATTATGCACCTTGCATATCTAACACAATTGATTCATATTTAAACCAAGAAATAACAACCTATTTTAAACCAGAGTGAAATCATGTTAACCTGTCGCCAAGTTTCAGGGGTAATTCGGATGCATTCGTTTTAAGTCAGAGAAGGAATTATGAGATTTGTCAAGTGAAAGCACTTATTCATCTTCATTTCTAAATCAGTTTCGAGATTCTAAATGTCGGTTACTCAAACTGGAAGTGAACGAATTAAAGAAAAAGGTTTGCAATGCGGATTTGAATGGAGAGACTGGTTAGGTTAATGAGCAATAAAACACATCAAATTGTATTCAACAATCAACTCAGTTCCAGACAGATTATTCTGACATATCTTTTCTTTTCGTTATGGCTTGAAAACATCATATGGGAAAGACCTAACAATATACATATGCTGGACAATCAAAGAAGGGAAAATTAACAAAGCTGAGCAAAATTGTATCTTTTTTATACACTATTGTAGCACACATTGCTAAGCAATAAATACAAAATAAAGCGCTGTTATAAATATATAGATGCTTATTTTTAATTTTTATAAAACATTTATTATTTTTTTAAATATACAACAACAATATTACAACATTAGCGATAAGTTTTCCTGAATCCAAAATATATTTGTACTTTTCTATATGCCCTCTTTGATTACATAAATAAAACTGTAACACATTAAAATGTGCATTTATATCTAACTATTTTTTTAATTAACGTGCAATTGTGAAAGTCATTTCCATGAGAGAAAAACAAGATTGTACTAATATAAATTTTTTTAAATATCAGATATTAGAGCAGGATATACTATTTGCCGTTTTCTACATCATTTGAAGACATCAGCCTCATTAATATTATATTGTAAAATTTATGTTTATAATTTTTTTTATACAGCAATATTTTATAAAGTATATTGCCACAATTAAAGGAAAAGCAACTATGTCCAAAATTGCTATATATCGGTTGTTATAAAAACAGTAAATATTTTTTGGGTTTTTAACTATAATAGTAGATTTAATGATGCTTTGAGGAATTCTTGCATTAAAATACCGTCAAGCATTATTTACAGATGAGAAAGTTGTCACAACTTTCAAACTATTCATCAATATTTTTGATATTTCAAAACATCAACTATTTTTACTGATCGGGAACGATACATATTCCTATATTTCAACTTTAATAGAAATGTATTTGTAAAATACTATTTTTTCAATTAAAGCGTACTGTAAGAAATAAAGATGTGATCCTATCTTTCTTGATGAAGGTACTTATTAAAAATTTGATCCCTATATATATATATAAATAAATAAATAAATATATATATATATATACATATATATATATATATATATATATATATATATATATATATATATATATATATATATAATTTTAATATCACTTTTCAAAAACATACGTTGGTTTTTAGTTAAGTAATAAAATATATGTAAACTTTCATTCCTCTTCCCCGCAGACCCTTCATTTCGCATTATCAAATAGGGTATACCTATTTTGAAGGGCCAATTTGACTCATAGAATGGTTTAACAGTTAATTACATAACATGTAATGTATTGGTTCTATCAGGCCTGAGCAACAGTCCATATTTTATTTTCCAATTGAAGAGCTAAGAAGTAAATATAGAGAAGAAGTCAAGAACACTTCCATTCCAATGACAGAAATTCATGCTCCTGACGCACGGAAGAATTGTCAAGTTCAACAATCATGCAAAAAAACAGATGTAGAAACCATTGTACTAAATGTAATAGAAATGTTTGCTGAAAATGTGTTTCAAAAACAGATTTTATATGTAAAAAATGTTTTCCATGAATTTTTTGGTAATAAACATTTCATTTAATTAATTTGGAACTATTTTCTTTGCGAAAACCTTCAATTTTCTTGTATGTATGAGTGAAATTGGCTCACTTCAGTAAAAATTGGTATAGGATCAACATCCGTAAATCTAGTGATAAAGACATGATGTATTTATAAAACAAGGAACAGGGCCCTCTACGTCCAAATGAAGGGCAAAAAATGACAGATATAAGGCTATTATTAAGTCTAACCGAATACCATTTTTGAAAAGGGTGGAGTAGCCAATTACGATTGCTTTTCAATTACGCGATTTTAAAGGCATTTCAAAGTAGGTGTAATTCGAACAGCTACAAGGAAAGGAAAGGCAGCCTTATAGGCACGTTGCTCCTTATTCTTTCCCAAGCTGTCCTTCTCAAAGATACTGTTAAACCGGAGCAATGTGATTCATTTTGGTAATACTG
>CM063501.1:13569702-13579702 GCA_032207245.1 Pardosa pseudoannulata
AAATATGAAAGAAAATTATTTACGTAATATCTAAATTCAGTGATAAAAAGTACGCAAATAATACAGACGATATTTAAATAATTTAAAATAAGAAATGATTAAATGAGATGGATAAAGAATTAACGTCCATTCTAAGTCCAACCGCTTTATAAATTTGTGGACAGACGGACAGATAACTTGGAGTATTATTATATAGGGGATAGAGAGATAGAGGGAGAGACACATAGAGAGAAATATGAGTGCTTCAGTTCTGCTTTATTTTTGATTCTGTTCCCCGATCACTCTTGCATCCATGGTTTCACCCAATCTATAAAAATCATCTCTGCCACGCGAAATATCGAGCACTTCCTTGATTCCTATTCGTGTGTTGCCAGCAGCTTTTTAATGTCTCCAATCGTTGTGAAGACGAGGTTGGAAATGAACATTTCTTTATTTATTCAAAGTTAATTGATATCGCTGAGCTATAATAAATTTCCTTATTCATGGGCGAATCATTCCGGATCTTTTGAAATAGATTCAATAACATTAAAAATGAACCCTCCTTTATTTTAAATCTCACAGAAACATAGGTCCATTTCCATTATAAAATAATATGTGTGTTCTTGGAAGCTTTACGGAAATTGAAACCATTTCCCTTGTCGCGATGTAATGTACAATTTTAAAAATCTCAATTTTATAATAGAGATTAGGTGTCTTTTAAAAGTAGTTACCAAATAATCCTCTGACTTCAAACAATGTATAAAAGATTACATTCATATTTATCACGATTTTCTCAGCCCAATGGTTTGCAAACAAGTCTAGAGAGGCATTGTCTACATACTTTTTAGATAGGACGGGTACTTAATGGGTAAAAATGTATGGACATTTGTGCCATCAACAAAATTCGGTCGTTTTGCAAAAAAGTAGACCGTAGCACTCCAAACCAAACCAAACCAACAAAATTCGGATTCAAAACCCAGTGTCCAAGGAAAGCATCTCTGCATCTCGGTATACTATCCTGTTAGCTGATCACCGCGTCTTCAGTTAATTATTTTTTGTTATGAAGCGATTTGTTCCTTATTTTGTCATGGAACAGAGCTGCGGCGCAGCCTGGCACAAGATTCTGCGAGTTTAACCCTCCGAGTAGAACACATCTAGGAAAAAAATCTCCAAAAAATATGTTAAAGGTTTACTGTGTCAGTGACCAAAGCGTTCTATGATTTTTTCCTTCACCCTTTGTCGACTAGAATGGAATACGGGAAACCCACCCTCGTTATTGTCCCTTTACTTCCGGTTATATATAGATATATGAATAGATATTATAGATTTTTAATTGTTAATACACATAAAGCTCGTCATGTATGGAATATTATCCCATAAAAAATAATGGATTCTAAAAGTACAAATAAAATATTCTTTCAGAGACTTATTTATATTTTTTACGAAAGTCATCCAAGACATTTAAGTGGTGCAATTAGAGATGCATCTGTTACCGCAAACGGAATACTTCGAAATAGAGATTGGAAAAGCCACGAAAAGCTATCAGCGTCTATGTGCTTCAGGAAGTAGGGGTGCATCACTCAAGAAATGTCAATGAAAGAGGGGTGCAGTTCCTAAACAATCGACCTGACCATCCTACCTCAAAACTCATTGGGAAAAGCACTGGCAAAAATGTACATTACATCCATTTTCGGAGCGTTTTTGGAGGTCGAAAATTGTACGTTTTGAAGTTATCATCGGTTTGGCGGAATTGTACGTGCGATCCGCTTAGAGGGTTAAAGTGTGCTAAACATATAGATGTCCACAGCCAATCGAAATTGTCCATAAGCTGTAGGTCTCAGCCTAAATGCAATTATATATTAAAAATTAAGCGTGCACCAAACTAAACCTTGTGTTCTACCGTGTGCTGTCCTGCCGTCAATAACGCTCTACCAAATACATTCAAGCAAGAAGATGGGAACGTTTTTTATTCCGTTGAATACCGAGGATTTATGAGTCCTACGCGTTTGTCAGGCAGTTAAAAATATCACTTTCTCTCCCACAGAGCCAAATCTGTCGACGAATATCTCTAGATTTATGATGTCATAAAATATTAATCTATTCTCGGCTCTTTCTGTTCCGCACAGGTCGTTTGATTGACACTTAAGTGAGGTGCTCTGCTTAAAATTCAGTGGTCGCCCTTTTCATTAGGTGCCACCGCAGTTTGTCACCCAAAGCGATGTTTCAATCCACTTTGGCGAGATATTCATCAATGCCACGAGACCGTAACGAAAGAAGATGCTAGCCTAACAACCATTAAAAATGGATGTATAATGACTGAGACTTCAAGCCTGCAAGGGCGAGGGGCATTTGTAATGAGAAAATTTTGCCATTTATGTTATACGTTACTTTTTTTATTTGTCAATAACTGTCAGATTTTTATATTTTTTCCATCAATTTTCTCTAACCTCCGAGACGCAAACATAGGCTAAAATGAATATCTCTAATAAGGCAACAGAAATTCCTCTCTTTTTATACTCAGAAAACTAAAGTACTAAAATAACTAAGCTAAAATAAATAAGAGTCAAAGATTGTGTCTAGTCCTATTGTGATCATATTTTAAAATAGATCAGAAAGAGATAAGCAAAAAGTTTTAACTGAAGAATCTTGGAAACTAAACGAAAAAATAGTGGCATTTAAAATGTATTAATGAAGCCCAGTGGCGTTGGAGTAGGGCTTCGCGCTCCTACGACACAGGTCCAAGGTTTAATCCCCGGGCTGGGCAAGGTTGACTCAGCCTTTCATCCCTTCAGTGGGTAGATGAACTGAGGACCAAGCGTGCTTGGGAACTAAACACTGGGGGTTCCGCGTAAGATTGACCACCTAACCGGAACATATGCTTCGCACCCCATGGCCCTTGGTCACGTAAATGGAGATTGGCACTGTATTCTCTGGCCCCCTAGAGGCTATTGCGCCGAGAAGTTTAGTTTAGTTTTAAAATGTATTAACAAAATTAGTCCATTTAAATGCAATATATTTAATTTGAATAGGAATTTCAGAGCGCCGAACCTCGATCATGTAACCCTTCGGTTACGAGATTGTTGACTTTATCGACTGAGCACTGTGGATCGCGTTCAAAATATGATCCTCGCTATTGTTAATTATTGTTGTTGCTATCCTTATAAAATAAATATTTGAAAAGGAAATAGTCCGTCGATATGTGTTCAAATTTTAATTGCAACCACACCTAACACAGCAAATATAGGAGACAGTCGTGTACACAGTTCTATCTGTAAAAAATTGTGAACCATCGATTTCTGAGATCAATCAGTAAATACGTATAAATTAAACCATTTGAAAGGTGTCATTAAAAGCACAATTACAAAACTAGATACATTTATAGAAGACACTTTGCAAATTTGAACAATCACAACAAAAAACTTGAAAACATCAAAGTTTAATAGTCCAAAACTAGTTATCTTGATGAGTATTTTCGTTGAAATCTGAATAATGAAATTTGTCACGATTACAACACTTTCTCTACTTCGTACAAGGAAGCAGCAATGGGTGACAACGGAATTCTGTCGGAAATATACTTTGTATTAAAAAAAAAAGTCCGAATTCGACTAGATGGGAAAATTTCCATTTAGAACGAAAGGTGGAACTTTCGAACCCGAATTTTGAAAAGTGGAAGTTCATTGAAAGACGGTAGCTGAAGGAAAAGTATAAACGAGTTTGTTTAGGTTTTGAGTATTACGGCATATTGGGAAGCGAGAACTGATGAGATCAGGACCTACTGCTTAAAGCCTAACTGAAACAACAAACACTATTGTTACTCATCGGATCAACTTCTGTTGATCATAGTTGTCATTGTTAAAGTCAACGAGTTAGTGCTTCTAACAGATGAAAATCTGCCACCCCAAAAATGGTCATTGGGTAGAATAATTATACTTTATTTTGGTGAAGACACATGTGTAAGAGTAGTAAAAGTAAAAACTCAATTTGGAGTTTTCAAACGACCCATATCTAAAATTTGTTTTTTACCTGTCAATGTGTAATATATGTTCTGTTTAAATGTGTAATTTGATGTTATTACATTATATTGTGTTTATCTTTTATTTTCATAAGAAATTTTTGTGTAATCTAATGGTTGAATGTAACCATTGCAGCGTGGGGCGGAATGTTCGTACCCAATCAAGCAGTTATGTAAAAGCACTATCTCGCGACGAGTTCGTTTATGTGTATTGTAAAAGAAGGAGCTACTCCAGTTTTGTATGAGCGCGTGTCAAGGAATAAATGGAGTTTGTGTTGAATTGAAGCGTTTCTTTTTTATTAGTTAAAATTAAGAGTATACAGTCCGCTGCTTAAAGTATGTGATATAAATTCCATAATAACAGTCAGAATACACTGACTAGGGTTCCTTTTAATGTTCTTCTAATTAAAATATGGAAAAATTTTCTTTACCTTTCATGTTGAATCACGGTGATGTCTGGACCAAGAAGACAAAAAAACCACTACTTCCATACGACAGACACACAAAACATTTTATTCTTGCATTATCTGCTAAAACTCTTAAAACACACTTCACACACTACATGTACTTAGAATTCCATCGTTATATTATTTCCCCTGTAGAGCGCCCTCTAGTGGGAAAAAATCTCTTTGGGTTGCAGACATAACAACTATTAACACACTCTTAACTATTAGCACATACCTAAAATCAGATCTCAAAAATCAGAATTCAAAAAGTTTCCCAGCAAGTAATTTCTTGCAGTCATAATAATGAATATTTTACACTTTTCTAACAAATTAAAAAATTATTAGTTAACAATAAAATAATAATTATTAGATATTAGTTAACAGTTTAAACATCTGCCAGTAACTGGAGAATAATTTGTTTGCAAAGATGATAAAGACATTTATTATGCTTGCATGAAGAGAGAAACTGGAAGTAATAATTCGTTAAAAAAAAAGCTGATTACTTCATACAAAGCACTCTAGCATTATTACTGCAATTTTTTGTAATTAATTTTTGGTCGTCGAACGCAGTATCTGAAAGAGAACACGACAACACCCGAGAGATTAACGGCAGCGTTCCCGAACGAGATAACATGATTGGCATTGGACAGGTAGCCGCTCGAATACTGACAAGGGTGAAATCCAACTGTTTAAAATTCCGGACTGGCCGCATTCATTAGGTGGCACCCAATTTTGTCACCCAGAGCAATGTTTCAATCTGCTTTAAATACTTGACGACATACATCAATGTCATCGCAGAACTCTGCTGGTATTAGATAGATGAAAAATCATCAATCGAAATATCTTATTTGCGAGTGGTTGTTAACATTTGTTTTTAGTGATATAACACATGTCCCGGAAATTAGGAAGATTAGTTCTCGAGATACAATCATCTCTCACTAAAAGAAGTATACCTCGATGGGACTTTTTTGTTACAACGCTAATTGCAACTTAACAGTAATTTCATATATGTCAATTAACATTGTTTTTCATTTTAGAAATGCAATAAACATTGTCTTGCAAAATTTCCTTTAGTGCATTTGCATGCGCGTGTGTGTGTGTTTGCTATTAAAAAAGAATTCAGTCACTCCTGATAAACACTAAAAATAAATAAACGAGACAGATATGCATTGACTTGAATTTCGTTGAAATGCGAGATATTTTTCGTTACAAAATAAAATTACACAAGTACAAAGTATCTATACGAATATGGATCCTTTTTAAATGAAATTTATAAAAGTCAATTAACAGAAAGCACACAATTTTTAAGACTATTTTTTATCTCTTGATTTCTACCAGCAACTATATATCTGAAATATAAATCTATTGTAACGTATTCGCGTTACATTAAATTTACAGATACAGACTGATCTACGACCGTGAGAAAAACCGGCGTAAAGTAGAAAAATAGCAAACGTGCCTTTTGTGAGCACTTGAACTGAGCTCTTCTTTACCTAGTGAAAGGACGTTGTTTCGCGCAGAATGGGATGCTGAATAGAGGATTGTTGACACCGAGGACCATCTCAATCATTCTGTCGGAGAAACTCATTAAATACTGGCGAAGTGTTCGCAGTGTTAGTTTCAATGGCATCCCGAAGAAAGAGTTTCACACGACAGAAATCCTCTATATTGTAAGGGAAGCAACAATACTTCCTATTTTGTTCTCCAAGGGTTTGTCCGAAGACATCGATTAATGATCGGCGAGATTGCTCCCGATTACTGCAAACTTCCCTTGGAACCGGGCTGCTTGCACCTGTCAAGCCAGAGTCTACAAGCGGTTTCCTCACCACGTCATCAACCAGCTGTCCGATCAGCTGAGATGGACATTTTGCGGTCAGACGACGATATAAAAGAGCAGAGTTCGAGGCCCAGAGAGAATGTTTTGATCGATCGAGTCTCCTGTGAAATCATCGGCCCAAAACGTCGAGGGAGCGACTGAGATTGTCCTCCCCCCTTTTTCTCTTAGGAAGCTGTTTCCTGCAACGATCATCATTTTCATTTTTAGATATTCATCGTTTCATCTGTATTTATCATAACTTCAACCTTGTGTTTCTAAATAAATATTATTAGTCTGTACGTAGGCCTCCGCTATCCTTTTTCGGGCTTACTTAGAGCCCCAGTAAGCTACACTATAAGATTTTGAAGAATTAATTGTGTATATTATTATCTAAGCAACTGTTATAACTTTGTGACAGCATTATCTTCTTTTTTTTTGGCGTATTTATATTTCTACGTACGAAAAAGCCCTATAAATACAAAGACAAATGGGAATCCATAAATTGAAAAGCGCATAATTTGGTGTAACTTTGAACAATCATGCGTGTAACGTAGTCAATGTAACATCGTATGGTTGTTAGCAGCTGTAATTAACCATTCAAAATTTAATTCCAAATAGACTTTCGCAACTTAAAATATCCAAGAGCGACATTCCTCTCCACAAGATGGTTTAACGTCGGAATTACCCCCCTGTAAAGAGTGCGAAATCTTTATTTTGTCAAATCTGATCAGATGCATTCCTCAATAGCAATCCGCTTGTGTTTAGACTGTAATCTAGCTGAGATACCATCTAGAGACGGGCACCTCAAACAGGAATAGAAAGACAAAAGAAGAAAAAAAGTCATGAAATTAAGAAGAAAAATAAATAATTGACGGGCTAAGTGACCGCTAATAATAACTTACGCCCTAAAAAGGTTCCGAAGAGGTGTGAAAAACATAACGTTTTAGGTTGATCTGCTAACGCTGTCATTATGTCAATGCTTATCTAAAGCATGTTTTCTGCTTCTTTTTTTCTTTTAAACTTTTTTCCCCCTCGGTAATCTTGCCCGGGGACTGATTTTATTACAGTTCTTTTTTTATTTGTCACGAGATTGTAGTGATGGGAAAACGCGATAACCATGCGTTAATGAGTGAGAGACATTTTGCCAGTGCGTAACCCATGAAATCTTCAATAACGAAGTTTATCATACAAAATACTTTCGATCTCTAGAAATTTTCGAGTTTTAATCAGGCAATTAAAGCAACTCGGTGACTTGAGTTCTTTTAACTCTGGTTTTTCGAAATCCAGACGCAGCAGGTATTTTTGGAAGATCTAAAATGTTTAACAAATTGTGTAGCCAAGTTTAATGGTAAACATAAAAATTTATATTTTTTGATATTGCTCTCAACAATTAAATTTTCTAATAGTGTACGGATATTGGATACATGTTCTATCCAAAATTCTTTATACAATACCGCATAACTCGTGAAATACATGAACTCTAATTAACTTAACAGTAAATATTTCCTCCCTCATTAAAGAAAGCCGAACGATGACCGATTGGTTAGTGTGCTTGCCTTCGGTACCGGAGTTCGTGGGTTCGAATCCCACTAGGAATGAATGTTCGTAGCCGATCGGAATAGGCTTTAACCCTTTGAAAATTATATTAGATTTAATGGCATTAGGTTATAAATGTTGTCTGGGAACCTTATAAATAGGAATCATATGAAAAACAAATTTTACATTTTTTTTTAGTAGCTGCAAATTTTTTTTTATTTATTTATGGGGGGAGGAGTAATTGGGAAACTCTTCGTCTTTTCCATCATGGAAATAAGAGTTTCTTAAAATTAATATATCGGAAGAACAATGTATAATTATCATAAAAACGATGTAATAAACAGATAACTACGCAACTTTTCATTGTTGCTTTGGGTAGGAGTTTTTATTTGGAGTTATAAGGAGAAAAATCAAATTTGAGATTTTTCACGTTAAGCAATTTTAAACTAATATATTACAAAGAGAAAAAATAAACTATGCAAAATTTATTATATATTGCTACAACAGAGTCCATAACATAGAAAATCGAAAAGAATCCTTCCTATGTTTTTAAAAAGAAGAGAAAAAAATTATTGACAGGTGGTTTCTCTGCGAAACTACTGCACGTTAAAGGGTTAAGCTGGTCCCTGTCTCATTAGCCCTCGTGTTGCAAAAATTAGACAGTAGCACTCCAAACCAAATCAATAATGAAAACTATTGTCTTGTACCATTGTTTTAACTCTATAACAGTTATTTTTATACAGATAGTTGACTTTTGGTTTGGAGCATTACGGCCTACTATTTTGCTCCCGAGGACTGACAAGCCGGGACCTACTGCTTAAAGCCGATTTCGAACGGCTACGGAAATCCATGCCAGCTCCAGGATTCGAACACGAACTCCAGTACCAAGAGTAGCACTATTTCATTCGTACGTCTTTCGGCTTACAGATTATTGGAAACAGATGCACAACCTCTACTGAAACGTCTAGAAAATATTTCTGTAAATCATCGAATTATGTACATTCGTTGCCTGAATTCAACAATAATTTTCCTCATTTGCCGTATGCTATATTCGTGCTAGCATAAATGATCATCCACGCAGATCTGACTATCTTATAAGGATAGAACCATACCTGAGAATTAACGATGATAGAAGTATGATGCAAAACGCAACAGTATAACGAAAAGGAGTGCTTTAAACAACGAATGTGCGACATTAAGAAACATTTACTTTTTTTTAGGGGGGGGAGGGTAGTGGGATAAAATTGCCTTGCAAATATTGTAATCCTATTTGCTTCTAAACTTTTGCTAATGTAACAAATTTGGGGTATTTTTTCAGTCTCGCGCACCGATTGTCCAAATTTTCTTTCGTAAGGTCAGAGCAGCCCGGTACTAACTGACTAGTCTGATTAAGGATGGATAAGATTCATCAATTATTACGCAAATTACAGATGAGTGAAGATAGAAACCCATAAATCTTGTGATGGAATGATTAATGAACCCTCCGTCAACCAGTCTCGCGTTTGTTGCTAAATATACAAAGCCATTATATAACCGTGTTTCAAATTTGTTTCTAAAGTCTCACGTTGAAAAAAGGGTTTATGTCGTAAGGTTTGAGGTTTTGTAAAGGGCTACTGAATAAAATGGAATTTTTCTCGACAGCGATAACCTGTTTTCTCATTAGCGACTCCTTAATTTTTATCCCAAAATTATAATGCATTCCTAAAGCGTTGCATTATCAAATCTAATATGGATCAATTTATCCCCGTTCAAAAACTACAAAACTAAAAGCAGCTTTAGAACGAGAAATATTAATGCCTTTTGGATAGCCTAATATATTTCTTGAATTAATTCAACTTTCTTCACCACCTTAAATGTGTAACATATTAAAAATAATTTACCAGCATTCAATACTTTTAGTAGAAGGATAGTTTTAGGTTTTAGTAGATGAATGGATGGATAAAAGAAAGATACTATTAAAAAATACTTTTTATAAAAGTGGAATTTTACATATACTATTTGTACTTTCTTTAAAGATAAAAGTTGCTTTATTTATGGGGTAGTGCCGAATATTATTATAAAATGACTAAATATAAAACATTTAAAATAGAATATAGGATATAGTAATAAACAAGAAATTTCTCTAAGAATATGAGTGGATTAAATCCTGAATTCGAAACTTTCTGTGTTTTAGGTGAAATGATGTATAGATGGAAATTTATAAAAGAAAAA
>CM063501.1:13584702-13624702 GCA_032207245.1 Pardosa pseudoannulata
TAACAATAATTATTCATTATTCTACCAATATAGTTTAAATTTAAAGAAGTATTAATTTCACGCCATACAAGGGGCGATTTTTAGAGTTAATCTACCTCTCGCATCTACAACTCCTGAAGGAATGTAATTTTGTTCACTAATTACACATTTATAAGTTTCATAGATAACATTATAAACTATTTCCAATAAATGGCAAAGAATGTTTTTAGCTTGAACTTTAAAGAGTTAAATTAAAATATACTTCTTACAAAAAATTTACTTCAAGTTTTGATAGTTATTTCCGATATTATAAATTTTATTTTACAAATTCATATATTTTGTATATTTTGTATATTTTGTATTGTAATAGATATTAATCACATAAAGAAAGATAATGTACAAAATGCTTTAGTTTCACTGCCTAGAATTCTGAGTAACGTCCAAAGGTCCGTAAATTATTGAAGGATTGACTATAACAGCCGAATGCGTAGACATACTAAAAAACGCCGTCTTAAAATGTATTTAGATCATTTATTGTGAAGCACAAACGCATCATTTTATCAACAATATTTTATGAGTAAACAACGCTTCTATGAAGATTGCGTACAAGCAAGTAATTAAGGGCGGTAGAGTATATGTTAAGTTATAGAATATTAAACACCTATCAATTACGGGAATATAGCTAATTCTCTTCAAAAAGTGGCAATCATTATATATCTCAATAACGCTACTTAAAATACTCAACTTTTTCGTCATTTGAGAGCTGAGGTGAAGCACCTATCTTAAAATAAAGGTTTGAAATGTTTTGATTGTCCCCAGATGTACAATCCACAACAGCTGATATAGTGCAGTACGAATACATTTAAAAAACATTACTTATTATTTTGATATTATAAGCATTTTCCATTGAAGATTATTTTACCTGTGTAAATATTCCTATTGTAGATGAGCTATGAGCTCATAATTTTAAACTTATTCGCCGGGATATTTCATTGGACGAAATCCCAAATACGGTAAGTTTGGTTTGATTTTGGAGCTCTACGGTCTACTTTTTGCAACACGAAGGCTAATGAGACCGGGACCTACTGCTTAAAGCCGATTCCCAATGGCTACGAACATCCATGCCAAGTTGGATTCAAACCCACGAACTCCGGTTCCGAAGGCCAGCACCCTAACCATTCGGCTATCGTTCGGACCAAATACGGTAAGATAAGCAGGAATAAATTTTACATGGTATCAACAATTCATTACGAAATTTTTAACCTACAAAATTTATTTGACTTGTTTTTACAAATACGTCAAAGACTTGGACGTAACTAAACAGACATAATTCCGAAATGAATCTTTTGAGAGAAAAATGTTAAATTCTTGGTGACATGAATGAGGATAATATTTGGAGGAGACGGTGCAATTCTACAGTTATAAAACGCATAAAAATTAACAGAATGAAATGGACATCCAACACGTATTTTTAAAAGACTTTTATAATAAAGGTCTCCTAGAACTAGAAAACAGGGCAGGCCACGACTGAAATGAAAGGCTTTAGCAGAATCTGATGAAAAAGAACTGTAGATCGAGTATGAAGAACAATTCGTCATGAAACAAATGGTAAAAGCTACATGGCCACCCTGAGTTGCCTGGCCATTTGTGATGATGATGGTAAACCATGCATTACTAATCAAAATTGCTTTAAAATTTATTTTAAATAGCGTCATGAAATCACCCGACAGAAATTTGAATAAGACGGTGTAATTTCGGTTAAAACTCAAATTGCCTATCTTTCAAATGCACCTCTGAAATTACTCTTATGGGAACTCATAAATTAAGCTTGATTTAAGGAAGTAACTTTGTAAACTAAACTACTTATGGTGCTGTAAAGTTTTATTTTTCAACGCACTCTTCTGATCCAACTTCGCAAGCAATGCCTTCGAGAGGGAATTATTTCCATTGCGATATTCTTGCGCCAGCACATTAAGCATTCCACCAGCACAAAATCATGGCAAACACACAACATACAAATTAGATATGACTGTAACCAATTGGCCTAGGAGTGGTGGGCTCTCTCCTCTTACATCGCCGAGGATGATATACCGTGCCCACCGAAATAGGTGTGGGTGTATCAACCCCATTTTTTGCCACCTCTAACCTATCCGGTCATATTGCGACCTCTTTGCAAACGCATCATTGCGAAAGATTTTATTCGTTTTGCATGAGGTTATTAAAGGGAATGGTGGAACGCTAGTTAAGCCTTGCGGGGTTCTTGGGTGGTGTAGGTAATTAGCGAGAGAGTGGTACACGGATATATCAGCCCAAGAAAACAAACTTGGACCAGCCTCGTTTAACGTGTTATAATAATAAATGGTTGTTAACATATATTAATATGTATAACGGGGCTCAGAAACGGACAACAGGAAAAACGAAATGCAAATTTCGTTTTTTGATACATCACATAGTTTAAATGCATCTTAAATCTAACTTTCTTCAACATTGTAGATGTATTGCATTAGAACTTCCCCGAGAAATGAATACCCCAAATCAGTGTTTCTCAACCTTTTTCGTCTGGGGATTGACTATACACTAAAAATATCGAAAATATTTGTGTCACATCTAAAATCTTACGAATAAAACACAAAAAGTGTAAATTTGAAAAGATTTTTAATAAATCGTTGAAGTAACTAGAAATATCATTTCACAGTAACAAAAACCTATATAGTAAAACTATCATTCTAATAATATGTATGTGGTACCCCGAGCACGTCCACAACGGGATACCGGGTTGACGTCACAGTAACTTCACTCAGAATTAAAACTAAGACTTAATTTGACGAAAACATTTAATAAAGGTTTGATCTAGTTGCACTATTCCAGTCATTATAAATTGATGGAAGAGCTGCCGTATGCAAGCTCTGTTGAACGCTGAGAGGGCCGTCGTCCGTCGCTCTGCCAAAACCACGAGCGTCTCTCGAGGTCAACAGTACGTCTTTCTGTCATCGCATCTCGTAGAAGACCCTGCGTTGCCCGATGCGCACAGCGAACCTGGTGTTGGGTGTCAGTCAAGGCACCACATGTATGTATATTTATGTATAATATTTATGTAAGGTAAATGTCTCACAGGAAGATATCATAACAGTACTCCCTGGGCCAAGCCCTTTAGTACTGGAGTAACTATTAATGGTAATGCATCAGACTAAGAGTTGTGAGTTGTCATGACTTAAACAGAAAAGTTAAATATGGGTATGGGGAAAAAAGGAGAGAAATGCTTGAGTTTGAGCGAAAAATAAAGCATAAAAAGTAATGCAGGAAAGAGAAATTGAGATCAAACATGAAACGAGACAGCTAGTCTGATAAATAGGACATAAATTAACACATTAAGAAGGTTAAATATTTAAAAAATTAATCCCAGAAAGTAAGTAGAACTCCCAGATACTGTGCAAGCACAGAACATGAGTTGGGATCCAGAAGCCGAATTTTCGGCCAATAGGGTTTCAAAAGACCGACCAATGGCAATCTTAGGATTTCACCCTCAGAAATAGGAGCCCTAAAGTATGCTGCTGCAGCAAAGGCTAGCAGAGATAGGAGAAGGGGGGGGAGAACAAAGTGTGTAAGATTAATGAATAAAAAGGAGTCTATTTTAACCCTTTATAAGACACTAATATAAATTTCTTAGATTTAAAGAAATTAGTTTTTGTAAATGTTACCTATGAACCTTATAAATGTAAAATGCATGAAAAAAATGTGCATTCATTGGGGGGAAGAAAGGTTAGAGGGCAGGTTTAAAACCATTCCTTTGTACTGTGTCAAAATAATACTTTCTTTTAAATTTTTATTTAGGTGGGAGTACAATGAATAATTATCATTAAAAGTGTATAGTAATAAAATAGCTAAACAGTTTTTAAGTGTTATTTGGATAAATATAAGTATTTGGGGTCACAAGGAAGATAAATCGAATTTCTGAATTTTTTGGGTAAAGCAAGTTTAAAAATGCATATTTCAAATGGAAAAATGAATTAAGTATACAGTTTTTATGTGATGTAAATTTAAAATGTCATAAACATAGAAAATTTTAAGAATTAATTCATATGTCTTTAAAAAGTATAAAAAAGAATCTTTTAAGAGGTGGTTTCGCTGCAAAACCACCGTTCGTTAAAGGGTTAATAACGATATTCTTATTTAAACATTTATAAGACAACTTATTTCTTTAGCAGGTGAGGCCTGCCATAATATAGCGCTTCTCAGCAGTTTTAATTTAAAACCAGTTTATTGCAATATACTTTATAGTAATGGAAAATAGTCAACAAACAGTTGCAGAGGTCTTTTCCTCGGAGAAACGATCATCCCGAAACGGTTGAATGGTGCTTCGAATCATTTGAAGGGAAAAAAATAGATTTAAGATACGAGTGCTTTGAATGACGATCTCTGATCCCGAAACCAATTTACACTCGAGAAAAGACTGGAGTTGACGTGACACTTTTCACCCGTAGAAATCTGGAGTGAAAGTTTCATGAAATTGAAATATGTAGACGGGGAAAATGTTGCTTCATTTCCCTTTCGAATCCAATACGGTGTCAATATTCAAAGCGCACCTACGATGAATGACGTCTCTGAAAGGTCCATTTTGTCAGTGTCAGGACTTCCCGCTCTCTCTCACTCACTCACTCATTCATTCACTCACAAAACGCTCTCTCTCTTTCAGACATACACATAGAGAATGTTTAAGAGGGAACATTACTTTTCGAGCTTTTAAGTCTTTATTAAAACAGCCTATTTTTTGTTTACTATATAATAATAACGTTTGAATAAAGCTAATAAAAAATAGAAATTACTTTTAAAAAATCTAATGCTGTAAAATATATACAAAATTTTATCAAAAATTTTAGTTTTGGTAATATTTATTCTAAAAATATTTTGAATTATTTTTTTTTTAATATTTTGGTTTTAAAATCAAGGCAGCTTTCAATATATTAGTGTTTACTATTTATATATGATATCCACCATAATTTACTACTTTTCGTCTGTTCCAGCGATTAATATTTTTCAACTTAATTCGATAACAGCTTAAATTAGATATTACTATTTACACGACTGTATAATTTCTGATCACGATACAGATAACAACGTTTTCTTTTATAACAAATTCAAAATCATTATTTTTTTTATTTACTAAAGATAGAAATTTTGCAACCTGCTCAACGTATCAGCAATATTGTCTCTTCCAAAATGTTTCAAAATTTAAAAACTAAGATTTTAAAGAATAATTTCTGCGCAAAGTAATCTGTATATCAGTAAACGTTTGAAGAGAAAAAAAATTAATAATCAGATGCGCATAAAGAAAAAAAACCCTCTACTTTTGTGTCCGTCGCTGAGATCGCTGGTTTGATACATTTAATAGGATAAGTCTAACTGCGTTACTAAATGATGATGAATGGGTGCATAATGGAGGAGCGCGGAACAGCCCTCAGCGAAGATCTCCTCGGAAGGAATGCGTCCCTAATTAAATGAGGAACCGAATCATTGGGGGGGGGGACGCACACGCAATCAGATTACCTGTAAAGGCAAATACTTTAATCACTTAAAACTCGTACAAACGTATCATTAGACCATGCCGGACCGCGCACTCACTCGTGTAAAATTAACGTCGCGTTAATCTCCAGTGATGTACTTTTAAAATATTGAGGAATTTCTGAACGATGCGTACCCTACAGAAGGTCCGATAACAGGCGATAGCGCGACATTGAAAAGTTGACGACTTATAATTGTCAAGGTGAATACGGAAAGAAAACTTTCTGTTTGTGCTTGATTGGTTTGGTTTGAAGTACTACGGTCTACTTTTTGCAACACGAGGGTTAATAAGATCGGAACCTACTGCTTAAAGCCGATTCCAAACGGCTACGAACATCCATGCCACTGTGGGATTCGAACCTACAAACTCCAGTACCGAAGGCCAGCACCTTAACCAATCGGCCATCGTTCGGCCTGTTTGTGCTTGAAGTTAGTTTCTTCACTAATAACGGTATATTGTAAATACCATTTTATATAATAACGTAAACTGTTAATATAAGCAAAAATTCACTGTTTTTCAACTTGGGGTATATAGTTTTCAGGTGGGCATTTAGATTTTCAAAACGCTTTTAAAATTTTAACCCTTTAAGCTAGGTGGCATGATATCTATATGTACAACTTGAATATAGTCAATTAAGAACTCGCGGAATAAAGAATGAAAAGTCAGTTACATCTTCAGTCAACAGGATAGGGGTAACAAATACTCAACTACAGTGCAACAAATTTTATTATTACCATTTCCTTTTTCATATTTTGCAGTTTATTGCAAGATGATTTAGCGCCACTAAATTCCATTCCACATTCATATTTAGTGGAAAGTGGCTTTAGTACTGTAAATGATTTGCTACTGAAGAAAAGATATTCACTACAAATCACCAGACGACGGGATTTAAGGCTGAAGCTAATTAAATTTGTACCTAAATCTCTCTGCAGTAGGCATCAAGCCCAAGGGTCTCACTAATTTTTTGAGGTGCGTCCTATTTTTCTTAAGATTATATTGGTAGCCAGCATTCAATACCCATCTTTAGTTTATTGTACTTGAATAGAATGAAATAAAAAAATTTTATTTTTATTACCTCATAATTTTACTTTGTCCGCTTATCATATTAAAAACCTACTTAATTTTCTAAATAGAGTATTTAGTTGAGGCAAGATCAGTATAAGGGTGATGCATGATGCATGGATCGAAAAAGGTTCAGAACCACTGATGTAACTCTAATGTCTATTTTCTTTCATTCTTCTGTGTGCTTGCATTTGTAGATATTAAGCAAGCCCCTTATGCTGAGGTTTTTTCAGTTAATTTGATTATGATAAACAAATTGTAAAATAATTTCTGCATAATCTAGAGCAGTGGTTCTCAAATTTTGTTATCACGGCATTTTATTTGATTTAATTTAATTTGATTACTATAAACAAATTGTAAAATCATTTCGGCATAATCTAGAACAGTGGTTCTAAAATTTTGTTACCATGGCATTCTCTTAGGCTTAAAAAAAATTCATGACACAGCTACTCTTAATGAAGTTTAGATAAGATGATGATAAGAGAAAACTGACACATTTAGTGTTCATTTGTCTGTAATGCTGTTTTGGATATTTTTCCATTACTCTTAAGGCTTGTTGCCTTTGGTATACCCTTGTGGAACTCCTAATGTTCCTTGGCACCCAGTTTAAAAAACATGAACCTAGAACATCATTTTAAGAATACCATATCCCTAAATGATTTTTTCCTTTGACTTTCATACATCAAGTTAGCGAGAGGGTTAAGAATGAACACATTATTGTCAAATATCCCTGTTTCAGACCTTTTCAAAAGGTATATTGCAAGAATAACAAGTATACAAAAAAACGGATTAAAGTTTGATTATATTTGAGGTGCTTTCTTCTTTACCTAAAATGAAAGATCATAGTATTAAAGATTGTCTAAATTTTAGGACTGATCTGCAATAGTTCTCTTGGCGTTGATTCATAACCGAAAATTTACCATCTTTAATTTCGGCTGGAGAATGTCAAATATTTTCGTGGTTGCAGTTTTCTCCAAGGTCCCAAACGATAACTCTGGAGGTGGCAGGTCAAGACTGAGGGTCTTCTGTTCGATCTCTCCTTTTAAATTAGGGTAACGTATTTCGTTTGCGTTATCCTAGGATGTAATGTTGACCATCTATAGGATGTTGTCCTAATAAAACAGTCAACAAATTGCTTGGCATTGTATGGGCGAATGCTTAACAGGCAAGTGCTTTCGCGTTGTTGAAAAAGGAGAATTTGCGACTGTCTATAACGATCAAATTTATATACATGTTTTCAGTTGTATGTCTAGAAAGATGTAGATAAACAATTATAATATTCTATAAAACAGAAATTAATTTTTTTTTAAATAGTTGGAATAACGTAGGTTGTTGGATTAAAAATCGATTAAACAGCGAACAGTCTTCGAGAAAATACGTGTACCACTCAACCTCCGAAGCAAGTACAAACACAGATGTTACGTAAAAATAGTGAGATAAAAAAGACCTGTCTTCCACCAGAAAACGAAACAAAACATGAAAAGCATAACCTGTCGACCTTGCTTTCGGAAAAGACTACCTGGATTTTGACACATCTCCCACGCTTCCATCCGTTGCGAGTTCTTTTTTTTTTTCTCTCCCTTTTTTTCCGTTGCTATTATCTTACTACTGTTGGACAGCCCCGTCGTAGGCGTTGGTGATCGCGGCACAATAATGGAAATCAGCTAAATAATTTAAGCGATTTCCACGAGGAGGCGATTTCGGGGGCGGAGTCGCGTGGAAGATTATGACACAGTGTCGCTTTTATTTTATTTGACGCCAACTGCTTTCGATATCTTAAAGAATAAAGGACAAGGCTGCGGTGGTTCAACGTACGCCTGAAGAACACATGGTTGAAAACCATGCATCTAAACAGGGTTCGATAATAAGGTTAGATATTCACTTTCTGGAGTGGAAACACTCTCGTCAAAAAATTCCGCCTTGAGATGAAATCGAATGTCGACTTGTAAAACCACTCTTCGTGTTTAATAACATTTAAAAATACAATTTTGGTTTTAAAAATTTGAATTTTCTTTTTTTCAGTCTATTCAGCAATAGCTGCATACGAATATTACCAATGATGTGTGGAAACAGAAGGCAACCTGCTCGGGTATCAGATATTCAGCGAGAGTTCTGCAAATTAGGCTGTCGTGATAACCCTTAATTTGGCTAAATCCGCTACAACGATCAATCAAATAAATAAAATCTTTATAATAAATATATATTTTTATCGATAACACATAATATATTAAATATATTATATATTATTATTAATTATTATTATTATTATTTAAATTATTATTATTATTATTGTTATTATTATTTATTTCAATATATTTTAATCAATATCTGAAAAAACATCTTGTCAAATTAAGGATTAAATGTTTGGAATTCATAAACCACTGTTAAATTTTCGATTGTCTGATATATAGTAATAAGTGGCCAAATGAGAGTGGACAGATAATTTTTGGCGACTTTTTAAAATGGACATCAAGCCTCACCCAGTTTATCATAATTTTTCGCAGAGTTTAAAAGTATACTGGCTTGTTTTGTCCATTAGGTGAATAAAAATTCTGTGTTTCATGTTGATGTTAAAACATAAAGTAATTTCCCAGTAAATTTACTACGAAAATTCTCTCTTACAGCCCCGCCCAGAAAACACGGTAAAATACTCTTTCGGCTTCAGTTATAGGTGTTGCTACAACTTTTCCATTTTCTATTTCTCGTTTTTCTCTCTCTCTGACACAGTTATCTGTTTAATCTGTAAATCAGTACATATCCCGTAACACACAGTTTTTCTTTACATTTTAAAAAGTTATCAATCGGGTATTACCTATTTTACCTAAACCTCATAAAAAAGCGTAAGATAAGTATATTCTGACAAACACTTTCGTATAAGATGGCCAAATATATCATCCGAAATTCTGGATCTCTTAAAAAAAATATGTGTTATCAAACTGCGTAGACTTAACAGCGTTATATGAAAGTATATTCCAATATCTAGGAGAACTGTGCGCACTCTTTAAGAAAAATAATACGAATCTAAATCAATATACGAGCGCGTCTAAATAATATATATATAATATATATATATATAATATATATATATATATAATATCTAGGAGAATATATCATATAAAATATATAAATATATATATATATATATATATATATATATATATATAATATATATATATATATATATATATATATATATATATATAAATATATATATATATATATATATATATATATATATATATATATATATACATATATATATATATATATATATATATATATATATATATATATATTTAGAATAAAAACCTTGTATAAATATGTATTCTTCTGTAAGTAAAAGTGCCTTCAAAATGACAGAATATGGCCAAAAGCTTTAAATCTGCAAAAGGTAAGCTAGGCGTTTACTTATATAATCAAAGGGAATTTTTGGAATCGAATGATCGTTTATTTTCGTTAAAACATGCTTTTATAAAACCAGGTTTTTTTTCTCTTCCTTGCTTAAAATTTCTTTGGTTGGTGTTGTTGATAAGGTTTTAGTGATTTCAGAAAGTCCCAGGTGCAGTAATATTTTTTCTAAATTTCATCCAAATTTATGGATATTTTTAATGCAAGTACTTGCCATTAAACTATATACTTTTATGAAAGTTGTATTTCGTTGAGTTATGATGAGTTAAATACAATGAAAGAATACGGTAAAACATTGTACAATAGTAAATAGCAATATAAACATAAATTGTATAAATTTACAAAGGATATCCGTTTTTTTCCTTATATAAAAGCTAAAACATACGGCAAGTCAGTTAACACTAATGCGGTGGGAATATTTCTTTACAATGTAGATGGACGACTCTATTTTTATAAAAAAGTCCAATATTTTAATAAAAAATTGTTTTGTTTTAGATTTTAATGCTTTTATATATTTATGCAATATATAAAAGCATTAAAAATTATAATATTAATGCTGTTATTAAAAATGCAATTAACAGATGAATATTTTTTAAATTTTAATTTCAGTTTATATCGGGAAGTTGGGAATCGGGAGTAAATTTATTGGAGATAAATTTGGCAACCAATTGTCAAATTTATCTCAGATAGACAGCACTATAAATAGTGAACTGAATGAAATGTTATGATAGAAACTTGAAGCTTTTTCTTATGTAGAACACTATTGCCCTTTGTAAATTTCTAATCAAACATGTGCGTTACTTAAACGTACATGTATACCCATACAAATGCCCAACTTTGCCGTAATGATTTTCTTTTTTTAATTTTTGTATGGAATGTTTTAATATAGCTAGTATTATAATAATATTAAAATACTAATTTTCTATTATTATAGCCAATTTTATACTACAGTCATACTCGTTTATTACGAACCGTGATTTATCGTAAACCTGAGTTCAAAAAGGAAATTTTTGAATGGTAAGTTTAATGTTAAAAGACAACTTACATAAATATTGGGTCTTTTAAATAATTCAAATATAGAGATTTTTTTCTTAAAACGTTTTGAAAACCTTCTCTTTAATGCTACCAGAACGTTTAGAGAGAGGAAATAACTAGAAGAAACAGGATATATAACAGGTAATTGGTTATTAACTTGGGAATACGAGAATGTGCATTCGAGGACTATGCTGAGATTTTCGACGATCTGATTACATCAGAAGTCCCAACTTAAACGATCGTTACGGAAATTAAGGATTTCCAAGAAACATAAAATCGAATACATAAAAACAGTGGCAGGGATCCAAACGGCACAGCTTTTATGTACTTGGTGTAAAACAGTGTTGCTAGCCCAAATGCCTAAAACAGTAACGTGGAAAAAAATAACTGATCCTCCTCCCAAACAATGCAGTGCACCGAAAGAGAACAAACTTTCTTGTATCAAGAGATGTCAATGACGTCGATGATTCCGTACCATGAGACTCATACGTTGACAGGAAATAATAAAATTAAAATCGAATCGAATCTGAACAGCTTTTATTAGTCTATATAAATGTAAAGTAGTCCATTTTAATTTGTTCCTAATTCATTTTTATGTTTTAGCATTTTTTACTTTTGATATTTTCTGTACACCCAGATATTATTAGCAAAATGTCTCGAATCCATGTTCATTCTAAGCAAGTCCTACTGTATTTTAAAACGCTAAAAAAACTAACAAGTTTATAAGTTAATTGAGAAACAAACTGTATCTATTTTTAAAACGATATCCTATTCCTTTCTAGAAATATCATTTTTCAGACTATAAAAACAAACATTCAGTAACGAGAGATCGTAATAAATGAAATTAGACAGGAATTCCAGCTCGGGCCTAGGAACCCTAGTTATGCGGAAGGAGTACACCCTATTAGCACGCCAGCTGATTAAACACTTTCAAGACAGTATGCAGACTATTTATTACAAGTAAAGATGAGAACAAGAAGCGTAATATCAAACTCCACAACGCTCGCGGAATGCATGATTTAGAAAGAAAAAAAAAAGGATGGCCGAGAAAGAAAGACTTGTGCAATAACCTCATCCATCTTCCGCCCGTACGCAGTCGTTGTTTGCGAGTAGTTCGTCTTTGCCATCATAATTTGGGAAAGTTTATCATCGTTCCTGACACTCTTTCGCCGTCATCATTCAAGATTTTTCACTTTTTCTGAGAAACCTGTGCCACACATTTCTGTAGAAATGGCTAGAATACGCTCACGACTGAAATAGAAACGTCATTCCGATATAATTTCATTTAAACAAAACATCGGGCTGTTGATCATAAAGAAAATAATTACTTCGGTTTATTTTTTTAATTTGTCACAGTCTAGACGCTAATGACGTCCCACAAACTACCAACATTAGATTCTCGGAAGAACAGGTAAACAATTTTATTGAAGCCCTCGTACTTTCCATGGTAAAGAGTTTATAAAACTTTGAGTAGTAAAACTTAATGAGATTTTGATTAGCAAACGTTGAACAAATTCTTCTCTTTATCAATGCTTGTTAAAAGTGGAAACAGGAAACAGGCTCATGCCATCAGCCAACTAACAAAGGATTGTTGACCACAAAAAGACATGAAGGGACGAGAAAACAGACTTCACCACAAGCCACAGTTCGGGACCATGCCCATAATAAACTGCTGTGTTACAAGATCCATGCATTATATACAAAGAGTTACTATCTTAGTATCAATGTTGACGGAGCAATGGGCTCGTTATTTGAAGTGATTATAATTTAAAATAATATGTCCCTTTAACAATTCGATACAACAATATTATTTTTAAAAATTTCAACATATATAATAATTACTAATTTAACTATGTGTTCTATTTTAACATAGTAAAAATAAAATAGGGGCTCTTAAGTTGAAAATTACAGACAAAAGTGAAGACAGAGTAACCAAAAGCGTACACAGACTTCTTTCCTGGTGGGGATTTTACACGAAAGTACAGAAAAAGATACATTTTGTTATGTAACTCGACCATCATTTTGCCAAACTGTAACATAATTAAGTGTGCACTATATAATAATTTGATACAGTTATGATACAAAAGCATAAGTCGATGCTTTAGCTTTATGACTTTATATTAATATATGGGTGGAGTTTAAACCCCAAAACCCTCTCGCATATGCCACTCAGATTGACTACCGTTTTCATGTAAGAATATAATCGTTTGATAATTTACTACTCTTTCGCATTAATTGTCAGTTACATTACTTTATTCTTATACGCATTTCAAATATCATACCATCATTTATACCGATATATAACTGTAATTAAATAAGAATCAAGATTGTTTCAATCAAAAAGTTATCCATGCTAGAAATTGTTTTCAAAATTCTATCAAATATTTTTGTGACATAAATAACCGTTTGGCAATAGTTATTTGATTTTACATTAATTTTTTAAAATAAAACTGTCTTTATTTGGATTATAATTTCCATTCTATCGATTTATCAAAATGGCTAATATTAATTAAGTAAATTATGTGCTTCTAATATTGCTTCTGCAATGACATTTTTGTTACAAAACATTTCAAATGTTAGATAAAACCTTGGCAACTTCTTTATCAATAACAAGAGAATATGAGTGGTTTAAAATTTTTAAAGAAGATCAAGCTTAGATGGTCGACCATCTTAGATGGACTACGCTGGGGAGAGACCACTGTAACGCTACAGATCAAGAATAAAAAGTATTTTGGATTTGGTCTGAAGCGATACCATCTACTTTTTTCCAACACGAACCAGGACCTACTGCTTAAAGTCGATTTCGAACGGCAACGTACATCCATGCCAAAATAAGATTCGAATCCACAAACTCTGGTACCGAAGAGACCCTAACTATTCGGCCATCGTTTGGTAATAAATATTTTGGGAGAGGTCAAGTGGTGTTACTTAAGACTAAATTATGACTACGATCATAAAATTATTTTTCATAAGAAATGAAGCAGTTTTATTTCTATTTACACCATTTACAAAATTATACAGCTACCGAGCACATCCTCGCTCACCGGTATCTAACAATTTTCTTTCACAGAAAACCCTTTCCCACCTCAAAGTTCTTTTCCCACTGATTCCCTCTGACTTTTCAAAGATGAAACATTGCAGCGAAGAAAGAAAGGAAAACATACCCCCACCCAAAAAGGAACATTTGGTAGTAAACCCATAAGAAAACTTTTTGCGATCAACGTTGTTCAGGGGCTATAAACATCAATATTTGTATCCAGCAAGTGTGTATAGGTTAAAATATGTTCTAAAATTTGACACAGGATAAATACACATTAAAATAATTATTATACTCCAGTAGTATGTGTGATACTACTACACCATTCACTTAAACTAATCATCGGTATGTCAATAAAATCAGAGATTTGATACTTGGAGAACGTCATTTAACAACAAGAGAAACTTTTAAACAAGTTTCTACATCATTTGGTTCTTGTCAGGAAATTCTAAAAGATCATTTATGTTTGCGGCTCTCTGATTCTCAAGTATTTTTCAAAAACTTTAAATGTAATCTAAAAGCAATAACGCATTCAGATGACCCAAGATATTTTTTCAAGACGATTCCTTTTTAAAACAGATTGTTACTGCAGATGAAACTTGAATCCATGCATTTTATATAGAAACAGAACAAAAAAAATGAATGGCTCTTGAAGGTTTGAGCTTGATGGTTTAAGGTTGAATACTTAAAAAGACCATGGCGAAGAAGCTCAAGTATCAAGTTTATGTTGACAGTTATCCTCGATTATCACAGTGTTGTATATTATGGAATCCAACGAGATAGAACGGGACTGTCAACGGAATTAACGGGAAAGAATGTCATTAAAGAATAGTGTGAGTGTTGTCGGCGTTTAGTTCAAGAAATTCGTAAAAAAAATATCTGAATTGGAATGAGGATATGTTTAGCATGACGATAAATCAATGTTCATAGGTTTTGACGAATTAGGTTCAACAAACTTTGTGTTCACATGCTTTTGAAACAGCCGTGTACTAGTCAACATTTTGTGTTCACTGCTACAATAGCATACAATTAGCTGAAGGATTTCCAAGAAAATGACTTTTACAAAAATATATTTGGGGGATTTAAAAAACGTTGGAAGAAATACATTGCATTCGGAAGATATTACATTGAATGAATAATAAAATGAATATTACTGAAAAATATAACTGAATAATAATAAATATTGACAATAAAGTTATACCTTTTATTTCAAGGCAGTATTTTAAATCCATTTTAATGTCAGTAGTATACCCTGCTTTAGTTTATTTTCTTAATAGTTTCAGTTAAGTTATCCTATGGAATTAACGGAAGGTTATCGAGATTTAAGTGAGTTTGAAAATGGTGTTATAGTCCGTGCACGAGATAGGGGACAGGGCATCTCCAAGGTAGCTATGAAATTTGGATTTTCCCGTACTACCATTTCAAGAGTGTACTATGATTATTGGGGAACCCGGTAAAATATAAAATCTCCAACATCGCTGCTACCTGAAAAAGATCGTGCAAAGAAGGGACCAACGATGACTGAAGATAATCATTAAGCGTGACAAAAGTGCAACCTTTCCGCAAATTGCTTCAGATTTCAATGCTGGGTCCTGAATAAGTGTCAGCGTTGTGAACCATTCAACGAAACATCATCGATATGGACTTTCGGAGCCGAAGGTCCACTCGTGTACCCTTGACTACTGCACGACAGAAAGATTTACGCCTCACCTGGGCCCGTCATCAAAGGCATTGGACTGATGATAAAAACACGTTGCCTGGTCTAACGAGTCTCGTTTGAAATTCTGTCGAACGAATGGACGTGTACAGGTATGAAAAAAACCTCATGAAACCATTTACCCTGCATGTCAACAGGGGACTGTTGGAGCTAGTGGAGGTTCTATGATGGTATAGGGCATCTGTAGTTGCAGTGATGTGAGACCCCTGATAAGTCTAGATACGATTGACAGGTGCCACGTACATAAGCATCCTGCCTGATGACCTTCACCCATTCATGTTCCCTGTGCATTCCGATGGACTTGGGAAATTCCTGCAGGATAATGTGATACCCCACATGTCCAAAATTGCTACAGAGTGACTCTAGGAATACTCTTCTGGCTTTAAATACTTCCGCTGGCTACCAAAATCCCGAGACATGAACATTATTGAGCATATTTGGGATACCTTGCAACGTGTTGTGCAGATGAGATCTCCCCCACCTCGTTCTGGTGAGGATTTATGGACAGCCCTGCAGGATTCTTGATGTCAATTACCTCCAGCAGTACTTCAGACATTAGTCGAGTCCATGCCGCGTCGTGTTGCGGCACATCTGCGTGCTCGCGGGAGACCTACAAGATATTAGGCAAGTATACCAGTTTTTCTTTTTTTGGCTCTTCATTGCATTAATACTGTTTTACCTCTTTAGCGTGTTCCTTACAACTGACCTTGTCAAGAATAATGTTCTGACTCAAATCAGACTCTCCCTCATTACCCTTGAAATTGGAAAGAAGCAAGTCGTATACGGCCAGTATTTAACGAGTTTACCAATTTAACCACTTCTACACTCCTAAACAAGTGTATTATTAAAAAAACAATATTTGATAAAGACATTTTTGATGGACTGAAATCATATAAATGTCCTTAACAGCTAGATCACGAATTCACTTAACATCCCACGGTTCCTCAAACTTGTTCTAAGCGGTTCATAATCATATGCTATGGATTTGAAAGAGAAATTGTTACAATTCATTGCTTCAAAGAAACTACAAATTCCTGTACCCGAGTTATTTCTCTATTCCTTCGTCTTATGAAAAGTTGTTAAAAGTCTTCTTTCTTTCGGTATGATTAATCCTTTTATATTGGTAGATATATGAAGCAGCTCCTTCTCCGTCTGTACAATCTGTTATAAATATTCAAACCTCTGTTCAATTAAACACGCACTTCACGTTCGTCTGAAGGCGTCCGCTACAGTCTCGCCCACACAAGGTCGACCGGAGGAAGTCGAGGGAAGACCGTTTGGTGCCCATTAACACATTGAAACACTTTTTCTGTCTTCGTTGACAGAGAATAGAGTATTACGTGAACATGGTTTCTCTGCCAGAACTTATGTTCCTTTGCATCACCTTAGAGAAGATACGTGACTCAGATAATGTTGAGTTTCTCGTAAGATACTATGCCCGAGAGAAGACAAAAAAAAGTGCATCTATAAATTTCTAAATAAAGAAGTGCCTACAATTTCAGAAACGTTTAGAAATCGAGTCCAATTTCATAACTAAACTGCAAGTTCGGGAAAAATGTAAATTGAGTTACGTGTAAAAAAACGCGATGAAATGCTTCTCACTTATATAAGATTTTAAAAATAGAAAATCAAGAATACGAGATTAATCTTTCAGTATAATAGTGATGAGAGGCAAATAGAAAGAATAATGATCAAAACAAGGCTATTAATTTTTTATTTTACCTTAATGCCCCATAAAATAAGAGTAGCTTCTTTAATATGGACATTTCATAACAGGTAAAATAGTCATCAAAAATTGCACAGTTTTAAAGCTAATTCAGCCTTCTATCAATTAGTATCCAAAATTTACCTAGGATGTAGTTACTAATCGGAAAGACTTTCTCTCCCAGCAAAATTAAAGTGCTCTTTACAACTTGTAGTAAATCAGTTTGTTCATCTTCTATATTTGTGCATATTTGCAATAACTTCACGAAACGGGCATTTTATTTGGAATTATCTCCAAAGGCGTGTGAATTTGACATTTATAACAATGATTTTGACTACTGTTATAGTTTTAATATCCCCCAACACATTATTATTGCCTTATTCAAAGATAGTCTCATTGATGTCATCGGTTAGTTTGAGGATGATGACAAATATAAATGTATAAAGAGGAACGAATATTCCCAAAATATATTGATAGAAACCCTTTCATCTCAGAAAAAAGCGATTTTTTTCTATGTTGTTCACAGTCGAGATTGAAAATTTTCAATTAGCATCCACTGCACTAAACTTACCAATGTTAGTAATAGAACTGTATTCCCCACTACTTTTGTAACATAAATAATACAAAATAAATCTACCCCTTAATTTAACGACTAGAATTTCAAACATATATATTTAGTTTCAATATTTTTCAAATAATTAAAATTTCCTCAAAAATATAATTTCTATCTCAGTATCAAACACATTTTGCGTACATTTAATATTTAAAACCTAAAGATATTTTATTGATGCTTTGAAGACATAAAAATTTTGTTATAGGCTTATAGTGTATTTTTAGAGTTAATCGTGTAAAAAATGTGAAAACTTTTGTAATCAAAATGTAAAAGAAGACATCTCTGGAGAAAGCAATGAGAGGAAAAATAACTGAAGTGAAATTCCATCTTATATGATTCATTTATCAAATGGAGACACTATAAAAATGAGACAGCATATTAATCTAAAATGGATATATTGCAAAAAACACTATAAAATGTTTCAGTAGATCTATTATGAAATAAAATGTCCTTCCAAGCATCTGAATACATTGATTAGCACAGTTTATCAAGAGATAAGAGATTGCTTTTGGGTATTCATACTTTAACAGCACACAGGTCTCAAACCAAACCGAAGCAGTCCAATCCTAACCGTTCGATATATATATATAATGCCCAATAGACGTTCACATAACATTCTAGATGTCGAGTGAATATAGAATGGGAATTGTGTACTCTTAGGATATCTTCACATGCATCATATTGCTTGCAGATTATACAGATACTTTTACAGATATCTCTTAATAACATACAGGGTATCCCAAAAGGTCGTTTACAAACTTAACATGCTGGTCTGTCATATCATGATAAACAAGATTTACATAGGAACTGGTGTCCGAAAATGCAAACTGAGACCGCTAGAGGGCAATAATTGCAGGAAAATCGCTGGATCGGTAGAGGCGGACCGCCGCGATCCCCCGACCTGACTCCCATGGATTTCTACCTGTGGGGACACATGAAGTCTATGGTGTACGAGACACCCTAACATCGGACATGGATCTTGTCGCCGGGATCGCGGAAGCGGCAGTACGTGTCCGTGAAACTCCTGGCCAAATTGAACGGGTTCGTGAATCCATGCGCCGATGTTGTTACACGTGCATTGTGGCGAAGGGAAACAATTTTGAGCATTTGTTGAGATGTAATCATCAACAGTAGTAAAAATCATATTAACACTGCTGTCGATATCATTTTTTTCTCCTGATCCACACTTGTAATCACAGCGGTCTAGTGGTCACAGTTTGCATTTTCAGACAAGAGTTTTTATGTAAATCTTGTTCACCGTGGTATGACAAACCAGCATGTTAAGTTTGTAAACTACCTTTTGGGACATATAAGACCTTTTAGGATATATATATATATATATATATATATATATATATATATATTATATATATATATATTACAAGACATGTTCAACATTTCAAAGCTAAAGTCGCATGGGTTGAAGTATAGGGATCTGGGTGACCACTGATAATAAGTTCTACTGTAAAATAATTTTGAAAACATTCTTAACAGGAAACCTAACAGAAAAGTGTGGAGGATCTCCATCAAACGACGTTTGTAAACGACCTTTTGGGATACACTGTATGTCTCTTTCGAGTACATTCACGTTACGAACATTTATATCTTTTTTGGCCTTTTGAAAAGGGGATAGTGGTAGGGTGGTCCGTTCTCAGCTTATTTCGTCCTGCCCAGTATTATCGGACCCGGGGACGACTACTCCCATCGCAGAATTTCGAAACATCATACCTTCTCTCTAAGAGGAAGTTCAGTTATTACGAACTGTTGGCTGCCCACGCACAGGAAATAGGAGGTTCTACAAACCTCAGAGGCTGAAGGGGGATGGGGGCAAGAAAGACCGATAAAAAAGCTGTGGCATATTTCTTCCGACGTTCCGGACGATTTGAGGAAACAATATACGAGAAAGATTAGTATTTCGGACTCGACCACAGAATCAAACAGCTCAGTGAGGCAACAGGAAGTCCATTATCTCTGCCGTGCGTGGTCGGAGAGGGAAGAAGCCCTTTCTGTCAAAATGTGAGCAGAATATTATGTATCCCACATTGAGGGAGAAGACACGTGGGATGCACTTATACATCCATACATGTTTGTTTGAATGTATTCATATATCCTAGTAGGGCCGATTTTGGGGTTTTATCCACCTGCTTGAGAGATATTTGGCAGCCTCCTGTCATCGCCAATATTTAGTATATTCATAACTTAACACAGTGAATAGACTCTTACTATTATGTTTATAGGACTGCTCTATATAATCGAGTATGTATAAAAATTAAAATATCACACACCAAATTTCCTTTTAAGATAAATATTATATGCTATTAGAAGTGAACTCCACTATTATTCTACTCTTATTTGTTAGTTTCTTCGTAATATCTGATAATACTAAACTCAAGCAATTCAACATTCTATTGATAAGAACCCTAGATAATTAAACCTTTATTGCATTTACGTTATCATATATGATTTTATCATTTCAGCTTCGAAAAACTACTTTCACATTTTTAAAAATTTTGAATGTAAATTAATATTAATTTGAAGGGAAAGATCTAACTCTGAACAGTAAAATTTTAAAAGTTATTATATTTTACTATTTTTATCCATCGGTCGCCTTAGAATTTAGCCTCTTTAGCCTCTTGCGTTTATACGCGCAATGCACACCTACTACTCTTGGACCTGCATAGGACAATATGATAAGAAAAAAAAAAGAAAACACATTATACATAATAGATATAAAATAAAGTAATCACAAACACACATTAGACAAGTGAGATCATCAGTAAAAATAGGACAAATGAGAGGTATGAGAAAGCCTACGGCTATTCTAAAGTTTTTCCATGAAGAAAGCAGAAAGGAACATGAGCTTTTTCTTTTTCAATTCATAAGAATAAGTTTTCTAAAATTTCTGAACTGTTGTCTGATCTTCCATGCTTCTTATTTCTTACAGCGGCATATTTTTTGTGAGAATTTGGTATAAATTAAGGTTTAAAGAATTTGTATCTCTTAAGGAACAAAAAATTATGTTTCTTGATTAACCAAGATGAAAAGAAATTTAAAAGTTATTTTATTTCTATGCGCTCTATAGATTTATAAATGTAAACACACATACTTTTACAATCGCCCGATGTTACTTTAAAAAAATAACTGGGGACCTTCTTTAACCTCTACGGCACTTCAATCTCTGAAATCCTCTGAAGCCCAAATTCTCTGTCACCCAAATACAAGGCTACTTTGCTGACTCTTTGCATCCAGATCTTATAATTGGATGGATCGTGAAACCCTTTATTGCAAGATTTCTCTGCCTCACGATCATTGAAGCCTCAGAAAATAAATTCTTTTCACCTGACTTTCTAAATAAATACACCATGTTGAATAAATGTGCTGACTTCCCCAAACAGTTTTTCACAATCATCAAAACTCAAATAAAAAATGAATATCACTGGCAAAAATCGACATTAGATTCAAATTTGGAAGATGTATATTTGACATGAAACTACGTCTTTATAATGAAACTGTTTATTTAGACAATATCGCATTACTTGTGAGTTTTCACCACCGTTTATTAGAAATTGAATTATTTTAAATTCTAATCTCAGATGGTGGAATCCAGATAGCCTAGTAGTTAGTGCATAGAACTATAATCCCAAGGCGGAAGTTTCGAAAGGTAGGAGGCACATTTTGTTATGTAACGAGGCCACCATTTCGCCGAACTGTAACATAATTGTGTACAATATTATAATTCGATAAAACTATGATAGGAGTGCCTAAGCCGATACTTTAGCCTTTTAATTTTTTTATCTATTGATCTATGGGGGAAGCTTGAACCCCAAAACCCCTTTTTCCATACGCCACTCAGACTGACTATCATTTTCATATTAGAATGCAATCGTTTAATAATTTATTACTCTGTCACATTAATTGTCAGTTATGTTACTTTATTCTTATACGTTTTTCAAATATCATACCATCATTTATACCGATATATAACTGTAATAAAATAAGAATCAAGAGTGTTTCAATTAAAAAGTTATCCATGCTAGAAATTGTTTTCAAAATTCTATCAAATATTTTTGTGACATAAATAACTGTTTGGCGATAGTTATTTGATTTTACATTCATGTTTGAAAATAAAATTGTCTTTATTTGGAATATAAATTCCATTCTATCGATTTATCAAAATGACAAATATTAAGTAAATTACGTGCTTCTAATATTGCTTCTGCAATGACATTTATGTCACAAAACATTTGAAATGTTAGAGAAAACATTAACAACTACTTTATCAAGAACAAGAGAATCTGAGTGGTTTAAAAGTTTTAAAGAAGGTAGAGCATCCATCTTAGATGGACCACGCTCTGGAAGACCACTGTAACGTTACAAATAGATCTAAAGTAAAAAATATTTTAACTTATATTAACTTATATTAACTCATATTTTAAGTCTACGTGATCTGAAGTAAAAAATATTTTAGGTTTGGAATGAAGCGCTACGGTCTACTTTTTTACCAGGACCTTCTGCTTAAAGCGAATTTCGAACAGCAACGGACATCCATGCCAAAGAGAGATTCGAAAAAATAAACTCTGGTACAGAAGAACAACACCCTAACCATTCGGCCATCGTTTGGCATAAATATTTCGGGAGCAGTCCAGTGATGTTACTTAAGACTCCATTATGACTACAATCCTAAAACAGTACAGGGAACGTGAGAGATGTCTTTTCACTGGGGATTTTCTTAAATTGTAGACAAGCATAACATCAGGAGTAAAATCCCTTACAGCCACCTTCCCTTCATTTTGTTATCGTTTCTTCCAGATTTTCAACAAAAAGCCCATGGATTCTCGTCCTTTACATTCCAACTAAGGAAACGTTGGGCAATCAACAATAGTCTCAGGCTACCTCGTTTACTGTTACTAATTACTGCACAGTAACAAATACATAAAGACTGGCTAGAGTAGGCCTTCTTTAGACACTAATGGCCTCTGATTGACTGATTAGGTTTTTGTTAAATATATCTTTATATTTTTGTACTTTCAAAAAGAGAGTATCCGAAGGAAAACTGAATGTGACAACAAAATGGCTCACTAACTTTTATTAAAGAATATATCTTTCAACCTCCGTTACTATTGAACGCGTTTATTTAAAAATTATAAAAAAAAATATTTGTATTTATATCTCCCAAAGAAATAGAAATGAAAAAAAGAAAGGAAGATGTGTTTCTCACTCACTAGCGAACAATACTTCCATCTGGGTCGAGTGTGGGCGGGTGATTCCGTTTGCCGGCACGTGCGCGCACAGTAGCCGCTCTTCCGATTGATCACTCTCTCACATTTTGCTTTTTATTTTATCGACTCTAAATGGCCGTAAATATAAATCGTGAATGAAATCGGACCGGTCTCCCCACGCTCACACGCTCGACGCCCACCGCTACAATCGTGGAAGACGCGAAGCACAGATGAGTGTCAGCGCTTGCGGAAATATGGAATCGATTTTTAACTAAGTAAGAATATTTCCTTTGAGTTTAAAGAGCACAAGTTAAAAACTACAGGTTTATATAAGTAAGAAAGCACGGGAAAAGTTGTTTTGAAAAGCAGTTAATGTTAAAATAAACGTCTGCTAAATCTTCGTGTATTTAAAGCGCTAATATCTTGTTTATTTTTCCATAGAATCATCATTCCACATAACTAAAACTGTAAATATTACTTCCACAAAAAAATTTAAGAAAATCTGTTGTACAAAAAGAAAAATTGAGATTTTTCGGGTTTCGTTCAATTTTTTTATTATGAAGATAATCAGAATCTTAGAGGTGTAGAAAAAGGCCGATTGACAAGCTACGTTATAGTATAACTAAAATCAAAGTAGTTAATAATTAATCTTGGATCTCTATAAATGGTCTTACAATCGATATTAATATACTGTAAGGAATTTGGACCCCAAGACCAGTGTTTCGCATATGTAGCCCTTCTTGATATCTACAAAATCCCCCCCGTTGACCCCTTCCACCCGGCTTTCCTTGGGTAAATAGTAGCCGGCCTGCTAACGGGGGCTGATAAGGCTTTTCGGATGTGTCACTTGTTTTTTTTTCAGGCCGGCAGTACATCTGGAAGGGAGGATTTCTCTTTTCGGAAGGGATCAAGTGCTGACACCCCCCCCCCTCGAAGAAAAGGAGAAAAGTACTGCAAGAGTTGGATTCGGGCCTGCGACTTGGAGGCATCTCTCTGTTTTTCAGCGAGAGAATTGAATTTTAGATATGAAACGCTCTGTTAATCCTTTTTTATTTATCCAAGCTCCGAGACTCAGAAATATGCAATTTTGATTTTCTTTAATTTCTCGTCAATTTTTGCAAATAAATTTGTGTTGTCCGTCTAAGCTTTGGAGGAATTATTTAGGCATTCATCCCAGCGACCATCTACGAACATACCTGCCCCAGTAAAATAGGCAGGCAAGTCTACGATAATATAGCGCCTCCAGAAAGCCGGTGCTATTACATATACCTTATAACAGCCAGACAAAATTAAAGCAATCGCTATTCGAAGTAAATAGTACTTATTTCTAGTAACAGCCTTTTAATTTAACACCAACAAATTTAATATAACAGATATATTAAAAACAAATATTTTTTCACCGAAAGTAAATTTAAATGATAAAATAACATTTTGACTCTTATACGCCTAAAGTTACTTTTATTTATAAATAATTTTTAAAAAGTGTATAACAGGTGAGCGGCACAGTTCAGTCGAGAGGGGAAATCACTCTCGGCTTTGGAATCATCCGGCTTGAGTAAAAACAACTTTTTGCCTGTTAGTCACTTGCAAGCCGCAAGTTGTTATCAACGCACTGATGTCTTATACTTTACCTTTTTCCTCTTTATTTACTTATTAGTCTTTTAATAAAAACGTTTTGATCAGAAGCTCATGTTGACGATTAGTTTGTACCGCTTCAATATCCCTCTACAGATATATTAAAAACACATATTTTTTCAAAGAAAATAAATTTAAATTCTAAAATAACATAACATTTTCACTCTTATACGCCTAAAGCTAGTTTTATAAATTAATAATTTTAAAAAAGTGTCAGGTATCTTTGTTTCTCAAAATACTTAACAATACAGAAATCACTGTTGTGAACAGACAAATGTTGAATTCAATAGTACCAAGCATCTGATATTTAATTCAAAACGTCAGTAATTAACCTCTTATATTGTATTGCATTCTTAATCGAAAAAAATATTCGATGTACATAAAAGATTGTTCAAACGAGTATCTGATATCGATTGTTATGTTACCAATTAATTGGTTTGGAGGGCTACGTTTTATTTTTTGCAACACGAGGACTAATGAGACCGGGACCTACTGCTTTAAGCCAATTTCGAACGGCTACGAACATCTATGTCGTAGTCCGATTCGAACCCACGAACTCCGATTCCGAAGGCCAGAACCCTAACCAATCGGCCATCGTTCGGCTACCAATTAATTGGAGAAAAAAGTTCATTTTGATAGTATGAAGTCTTCCTAAAGAGCAAAATTGAATATCAGTTGATCACTCAATTGAATATCAACTGAATCAGTTAATAAAAAATGCCAGAAAGTTAAAAAAAAAATATTTATGAAGTGGAAAATAATTACCACATCTTAACTAAAAAAGCCCTAAAGTGCTTTAATTTTTTCGCAACTGTAAACACCCCTTTTTGTGCCCTCATTCTTCTGTTATTGACAGGAAATGCAGACTTCGCATCTCTAACCTAACATTTTTCTAAGTATATAATACTAAATTAAATAAGATAGTGAAGTTAAAAAAAATACGTTCAATTAAAATATGCGTAGAGTTTTATCTATTTTTTCGTGAACAACTGTCGACAGGGTATCGATGAGATAAACAACAGATGCAGCACTGATACCACCACCAAAATTCCAGCGTGAGAGTTAAATTTAGAATATAAGAATAAAGAAAAATAATTAGGTCAACTTTGAGTTTATCTTTTTTTTTTTTTTATCTTGTCAATGATCGTAGCGTAAGTTCTACTTCAATGAATGAAACGGTGTGAGTTGGCGTCAACCTACGCAAGCAGAAGCTGCAAAACTACTTTAAAGGTATCCATCCGGTCGAGAAAATAATGTAAATATATAGAACGGAAAAAGCATATGGGAAATAAATGTATTACTTAGGAGGTTCTTTCTGAAAAGACGGTTTCGAACAGCTGTACATGATTTGATCATTTCTATGAAATGATAAGATATTTATGTAATGATTGTTATGATTCCTAAACATCTTTAAGTAAATGAGAAAAACAACGCATAAAACTACATACGGGCATTTCATTCACTTGTTATTCTTATTGATTTTGTGTGAGAGTGCAGCTATGTTTTACATAAGGTTTGCGAAAGTGATTTGCTCTCCGCACTCACACGTTGTGGGTTGCATACCCAAGTATTTTTTCGCGACTGAAGGAGGCGTGTGGTCTGTGGTAAAGATTACACTTAAACTTCACCAAGTTTCGAGAATTGTGATTGGTCGTCAGGAGGCGATTCAGGACCATGCCTGGAGTCCCGGTCAATCTGGACAGAGCCGGGAAAGGACGCATTGTGCACAGGACAATGGAACAACGTACGCATCAGCACAGGATAATGGATAAAGTATAGGGTTGCTGGAGTAGTTCAGAAGGAAGGAAAAGAATGCAGCGTGCTCTAAGACTTTGACAATATTTCTTTCAGGTGTAGCACGTGGAGTCCTTATTTTACTTTTTATTTTTTTATATATTTCTTATCTTTTGTTCTATATTTGAATATTGTAATATAAATCAGTGGCATTTTACTATAATTAATATTAAAGACGATATAAAGCAAACTTGGGTTATTAATGGATTTGAAGTAACAACAGCAATGTACTACACCGCAACATTTTGCATTAAGGATATCTCAGGATTTTGTACTTTATTTTTAGTTTCATAGTTTTTATTAACTACATCTGATTTTTAACAATGTAGCTTAACATTTTTACAGGACAACAACAAAAAATTCTAAACATTGTAGCCAAATCTTAAAATATCACCAAATTATTTATTAGTTACTTTAATGTGCATTATGAATAGATAATATAAAACATGCTATATTTTTCCTTTCAACTGCAAGGGTTTTTTAACCCCTTGAAGACCAGCATGTAAATGATATATGAGTCGAACGTTATAAAAACTGTTGCCATTTAAACACATCTACTAATTAAGTCTAGAATTTAAAAATTTAAACAAAAATTTTCCGATCTCCGATTACGTATACGTGACGCTGATCTCTCAATTTGAACCGAAGATCATCGCGTGGAAGCGACGCTGGGCTCATAAGAGTGGAATCGCTGCGTCGCATACACGAGGCGTTAGTCACGAACGGGTTAAATATATTGGATTATTTATTAACCTTGCATCGGTATGAAAACAATAAAATTGGAATTTTCATTACTTTCAACGTAAAAGTTTGTATGACTTATGCAGGATTAAGTAACAACCAATTATATAGTTAATTGAAATTCACTTGTGTAGCTATTACTTTAAATAATATTCCACTCAAAATCGTCTTTAAAAAAGTTTAGATTATTATGTTTCCGCAACAAACTTTATGAATCCTGTTAAACATAATCGACTGCGCCTAGATATACATAGTGACATAAAACAGTTACGAGAGAGAAAAAAAGCATAAAATGCTATTTTTCTCCCACGGTTCATTTTCATTTATGTTTTCACTATTTACGCTTAATCTTTTCATTGCCTGTTGCTAAACGCACGCCTGCAACAGAATTTGATTAAAACTATTGCATTACTGGCGCCCAAATGTGTCCGCGTTCTGCATTAAATTCCCATTCATTCGCGCAAAATTGGTTTTAAGTGAGGCGAGGCTCTGGGAAATAGGGCAAGATGCGCACAAAAAATGCCTTCCCGAACCCCTGGCCGAGCTGAGTTGCATTACTGCCTGCTGCACCCTCTTCTAATAATATTCGCCTTCCCCAGTTAAAAGAATACTGATTTCACAGAACTTTACTTTTTCGCCTCGTTACCAGAGAGGTGCGCACCGAACGTGTCACGAACTTTTGATGTTTTCATTAACCCGAGTCAATCTCCGAGTTAAAAATTTTCCTTCTGCGTGAATCTGTTCGTGAGGCACCGATTGTTCGAAGGCGACAGTCTCTGTGGCGAGGCCTGATTGATTAAATTCGTGCCTCTTTTAACTAATGCCTCAAATGTTGCAAGAATAACTTGTATCAAACGGCATTTACGTATTTGCATACTCGCAGGCCGAGAGAGATGAAAAATAATGGACTCGCTTCAACTTCTCGTGAGGAATATTTGAAAGAAAGCAATCAAAATTAAACTTTTCGAATTTATCCGATGTGTAAGAAAGTCATTTGTTTCGAATGCTAAAACAAAAGTTATTAAAATACTTGACACGTATAGATAGTTTCATTTCGAAGCGTTTGCTTTTGTCAGAACTGGGTTCACTTTAATTTTTATCACAGAATGCTAAACTCTTATGCCATATTGGTAATCAAATGTATTTCGGTAGTAGCCCTGGAAAACTGACCCGTGGCGAAGAAATTTCTTTTTACTAGTTATATCTCAGTGCAATAAATCAGTTTCAACTCATTTAAATTTTCATATTTATTTTCATTACTTAAAATTATTTAGACTTTATTCTAAACGATCTAGTCCAGGGATGATGAACCTTTTTCGACTAGAGTGCCAATTAAGTTACGGTTTATGATTATCAGGTGTCCAGTCTGCCATTTGTTATAAGTTCTTTTAGAAAAATCATCTTTAACTAATACTTTATAATCGACATAAAAATTTCTATTTTTTAAAATTATTCTTAGTACTATTGTCCTAATGTGAGAATACCTGTTCCAATATAAAGGTTTTTAGGACATTTATTAGAACAATTCAGATTTTGTATGGTATAGAAGCTTTTTATCTTGTCCCTTTTTGAGATTCTTGTAGCTTTTTGTAGCTCGATTTGAGAAGGTTGGGTTTTTTTTAGAGCTTTTCTAAAGCCTTTTTGTGGGACTCAAGGAGACCCAGTTGTAACCCTGTACAACAGTATCTGCAGGCACCTGTCCGCAAATTATTTTTTTAGATTCGCCTTGAACCTGGGACTTTTAGGTCCACATCAGCCCGCCTGAGCTCTGTGATTTCCATTTGGAAAATTTGTACGTACTCCATTTTAATGAAGAATAAACGTTGTTATTGTTTTCTAAGCTGTAAATCGTGTCATAACCACTTCGACACCCCTACGCTACCCGAGGATCCAGTGACTATACAATACCACCTTTATACTAAATGATAAGAAACCAAAACCAAAACTATGTCATAATTTATAATTTAGTTTGAGTTTTCTCTTTATAACTCATCCCACTCACGTACTTTCCCAAGAAAGCGTCTGAGTTGCCTAAAGGAGCTACCATGGTTCTCGTATTAGTTTCTGAATCCTCCTTTAATGGCTGCCAGTTTTGGAGATACGTTTTACTAAATGTATTTTACAGCAAATGTAAGTGAATAAAAATAGTCTAATAATATATATATATATTTATATATATATTTATATATATATAAAAAAAATATATATTTATATAAAAAAATAATTAGTATTAATTAAAAATTAAATAGTAAACGTGACATTTTTTCCTTTGTTTTTGGCAATATTTTTTGCCGTTACTATAAAGGAAAAAAAATTATGGGGTATTTTAAAAATTAATTAGTAAACGTCACATTTTTTCTTATTACTGGCAACATTTCTGAACGATAATTTAGATAAAAACAAACTTTCATAGGATTTTTTAAAAACAAATTAGTAATTATTAAAACTAATTAGCATACGTAATATTCAAACATTTTTTTCAATATTTCTTACCGTTACTGTAAATAAAAAACTTTCATGGTATTTTTAAAAAATAATTAACATCAATTAAAATTTAAATAGCATTAGCTATTAATTATCAGATATAATTTTCTTCAAAAAGAGCAAAAGAATTTCCTTTTATCCATCCTTCCTTTAAAAGCTTTATTTTTCATGAAAACAGAACTGACATTTAGGAGACAATAGTTTATACTGTCATAAACGTAGCAGACCAATAATAGAATAATTTCAAACAAACATATTTTCTTCATGGTTTTTACCGGAGCTAAAAGTAGGATGTTCTAGCCGTTCAAAAGTTTATACTGTCATAAAGTGTTGCAATAATTGAAAAATTTACCAAACCAAACGATATTTTAATAAAGCGAAACAAATTCGTCTAAAAATGTGCAAATAGTCTCTTTATATATCATTGAAATTGGAATAATGGAAATGAATCGCAGTATATATTAGTCAGGGTTCTCAGTTTTCTTTGTAATTTTTTTTAATGGCTTAGAAATAAAAATCACAAATTCAATATTTAGAAGAATGTATATTCATATTTCTCTCTATACTACTTATCATTAACTATTTCATAAGTTTTTAGAGTATTATGTAGTGATCTGAAATTTTTGTATGAATTAAATTACATTTACGTTATCATCCTTACATATTATCTATTAAAGTAATAAACACTTGATATCCGATACTCTTCTGTTTGATACTTAAACTGTTATCTGTTGTCATTCAAAATAGTAGATAGATAACATATCTAATTTTAGGTATGGGATGCAATATTTTTAAAATTAAGCTTCATCAAAAACATATATCTGATTATCCCGGATGTCTTTAATGAACTATGTTAACTCTTTAAAGGACACTAATATAAATTAAGATTTAATAAAATTAGTTTATAAATGTTACCTATGAACCTTATAAATGTAAAATATATGATTCAATTGGAGGAAGAAATGTTAGAGACCTGATTTAACTGCAAAACCATCCCTTCGTACTGTGTGAAGATAACACTTTCTTTTAAATTTTTATTAAGGTGGGAGTGCAATGAATAATTATCATTAAAAGTGTAGAATATAATAATAGCTTTATAGTTTTTAAGTGTTACTTGAATAATATAGGTATTTGGGGTCACAAGGAAGATAAATCGAATTTCTGAATTTTCTGGGTAAAGCAAGTTTAAAAATGCATATTTCAAATGGAAAAATGAATTAAGTGTAGTGTTTTCATCTGCTGTAAGTTTAAAATGTCATAAACATAGAAATTGTTTTAAAAAATCATTCATATGTCTTTAAAAAGTAGAAAAAAGAAATTTTTAGCAGATGGATTCGCTGCAAAATCACAGTTCGATAAAGGGTTAATATAAAGCATTTGCTCTGAAAGTTGTCAAAAATAAATGTTCAAATGTTTTGTAAGAAGTATTTCAGAGGTGTTGAATAATTCCCGAGCAGTATATTTAGGTCCATTACGATTAGGTACATTGTGATCAAATCAGAATTTTTAAAAGATAAGCTTACAAAATTACTTTTGTGCACGTACTCCTAGGGGTTAATTATATTGGTTTACGTACCCTCGTGCCGTTTATTTCTCGTTATTGTCAACTGTGGTTCTTTCTATACATTGGTTTCATTTTTCAATTTTAAAGATATATCGATCGATCAGCAATAATAGTTTTCATTCTTTAAACGTGGTTAATTTTAAAACTAGTTTGAATTCGGCATAAAGAAAATATAATAGAAAATTTATGCATAGTACAAAACTGTCTTACATTTCATGCAGTTAAAAAGCATAAATTCATTCGAAAATACGTTTTGTTATACTTCAGTAGTGCTGCTCAAAATGTATAGTGCTTAGCGTATTATGCTCCCACCCGATGGGTTTGGGTTCGATTATCGAGTAAGGATTGGATGTATTTATGTTGTACACTTACAGAGGACGATGTTGCCTTACCTAAATGGTGCTAACCAGGGGCGTCACTAGGTACTGTGACGCCCGTGAAAAAAAACAAATTATCTGCGCCCCTACCACCCAATATAGTGAGAAAATATATAAATGTTTTTTCCTATATCATACATTTAGAATGAACTCAAAATATATTATTAATTCATAAAATGCTCTTACTATATTAATTTTAAATTTTTTCTTCTACATTTATTTTATTAATACTTAAAAATATTTTCGAACACTCTAAGTGTATTATTTAGCTGATAAACTGAATAATTTATTTGAGGGAAATGTTTTTTTTTTTATTATTATTATTTGTACGTTGAATTTTCACAAAAAATTGACGATTTTCTAAATTTAATTTAGTTTTAATAACTTTATTTTAAATTAAAAATTTAAAACGAATACCCGAATTTATATAACGGCATATTAGAAGTGTTTGTTAAACATTTTCTAAGAATCTATAACAAGTTCAGTCTCTTAGAGCATTTAAAAAAAAACTAAAAATATTTAAAAAATAGTAATTTTTAAACACATTGAATTTTAAAAATAAAATCTGATTCTATAATAAAATAAAATATTTTTCCACTTTTCTTATTTCTAGTTGGGGCTAATCGTCTTTTTACGGACCCCATTTTCCTCACGGTGCGGTGCCCCTATAACTAATGCGCCTGTGGCAAATGCCACCTTTGCCACGTTTGTTACGGCCCTGGTGCTAACATAATAAAAAGGGCAAGAAATTTCAGCGGATTGTGTGGTAAAATGCTAATAAAGACAAGTGCCACGCATTTGTAAAAAAAAAAAAAAAAATACTTCAGTTATTTAGTTCCATCAACAAATTGTACTTTCTGACTACACTGCAGTTTTCTTTTAATTAGTTTGACAATCCAAAACTTTAAAATCTTAAAACACTTTCTAGATTTTATCATTAATTTCCGTTTCAATTCAATTTACACGAATCTCGCTTTTCTTAAAGACTACACTCTTCGCCTTAAATCTCACCATTTTATAAAACTAGACTGAATCAGAATTAGAAGAACTGCAGACTAATTAGAAGACTCTAAAGTTTTGAAATAATACTTTTCCACTATTACTGCGACTGAAGCAAACGCGGGGTATCCCAACAACCGAACGTCTGGAACAAGGGAAAATTACGAATGCAGACTTCAGTCACCTGGAGGGTTATAGTCTCTTAAAAGAACAAAGTGAATCCCAAATAAGTTTTTCGTTAGCTCCAGGCTGTTAGGTTATAATCTGGAATACTAAATTAAAATTTATGCGGTGTAACAATCTAGTTCATAATACTGCAATCATCATGTCTAAGAAGGCCGTTAATCTTTTCTAAATGTTGTGAATAATAATTTGTAGTGTTTCAATCTTTTATCTTCATCACAAATTCTATGCAATGATCTTGAGTAACTGGGCTTATCTGATATTAAATCCATGCCACTTGAAGAAAAAATAGAGAGAAAATTGTTTGTATACATATAAAAATTAAAAACCGGTATTTACAATATAAATTTTATGTTAATAATCTAGTATGTTCAATTTAGAGTTCTACCGGCGTGCTTCTGGGGCATATCTTTGCTTTTCACGATACAACGTACTGAAAGTGCGAGTAAAAGCCGATACCTAACTTCAAAATGTATTCAAATGACAAGTTATTTACTCCGACAGAGCTCAAAAATAATAAGGTAGTGGTCAAAAACACAATTCACGGATATTTAGTTCAATTTGTAGTTTTAAATCAGTGGGTGATCTTCACGTTCTTCTCTGATTCAGCGAAAAAGATTCAGTAGCATTTAGAGAATTGAAATTTTAGGAAAAAAAACACAGATATTGCCGAACGATGGCCGAATAGTAGGGTGCTGCCCTTAGGAACCGGAATTCTCGGGTTTAAATCTCGCTACTGGCATGGATGTCCGTAGCCGTAAGGTATCGGATTTAAGCAGTAAGGAAGGCCAGGAGCCAGGTTGACTAATTCACCGCTAATCCAAGACGCCATCGTGCGGCCTTGAAGATCTTAACCTAAAACCACACCGCAAGGGTCAAATTACCCCTTCAAGAATGTCCATCACAACTGCCCTCATGTCAGAAAGTTCCATGTAGTAAACCGGCTCAACCGGACTTTTAACCTGGGCAGGACTCCTGCGGAGTATACCCCCCACTTTGGGAAACTGCATTTGTTGTACTTATTTGTCTAGATTGTCTACAAATTTTTTTTTGTTATTATAAATTTTATGGGCGGATTGCTGACTTGGTTCTTGGGTAACGCATTGTTGCCGGACTTTCAGACCGAACCAGCAATTCAACACCCAACACCCGACTTCGGATGGGTGGTTGATTACAGGTAGTACACGGCTTTAAGCAGTACGTCTCGATCTCATTAGCCCTCATTGTGCAAAACAGTAGACCGTAGTGCTCCAAACCAAATCAAATACATGTATTTTAATACATACTTCGAATATAAATAAGGCAACAGATTACTGAAACAATTCTATGTGCAGAATATATACAAAAAATATTCCGAATTATACTAAATACAGAAACTGTGTATAATTTATCTCTGTACCTTTATATTTTTTAATGAAAGGCTCTAGTTTTTAATTTTTCATCACAATAGAATAACTTTTTTATTAAAAAAAAGACTCGAAACTAATTATTAGTTTTAAAATAAATCATTGTGAATTTGTATACAGAAATTAATTAATTTTTTACAGAAAAAAGATTCATACCCTACTCAACCAACCAACGCATAGTTTATGACAACTAAAAGCCATGGAGGGACGAAAAATCAGACTTCATTACAAGCCACAGTCTTGCACTATGCCCATTATAAAAGTTTAGGTCAGGGGTGGGCAAAAGACGGCCCGCGGGACGGATCCGACTCTTTTTGCTTACTTTATCCGGGCCATTGAAAAATCCTGCATGCATTTTTTTTTTAATCTCTTATATACGATTTTGTTGTAATCAACAGTATTTGTATGCGTAGTGTACATATAAATAATGAAAAATATATAAATAATAGAGAGTATTATAATTTAAACAGCTGTAACCATATCCCTACTTTAATGTATGCAACAAATATACTCTCATAAAGCGTGGGGTCGGTTTACTACATAAAATTGAACGTGAATACAGAACATTTCAATCATTTTTTGAACTATTTTCAAAAATACCACAAAAAAATTCAACATATATTTGTGAAAGAACTTTTTCGTTAATGATTTACACGAAAAATAAATATCGATCACAAATTACTGACGAAAATCTACACTCGGTATTAAGGATTGCTACAAGCGATTTGGATCCAAATTTTGAAGAAATAATATCAAATGAACATTCCAGATTTCACGTTTCGCATTAACTAAAACTATTCTATTTTAACGTTTGATGTTTGTCTTTTCTTTTTATAATTCTATTTACTATTATATTTACAAAATGTAATATAAATATAAAAATGTAATAACTATGATCAAAATAAAATAATTTGTATCGTTAAGATATGAATAAATATCGAAATAAAACCTTTCATTAACTGATATATTTAATGATCATTAATTTAATATAATGGATCGTATTTCTTTACAAATTACGTGACATATTTTACTGGGCACAAATTGTTCGCATGTACACCTAAGTAAGACAATTTATTATTACTATTATCTTTTATTAACTGTCCAATTTCTCTGTCCAAATGCTTTAAAATGATACTTATAGTGTTTTTGTCAAAAAATATCTAGGGCAGGGAAAAATAACTCCACCCAAAACATTCGAGTGCTCACAGCGTAAGCGGTAGAGTCCTCCGGCCCAGGAGACATTTTGAAAATTTCATTTTTGCCCGCGCTTAAAAGTATTTGCCCACCACTGGGTTAGGTTATAAGAACTAGAGAGTTCCAATTTTAATATTAGTGTTGACGCGGTAACGAGCTATTCATTAATACATATTTAACATAATTTCAAACAATGTTTAATACGTCATTAATTTAAAACAATTCCAATACATATAATAATTATCAATTTAACAATGTATTTTTTTTAATATAGTAATTTCTACAGTGAAACAAACTGACTAAACAAGATTAATGAGAGAATTAAATTTGATTACAGATTGAATACGTTATTTATCTATAAAGAAACACTGGAGAAAAAAGTTAGAGAAAGTGCACACATAAATACTATTATCATTAAAACAGGAAACTTCAAAAAGTGGAAAAGATGAAGGAATAACTATATACTCTGTATCTCCGTCTGTGCTTCAATAGGTACAAACTAATTTCAAAACTTCCGAAATCTGAGTTATCTCACTTGACATCTGTCGCCGATGATTATCCACTGAGGCATCACCTAATAGTATTGAAAATTCTACAAGCGTCTGCACACACTAGCATAGTTTCTCGTTTAATGAGCCCAAATAGTTTGATGACGTCTCCCCATCGTAACACTGCGGCACATTTGTGTCAGGATGAAGAATGAGATCTGTTTCTGAGATTTGTTTGGGAGCCAAAATTTGAGAATAATTTACCCTCTTCTCAGTGAACGTTCGTTCGCATATAATGACAGCCTTGTGTAACTCCGGGCAGACGCTGGGGCCAATTTTAATCTTAAATTCCCCCTTAAGGAATTTGAATATTGTATGTGAATGTTAACCTGTTTGAACGGAGAGGAGGACAATTATCTGAATATATTGTAATCGAGTTAATGTGGAAGAACAGAAAAACTTCCACTAGAAGACATTTTTGAATTAGGCTGTGATAAAGAGGCAGCATAAGTTGACATATCTGTAAATGCGACTTTTGGGATATCGTTAAAGTTTTATTAGATTATTGCATGATATAGAAATTGTATAAAGTAAAACATATTAAATTTAGGGCTTCCTTTTAGTTTTGGTTATCTCTTTATACCTTTTTTTCGCAAGTTTTAACCTTTTTCTCTTACTTTAACATTAACGACAAGCTTAATACTACCTTCTCCCAGAGTTTTCGTTTAATTAATTAAACTATGGACATCTTTAAATGATAACTCATGATTATATTTTTTTTTGGTTTGTTTTACTATTGCGAAGTGAACTGTTTCGTGGTAAAAAAAACCCAAAGCCTAATCCTTAGGGAAGGCTGTTTACCACCGATGGTTACCCCCCAAGGGCACATCTCTTTAGGTGTGTACGGAGTTCACGATCCCGGGGTACCTGAGTCATCTTTCTCAGCAGAGTCTAGTAGACTAGAACTTGCCTCTGTAGTGCTTGTTCTTTACTGGGGTTGACCACATTAAAATCGGACCATGATGGGCTAGGAGGCTTTGTAGCCATTTATAAGTCACTGTCGCTGCACAGTCATCATAATTGCTGCTGTATGTCTTCGGATGGGTCAGCGTAAAACTCTCCTTACCACCGAGGGTTGGTAACCTTTGGTAAGTTTAACTTGTACCATTCACCGCATCTCAAAAATTTAAGAGAGACCCTCGTAACAATATTTACCCTGATAACTTTTATTAACATGGATTAATGCATATCAGCGTGTAGGTCTTTTAATGACGAAGAGATTGATACTATATTTATTAGATGGTCGATTGGTTAGGGTGCTGGCCTTCGGAACCGGAGTTCGTGGGTTCGAATCCCACATTGGCATGGATGTTCGTAGCCGTTCGGAATCGGCTTTAAGCTGTAGGTCCCGGTCTCATTAGCCCTCGTGTTGCAAAAAGTAGACCGTAGCACTCCCAAATCAAACCAAACTATATTTATTATAATTCATTTTGTTTATAAGAGCAGAATCACGAATTTGTAAGTTTTTTTAATTTTAACTTTGCGATTTTTTGGTTTTTTTTTCGGAAATATACCCAAATAACTCCTCCATTACCTGTTGAAACACGGATCAATGCATATCAGCGTGTAGGTCTCTTAAAGACGAAAAGATTGATACCATATTTTTTATAATTCATTCTGTTTATAAGAGCAGAATCGCGAATTTGCAATTTTTCTTAATTTTAATTTTGCGATTTTTCGGGGGTTTTTTTTCGGAAATATACCTAAATAACTCCTCTATTTTCTGTTGAAACATGGATCAATGCAATGATATGGATCAATCACAAATGCAAATTTTAGGAAGCAATATGAAATGCTTATTTTTAAATTTAAATAGTTATTAAAATATGTATATGTTACAATGTCATGTTTTAAGTCAGCGTTATAAGGACAAATTTGAAAAAATAGTTGTTTACAGCAGAAAGATATACATAGAGTCCGTACACTCGAATATAACTGATTGGGCAATAATTCATTCATAATTTTTTCTTTCGTACAAAAATTTTGCTTAATATTAGAGATGAGATTACATTCAAGAATATAATTGGTAGTGATAAATTTGGATAAAAAATTCAATAAACTGTTGTTAATTTAATCAGCATAATACTTTTGTTACAGTCCAACTTCTGAAGCAGCGGTGTGCCCCAATTACAAAGCAGTGAAATCAAAAGATCTTCATCCTGCTACTTGTAGATGATCACAAGATCTTTATCACAGACAAAAATTTGATGAATGACGGTTATAACTAATTCATTCTCTTTTTTATCTAAAGAATAAATATTGATCTTAATGTTTCGCATGAGAGCTCATCACTTTTAATAAATCGATTTAAAAAAAAGGGTAGCGTAGACTTTATTTGATGAATCCTTTGTCGATTATGCAATAATATCGTATCAAATGATGTCTTACTGGAGTTTCGTTCGAAATTGTATGAGGAGGTGAACGAGTATGATTTCAACCTAATTGACAACAAAATTGAGAAGACACTGATTAAGAATGGAAGATGAAGTGTTTCATTAAATCTTACAGGAATTTTTCACAGAAAGATATTAAAAGACAGCCTATAATCAGATCCGCGGTCCAAATAGGAAATCTATCACGTTTAGAGTAATCTTTTACCGCCTAACAACTATAATAGCAATGATGAACATAAAATTTTCTCACCTGATCCTAATAGACAAACTACCGCCCTTATATATAAGAGATTACAATCTCTACACAAGCATTGGCATTCACGAACAGACTACAATGCAGGGGAGCGCCAAATAGCGGCTATTTACTTATGCAAATAAAAAGCTAATGTTCTACGAATAGCGAGCTTTGTTTTATGTAGGAACGGTGAATTCAGCTGACATTTTATCTGCTGGATGGTGCTTTTGATGCAGAAAAAAAAAGAAAACGTTAAAAATATTATATATGTCACTTCGTTGTGCTGTAATATGAATTTATGACCACAAACTTACGCCCGCCCAACAAGAAAGTTATTTTATTTAAGCGAAAGATATATATTTCAGTTATGCGAATTATTATCCTATGACCTGCGGGTATTTTTCATCACCTTACAGTCCACAAAAGCGTTTTATGCATTGGGCTGAGAAGGATTTATATCTTCCATGCAAAATCCCCATGAAAGATATAGATCCTCCTCGGAACTCCCGGTGGGTTTCCGGAACTTGAGAGCAACAAACCATCCTTCTTGTTGAATGTACTATAATAGATGCACAACATATAATTTTATTCGTTCGACATTTGAAATAAAGGCGTTTCAACTCACTACAGGTGTGTATCTATTAATAAAAGATTCACCCTAAAGAACTCGCCGATTTTAATGTTTTTTATCCTGCTCTGGACCTCCAAATATTTAATCCTTACAATCTTCGCTAGATTTTCACACATACCTTTGGATAAAATAATAAGGAATTAATCATGTATTCAAATTGAAAACAAATATTAACAAATTGTGAACGCTAGAAAGTAAGCTTATAAAAACAGCTTTATAAAGACAACTTATAAAAACAACTTATTAATATTACTTATAAAGGCAACTTTATTTTAAACTCTTTTATTTTTACCATGTTATTACTTTAAAATATATTTTGAATATTTATGGACATTACTTTGTTAAATCATCAGATAACTTATTTACGAAGCAATTTTATTCACATTTTATGAAAATTTCGGACTCTTCTAAATTAAAATTAAGTTTTAGCTATATAACTAATATTATATTAACAATGGTAATAATAGTTTAAACTAAATAA
>CM063501.1:13629702-13637202 GCA_032207245.1 Pardosa pseudoannulata
AACATTAAAGAAATTATTCATCAATTTAATATTACCTTGAAATTGTATATTAGGCCTGACATTTAGAATTCCGTTGTTTTTACATCAACTGGATGCAATGTCGTGGTATAAATCAGAAGTGGGAAGCCTTTTTTGTTATTAGAGCTCAAAATAGACAACAATAAAGAAGTTCGCATAAGATGATATACCTATAAATGTGACTTTTGTGAAATTATTTGTATAGTTCTCTCAATTTATTGCATTATAGAAAAATAACACAAAAAGATAAGGTATATATTTATTATTTAACATAAAAAGTTGAAACATTTTGGCATTTACTTTGTATTTTTATAGGCGTAATAATTTGTTATAAGAATCTTTAATTCCTGGTTCATAATCAAGTACATATTTAAATACCGCTTCCAATAAAAATAATATTTTTAAATAAATAATATTTTTAAATAATATTTATTAAAAAATACAAGAAAAATATAATATTACTTTATAAAATAATTAATAAAGCAATGACTATAATTTTGTTATTTTTGTCTGGAATATTCTTTTTGAAGTTTTAAAGCGAAATTTTGCTACAGATGTTTGTGGGTTTTAAACTCTATTATGAAACATAATTTACATCTGTAACATATATAACGTATAAATATTAACAAAACATATTTATTAGAAATTTTTTATAAATGAGGTTTGATAACCTTGTAATTTAGAAAAATGGACCAAGTAGAAAATCCCCAGGCTTGGATTGTCTCCTCAAGAGGTATTGTTTGGGAACTTGGAAGACATTATGAGTACGAACCAATTATGAGTCGTCCCCAGCCAACATTCATGACGTATAAAATGACATATGACGTAACAATAATAATAATGGTGTACCGAGGTACTTTCCCACGATGGTCTGCAAGTGCATGCACAGCTGTGGGAGAGATTTCCTAGAGGAATTTAGGACTCCAATTGTGCACGTCTAGTTTAGGGACCCCCGCAGAGAAGGTATAGATCACGGAATGGCAGCGTAACGGTCAAGCTCGCACAGAGATGTAACCTTGAGTTATGGGAGCAGGGAATAAAAATAATGCCATCTTGCACAAAAGGGGCTACTTTAATGATCCCACCTGCACTCCCGAAGGGGGTGCAGATGTGGGAAAATTTCCCAAAACAAGCGATTGGAAAGGAAGAAAAAGGGGCTTTAAAACCGAGGTGAGGAGTTGGGAAACGAAGTTAAGAAGAGGAGTTGAAGTCGGGAATGAAGAGAAGTGGGACATCAAATCCTAAAACCCGCTCACCAGCACCGACTCGTCCCGTGCGCCCGAACACCCGCACCGACTCACCGCATTAGGAAAGCCCCTGCCTGATCCTTTGGACCCACTGAAGGACCGACACATCGCGTGAGGAAAGCCCCTGCCTGCTCCCCTGTGCCTTTAATGGAGGTAAAGATAAAATAATATTTACAGTCACTTAGGCCTCTATTAATAATTTAACCTTGTAATTGAGTAATTACGCATTATAAAGAGAATTGGAATAATTATGGTGTAAATATAATACATTAATAATTGATGATTATGATATATGATCACCAAGAATCAATTTGTAAATGAATGTACAGAATAAATGTCTGAATCTCAATATAAAGTATTATATTCTTACTGTGTTTCCCCTTTGTAACCGAACACTGGTGTTAAGGTTGTAAGTACATTACAACAAATGGTTTGGTTTGAAGTGATACCGTCTACTTTTTTGTACCACGAGGGCTATGGAGACGAGGACCTACAACTTAAAGCATATTCCAAACGACTACAAACACGCATGCCCCAGTGGGATACGAACCCACGAACTGCAGTGGTACCGAAGATGACCACGCTAACCATTCGGCCATCCCTCGGCCAATAGTAATAATAAATGTCGTATATTTACAACAATAATAATCATGAATGACGTATATCTACCGGTATAAAATGAACACAGTATTCAAAATTCTTATCTTTCAATCTACTTAAAATTCTTCCAATTAAAATGTATTACACGAAACCCAGTTACATATAATATTAAAATTCATTATTATGGTTTGAATCATGAATTATGCTAATAATTCAAACATATCTTTAGTCCATAAAATACTCTACAAACTATAATTTCATTTCCCATCAAGCCCATCCGTCTCAGAAATATCCCTTGAAAGATATGTTGTAGAAAGTCATTTCCAGCGCGAGATAACCGCGTATTAGATAAAGCTACTTACACGAGGATCACCAGGGAATCGGTTTAAGTTCAATGACAGATTTGATGACGTTTTCTTGAAAATATACTGTCATCGTGGAGCATTAAAATGGCTTTATCTGATTATTCGCTAGCTGCGCCATTTCTCGGTTTTTATTAGAAAGCAAAGGGTGAGATAAGATGTCAACGGACGTATTGAAAAGTTTATTTTTTGTTCCCTCTCCTAGAGGAACGTGTCCAAGGTATGCATTATCAATCCTCAAGAGGTAAACAATGAACAGATCTTATTTTTCTCCGTAGCCATATTTAAAGATTACATTCCTCAATGTCCTCATTTTTCGAAAATCAAAATACAACACCTCAATTTTTAAACAAAAAGCAGGTACTAAAACATTCCGATTTATAAGTGAATTAGGTCTTCTATTTCTCAATTTCTGTAAGAATTCCGATAATAAGCAATTCATTTCCTGTATATTTTGTAATAATATGACTATTTTTATAAAGCTAACATACATTAAACAATAATAACTTAGATGTATATCAATAAAAATAGATGAATTTATAAGCTTGTGAGAAAACGCATTGACGTACACACATAGCTGTATGTGACGAACAACACTGAAGCCTAGATCAGTGGTTCTCAAACTTTTTATCTCATGGAAACCTTTTCTTATTAAGTACATAGCAACGGAACCCCCGAATAAATATTACTTAAATAAAAACTAAGGGTCTATTATTTATCACTGACCCGAATAAATATTATTTAATAGAAACTAAGGGTATATTATTTATCACCGATTAGACATGAATATATATACTAAACAATATAAAGCAATATGAAAACGTTGAAGCGAATTTTTCTTTTTTTTATGAAATGATATAAGTAAAATGACATTGATACATGTTTCGCCCCATCTTGTGCTGTACTGTCACGTATAGTCTGAATGACTCTTAGTCACATGGCTTTTCTGTTCCCTATTGTTGTTCCCTGGTGTATTAACTTCTGTTATTAACTGTAATTATGGAATTATGGAAAAATAAAAGTATGAATTTAGATATTTTCTTTAAAATTTCGATGGTGCTTAAAAATTTCTCGAAGAATCTGTGGGTCGTTCCTGAAAACCACGGACCACACTTTGACTATACCCTACAACACAAAAGTGCCCTTTTTAGCGTATCTATATCTTCCGTAAACATGAAGATCGAATGCGTTAAGTGAATACTGGTTTTAAGAGGTATAATATATTTGAAGCACCTATTATACACTGTCTACCAATAAGTATTTGGGCACCAATGCAAATGATGATATCTGCGGTCCTGAGTTACGTCACGCCCTCCGACGGTATACATCGTGTAAGAAACATCATCGGTATTAGTCGCATGCAAGATGCCTCGCAGTTAGGAGCTCTCTGATTTCGAGAAAAGTATAATTATCGGGTATCACAAATGTGGCCTATCCTTAAGGGACATATCTAGCGATCTGAAGTACCCAAAATCGACAGTGGCCTATTTGACTAAGAAGTGGAAGGTGAGCGGTGATTGTCGTAAGGTGACCCGAGTCGGCAGACCGACGAAACTGCGAGATAGAGTCGTCAGATAAACAAAATATCATAGTAGCCTAAATTATCTGTCCGTCTGTCCTCGGACTTATAAAGCGGTTGGACCTGGAAGGGACAGATACATCCATATTGGATTCTTGATGAGTTAGGGTTAGCAAAATTCAAAGCTAATGCGAAAACGTTAGAAATCCACCACTTCCCCCCTTTTTGATCGTTTAATGCCATTACTTCAAGCCCTATTTTCCCCGGTTAAGAGCAGGTGATTAAATTCATCAATTGATCCCATTATAAGCAAATGAAAGTAACCTAGCATTATGACGCCATTCCTTTAATCATCTCATTTAATCATTTCTTATTTTAAATTATTTAAATATCGTCTGCATTATTTTCATACGTTTTGTCACTGGACTGAGATATTATGTAAATAATTTTCTTTTATATTTCGCTTAAATAATAGATTAGATGAATATGTAATAATTTTAAATTTAATCATCGATTATTTTTTTGTTGTTGTTGAATGAGAATTTTATCACCGTTATTACCAACAAATTCTTTTCATAAAAGTCTAGGAGTCTATTTCGCGGACTAATAAATTTCGGGTTAAGTTATATATCATTGAAAATTAAGAAGTGTGTTTGTTTTTATACATAACCACACAGTTTGCAATCGCTAAATTTCGGACATCATTCATATATACCACCAAATAATTACTGTCAATATTAAAAACTCTGCTGTTCATCCTATCACGTAATATAACAATTAAATTAAAGTTGGCAACCAACATGCTATCATTAAAGATAAATCATTGAGCGTGTATCGGATCATTCTCAGTCAAAAAACAAACTATTTTCTTACCTGCCTCATAGGGTACTTTACAATTCTGGAAAATTAAAAATTTTACTAATCCCGTCATATGACGAGCTATATATGCTAGTTATTGAGAGTTTAAGGCTGTGTATTTTAATAACAACTCAATTGAAATTATTAGTTAGATGCCTCTTGCATAATTGAGTTAGTTCCTTTTGGTTCGCATTTTTAACGTTAAAAAAAACATACAAATTTTTTTAAAAAATTTCATCAAAAAAAATTTTTTTAATTATTTTATGGATGCATCAATCGAATCTAATAATCCTAATTAACATTCTTTTCATAATTACGGTGGGACGGAAAGCGTGCATTATACAGCGGTTTCCATCTCAAAAATTGAAAACAACTCTAAGCTGCATTTTAATACACAACAGCAGACTGCCTATAAAATAATTTTTTTCTCGTTTCTAATTAGTCTCCCAACAATCTGGGTTAGAGCTCCGCTCAAGGGCTTGCTGCCGCGAATACCCGATGCTTAAATGTAATAATTCCATTCCATTTTTCGTTTTCAGAGTAAAGGAATAATTTAAAATAATAACCGGTTATACACTCAAATTATTACGACACGCAATATCCTTCGCGCTGAAACGCCAAGATTTCAAGTCTGCGATTTATTAAAAAAACTCAAATTTTTCCGATCTTTATCAATCAGAAGGATCAATAAGTGTAGCACCAAAAACAATTCGTTTTCAATCGAAAGCGAGCTCTGAATTATTGTTATTATATATTGGAAGTGCCTGCAACCTCCGTGTCATTCGTCTTACTGATAACAGCCCGAGCCACGATTTTTAATGCTGCTTTACTCTCCCTCTTTCCAATCTCGGGGTGAACGGCAATCTATCTTGATACGAACGATCGTACTGAAATAGTATGACCTGATCTTCAATCCATTATATCGGTAAAGTGTGTTGAAGATATCCGACAGATGCTGCACACAAGCGGCGTTGCGCAGAGGGGAAATTTCGCGCTCAAAGAAAGTGAGAGAGAGAGAGGAAAAAATAACGACGATGGATAAAATTGAATAAATAGTATCCAAAGACCGTAATCAATTTCATTTTTCGTGGAGATAGAAATGGCGAACGGATCAAAAGGTTGTTCTTAATAATACAAATGATTTCGCCATTTTCACAACAAGTTCTTACTGAACGGTAGAATAAATGGGAAAGTTAACTTTTCATTGCGAACTGGCTTTCAAAAGTAGATGTTCTGAATGGAGCATAAAATTGTTGTTTAATGATACACGATTTAGAAAAATAAAACAAAACATGCAATTCTTCGAGAGCAGTCCATGAAAACAAATTAATGATCCAATGCAGCGAATATTCCTGGTAAGAGAGTACCGAAAGGCTGAAAAAAATCTGCAGACATTCTACAATGAACACATTGTAAAGGCGTTGTGATTAAACAGCAATTTTAAAATGTCACTTGAACTTGAACTCTGAACATATTACACAATTTAAGCCTTAAATTTTGCAATCCATTCAAATTTAAGGCTAAATACCAAAACAAATTAATGATTCAATGCAGGAAATATTCCTGGTAAGAGAGTACCGAAGGGCTGAAGAAAATCTGCAGATATTCTACACTGAACACATTGTAAAAGCGTTGTGATCAAACAGTAATTTTAAAATGTCACCTGAACGTGTTCTGAACATATTACACAATTTAAGCCTTAAATTTTGCAATCCATTCATTATGTAATTTTGATTAACTTTTCCTTCAACAACAGATCCCATTCAAATCATCAAATAACATACACTGAAAAATAACTTCTAGCTCTCAGAAAGAAAAGAAATGTCACTAGATTAAAGATGTTAGGGGCTACAAAAGAACATATGGCAACAGTGTAAGATCTGAGAGGTTTTTAAATGCTACACTGAAGTGCAAATGTTTTGTCATTCCGACTTCCAATAGCTTAATTTTATTACAACTGACAAAAATATTTCGGCATCTTTTCGGAATTTTTTCAAAATTAATAACTCGTGCAGATACCTCGAGTATACAACTCGATTTCTCATTATTTACACATCCCTGGTACTAAATACATAGAAAAATCACTGTTTCGGACAAGCAATAGCAAAACCAAAATTTTATAAGAAAACGAAGAGCTTTCCAGCATGTCGTCGTGTCAAGTGCTGGTTCAAAAACATTAAATGAGACTGTGCCCACCCAATAAAATGACAGTCATATGCCCCTTGATGAGGAAATAGTCTTCCTGGTCACGTCTTTTTAACTCGATGTTTTCAAAAACTCGTTAAGAGTGAATTTTATTTTATCGAAAAGCCGAGGGGGCAAAATATATCATCCCAACACCTTTCGCCCCACCCAGGCTAACGAATGCCAACAAAGACACCAGTCTATTGTGCTTGTCGACCTTTGCGCCCCCTGGAGCGATGGGTGTTCGACATTCATCCCCTTCATTTCACTGACCGGTTCCCAATGATAGCACTGACCACAGCCACGAAAGTAGGTCGTCGCAATAAACACAAATAAATCAAGCGAGCATTTTTACATGCTGTACATCAATCTCGACATATATAGGACGCGCTAAACAGATTAATGAGTGGCGTTAGGTCGATTAGAATTGATCAGTGGCGTACGTTCTTCTTTTATTTATTTATTTATTACTTTTCTCCGATAGGAGAGAGGATCTCAGGACGGAGGTCCAAGTCGACTGGGGAACTAAATATTTAATAAACTAGCATATAGCCCGTCATATGACGGGATCAGTAAAATTTTAATTTTCCTGAATTGTAAAGTATTCTATGAGGCAGACAAAAAAAGGAAGGTTTTTTGGCTGAGAACTATCTCTTACAAGCTCAATAATTTGTTTATCCTCATACTCCTCTAAAGTCTCCCGATACTGTGA
>CM063501.1:13642202-13674702 GCA_032207245.1 Pardosa pseudoannulata
CTAACAGGGCGCACGCTTCAGATGTGTTCTTTATAATTGTAATCATGTAACAGTGGAAATAAACAGTGGAAATAAATTAGTTTGTGGGAGCTGAAACATATTTTGCCTGTGCTGCATTCCAACGAAAAACAGTCTAGTGTCCCATTCTAGGATTGGGGCACTGGACTCAGCTGGTTCCATAGTGGACTCCAAATGGATACGACTGCATTCTGTGGGTGTTGATAGATAGATGTGATGTCTACGGTTCGTCACATACACACGCATGTTGTCTATTTCAGACTCAAATTATTTAATTTATTATAGAGTTTAATAAGGGTACATCATTTCACTCTATGACAATTGAATACCACACTCCTCATTTGATTTCGATAATTGATATAAGATTTATAATATTCTAATATCATTGGAGCACATAGTAACCTAGTCGAAATTATTAACAGCACTAATTTAAAATTAAAAGCTTACCTCTTTTTCGTATGAGTATTCACAACAGAATGGACAATCATAAAATATCTTACCTAGAAAGATACAAAAAGTTTTACCAATTAATTCACCAATTAAATAAATTAAAGCATATATTTTACAGTTAGCTATGAATTAAATTAACATTTTAGCTTTGAAAAAAGAAATCTGTTTAACAAGTATATGAAGATAAGCATAACATTTGGTTAAAAAAAAATAAAATATATAAAATAAAAAATGAAAAATTCTTAAATGGGAATAACAAAAAATATTAACTGAAAATTAAAAACCACTGTAGAAAGGAGATACATGCTGTCGGAGACAGATTTTTCTAGACCTATTTTCCCACAGATGTTGACCCAGGTGTTACGTGTCTTTTACATAGAACTTCATGCTAGCTGACCCTTCAGTTTTTTCTGTCCCTATGATGAAGTGGGAACTAGTCCTTCAACGTTATCGTAATAAAGGTATTTAGCTGAAACGGTATCATTTTTATGGTCATGACTGCAACCACCCATCGAGAAGTCCGTCTCATTACACACACACACACACACACACACACACATATATATATATATATATATATATATATATATATATATATATATATATATATAGGGTTGCATTTTTTATGCATATTTAAAATACTAAGTTTTTATGTACACAAAGAGATCTCTCAGGAACTGACTTATTTTTTCTGAAAATAAAGTATTTAAAGACTGTTCACCCTTATATGCAAATTAAGAAGATATTTGCGTTTATTTTTATAACAATCTTAATTCTAAATCGACTTCTAATTAGTTTTGTATTTGAAAGGGATCGCACAAACAAATTATATATATTCAGATATCATCTTCATAAGCTAGAGTTTCTAAAATAAAAAATATGATGCATATAAATTGCTACGGAGCAAAATAAAAATCAGTATTCAAATCACTCTTTTGACAGTTATCGGTTTGGAGGGCCATGTGTGTCCACCATTAGGAAGAATGGTAACCAACGTGATGAAATTATTTTCCAAGACAATGATGTAACTAATAATTTGCTGCAATTTCCTCAGTACAGCCCACGAGCTGCTTGAAAAGGAAATTGTCGCACTTTATTGATATACAGTGATTCACATATCGCAAAGCAATCACCTACTAGATCATTTCTCTTAATATATCCCCCGAGGAGCGGTAAGTATAACCTTACAGCTAATTGCAGAGGCGAGGTTTCCATCGCAAAGGAATAATAAAGATAAAAGCCCTTATTCACGAGTTGGCATCGAAGAAGTGCTGTATAATACGATACCTGATGTTGACAGGCAGTGGTAACAAATGAGTAACAAACCAGGGTGGAGTCCATAGCCGAAGACAGCTCCCAGGTCCGGGCATACAGCGATCTGTCACCGCTCACTTTACAGGATATCATACCCGCGTATCTTTTATCCACCATTTGTATGTATGAAGGCGTCAAACCAATAACTAGTCAATGTACCAGACGGGAAAATGATACTCTTACACAGCGTGGGTAAGAGCCCGCTCCATGTAACACGGCAATTCTAATTATTTATTGCTCTTCGACACCGTGTAATGGCGGATTGTTCGAAATAAATCAACGATGCTAGGTAGGAATTCCAAACCCATAAACGTCGTGTTCAAACAAACGCGATACTCTTTTTTCAAAACAGAGCCGACGCAATTATTGATAATTTGATTTCTATAACTGTTTAGGCATGCGTAATATTGATCATGCGTTGTGTTTGCACTAGTCGCTAAAGTAATAATACGGGCAATCATTATTATCATTTTTATCTCGAGTCAAGTGATCTTGTAGACATCTGTTCTAAAATAGAGAGTAGTAATTAATATAGAGAGATATGGGGTGGTACAGACTTATCTAGAAGACAATTGAATTCATGTCTATGATAAACGTGCAGGAGGAACAATTCAATACGGATATTCATTTTTATATTTGTTTCTTAATAATAAAATCCTTGAATATGTCACAATCCTAAATTGTGATTTAAAATCCTCGTTATTTTACCTTCAAAATTAAAAAACACCAGTAAATGAATTTGCCTGAAAATCCACATTAAATACAGGCACTTCATCGAAATTTCTCGATCTTATATCAAATTTAACTTACATCTTAACTGAAAACTAATTAATTTTGAAACCAGTTTTTTTGCTTTGTTCGAATGATCGCACTACTGTGAATAAATAATAGCTAACTTTTTCATTTCACACAAAAAATCCATTTACTATTCTAAATGCAGCCTTATCACACTTATTTTACATGGGTTTTATTGTGGTCTGTGTATTAAACTAACTTCTAAATTTTATTTAAAATAAAAAGTAATTATTTTTAAACCTTCCAAGAATGTTGTTTTATAATATTTCATTAATTTCGAATGACAGTGAAAGATTTTGAAGCATGCTTCAAGACGAAACCGATTGCTATAATCTTATTCTCCTTAAGGATATCGTTTCAAATTACTACGACCTATGTAATCCTTTCGACACCTGCAAAATTAATAACTTTTCACCCTTTAAATTCATTGCTTAGAAATACTTATGTCGTCACTTTTTCTTAAGGGAAGTATCTTCGTGGGTCTGTAATAATGGCTCTAATTCGTATTTCAATTCACTTTTTAATAATTGAAAGCGTTCGATGCGAGCCTGCCACACGCAAGTTGCATCGATTCTATAATTGGTACAAATATACATCCTCATGGTGGTCACGTAGAAAAGCATTATTTTTAACAGATAAGTATGATAAATCGCTTCCAATTGCCCCTTGAGTTGAGAAGAATGTTGGATAAAGATGAATTTTGATGGATACGAGGCATACCTGCTGAGATGTAAATGTCCTTATCGTGCCTAATGGAGAACGGATACGAGACCAAATTAAGAGCACCTCTTGAAACTTTGCACAGAATTTGGTAGGCGTCGCACTGTCTAATAAATTTTTGCTACCCGATAAACGACAAGATAGAGGAAATTTTCCGTGTCTAACAGTGACTGCGGCTCTATATACTTTTGAATGATTTTTTACCGGGAGCTATGCTTGTCTGATAAAAATCTAAGAAAAGCCAGTAAAAAATGCACGATTAATTGAAATTTAACGCTTACCAGCTGCAATTAAAAGTTTTAATTTACGTATGATAATCATTTTTAGCCTATCTAAAACTATAATCTCACTACTTATAACATTATATCTGCATCTGTTCTACGGTTAAATAAAAATAAAAATATTATTCACCTAAACGAGATGGGCAGAAAATAGATTATTTCAAGGAATATATATATATATATATATATATATATATATATATATATATATATATATATATATATATATATATATATATATATATATATATATATATAAGTAAAGATTTTTTGCAATTTTTATTCAAAAAAATTGTAAGGGAAGCGGTTAAGTCGTGTGTTATTTGCTTGTTCATATGTATTCGTGGATTCAGCAAACAGAAAAATGCAGTAAGGAGCTTTTTCAACAGTAAAGATTGTGTAAATTACCCAACCTGTCGCATCTTTTGAGTCTGATTCCGTTCAGACCAGACGGATTACGTAATGGGCTGTATATAACCTTATCATGTGGAAAATAGTACTGAAAACTTAAATCTTTGTTTTTACAGTTGTTATCGTTTTCTTGTTTTCTAGACTGAAAAAAAATTCTTCTTGTTCATGTAAAGCAAAAAGGATAATAGTCAACTATTAATAACCTCGCTAAAATAAAATTTATTTGATCTAAAGAAAGGAAGTTAAAACATACAGAAATATAATGTAAGTTATAAAGATCAGAGTTTCAATTTTTTAATGGAAATTGAATTCGGTTGTTGTTTTTAATTACTTTCTGTAGAAATATGTAATTGCTCCCATATTTGGCGACTTGGCTGCTTATTGTTATTTAAGTAATAGCTTTGTCGGACGTACGAGATTTTCTTGAGTTGATCCTTTTGTGTTTTCATTGGTTGTGTTTGACTACTTTTGTCTTGTGCCTGTAATTTGATTGGCTGGGCTCAGGATCTTTATAAAACTATAAAAGCCCTATGTACCTCGTATTTTTATTGTTATTATCGGCTTAAGACTCTTCTCTATAAAACAGTAATACTGCCACGCGCTTGCTATGGCGCGCCAGTATGGTCATATGCTTTTCCCTCAAACATCAAAATTCTGGAGGTAGCTCAAAATAAAATTCTACGACGTATTGTCAAGGTACCTCGCGACCTTCGTAATGACATAATCCCGCGAGATCTTAACTTAACAACCATTAAAGAGCATTTTCTTAAACTCTCACAAATATTTTTTAATACTTTAATATTCCTAATTAAATTGTTGCTGAGCTGCCGGACTATGATTTCGCGAATCCGGAGTTCAGAAGGAGACCTAGGGCTTCTATACTCATTTAAATTCTTTCTTTCTTCAAATACTTTTTCATTTTTCTATTATTTTATGACTATTTTTACGCACTTGTATGCTTTAAACACATTAATATCTAAGCTAAATACTTTTGTCTACCCATCACTACAGTTCTCTATGATTTGGGCTACGCCCGCTGCATAACAATGTTACTTTTACATGCTACTCTCTCTTACTGCAAAATTTTACTTATGCTAAATTTATAATTTTGTTTCTGTACGATTCTCTTATTATTATTGTTTTTTCATTACTTTAAGACATTTTTTATTTCTTTTTAATCATATTTTCTCGCATTTTATCATATTTAACCACTTTTGATATTTTTACTGAACGGCCTTTTTAAATTTCTTTTTTAATTTATATTTACTTTATATGTATATATTTTCCTTTTTACTATTGTATTATAACGTAACTGTAACTGGCATCTTGATATACAAATATTCATTATGAACCGCTCCCTTGTTAAATATCTTACCTTGCTTACTGGAGATATGCCCGACCGGGCGAGGTGCTCCGAAGATTACCCTTTATACGGAAAGATGATTTTTATTATTATCAGTATTATTATTGTTATTATTTCGGAGCCTTTAATAAAAGGGGTTTTGCGATCTGCGGCTCTTCATTATCTTTCAACACTTTCAGATGAGTAAATTCAATCTATTTTTGCGAAAAAGTACCACAAATTCGATAGTGAGTGAGTGAGTGAGTGTTAGTTTTAATGGCGCAAAATCCAATATGGGACATGCTGCGCCAAACAAAAGGTAAAGATAAGCCATAAAATGAGCAATGTAATTTTCATAATGAAAAATAAAACAAGATGAGGAAAATACAGGTCAGAACGATAAAAGTTATGTAATGTAACAGATTGTATAATATATAACAAATGATTATATAAGAGTAAAAAGTATAAAATCGACAAAGTGTAGAATAAATACTAAGTCACCATAAAAAGGATTATATACAATTAAGAACGCCAATAGATTTAAGAAAAGCAAAGAGATTTGGATGGGGTGTTTCCCCAACTAAATCACCCAAGTTTAAGTCAGTCTTTTTAAAAAAATATGAGACGTTGATTATTAAAAATTGGACACTCAATTAAAAAATGTAAAACGGTATACTTTTCCTTACAATTGGTACAGTAGGGAGCTTTACGTTGGTCAGGTGATAAGCATGAAACTACCTAGTATGGCCTATACGAAGACGGGTTAAAATGACATCTGTGCGACTAAAAGGTATCCCACAAATTCGATAATCAAACCGCAAAGCATAATAAACTAGTAGAGATCTCTCGCGTTAAATTTCTCTTTATTTCGCATTACATTATAGCAAATTAATAATATTTATTTTATTTTTACCAATTTTAGGTATTATTAACTAGAGCACTCGATTGAGAAATTTATCTCCCTCCTTATATATCAAGTTTAGAGGGCAAAATAAAAATCTCCCGTAAACAACATTACATCGGTAGCAGAGAGTGATCTATCTATCGTGTCGTTAAGCCAACTTTGTTCTCTAAAGCTCAGCTGTCTTGTATAACAGCATTAGTTCCGCGTGTTCTTTTCCCTCCCTATCATTGGTATCGGGGTACTATTAATCATTTTTTCTCTATATATTTGGAGTGGAGCCTGGCTTTAAAGAAATTACGCGATTCGATATCCTATCAAGGTGGTCAAAGAAGAAGTTTTTATTTTTTTGATTTTCGCTTCCCGTATTCTTGTTTTAATGCACTTCGTGACATGTGTCAAGAGAGATAATTTACAAGACTCCCTACGACGCTGAAGAGCTTGTAAGATGGCCAGAGGACACCTCTAACAGAATCGCCAATGTATTTATTATTTACGTTGCTCTTTAATCTGATAACATCGAAGGGGATCTTCCTTTAATAGGTTCATGCATAATGAGAAACGGGTTTCCACTTCGCTTTGCAACTGGAGCTTTGGCCAGAGCCGGCTTCATATGTACTTTAAATTAGTTTTTTTTTTCACTGAATTTGTTCAGAATGCCATCAAAAATAAGAACTATTTTATTTATTTACTTTGTGATCCGAAAAGGCAAACATGGCAAATAATATCATGATATAATTAAATTTTTGCATTTGAATAACTATTTTATTAGAAATTGATTTTTTTGTCGTTTATCCTCACCAACTTAAAAAAATACTATCTTAGAATTTTGTTGTTGTCATCTTTTATTGTTGACTCTCAAACGTTCTGAGGCATACCCCAGTCTCCCTTACAATTTGGACATTGTTAAAAGCAGTTATATTCAATGATGTGAAATTAGATAACCAGTTTTGTTGTTGTATAATCCTAAATATAAAGTAAATGAGTACTCTCAGATTATTCAATTTTTATGAAAGCTTTACGTATTTTACTCTCACAATAATATAAATTCTAGAAAACTTTGCATTTGAAATATATTACTCATATATATATATATATATATATATATATATATATATATATATATATATATATATATATATATATATATATATATATATATATATATATATATATCATATACATATATATATATATATATATATATATACATATATATGATATATATATATATATATATATATATATATATGATATATATATATATATATATATATATAAGTAGGTATAAATATAAATAAATTTAATTTCCCCTACTTAATTGCTGTTCCTAAATTACATAAATCTCCTATTAAGTTTAGACCTGTAACTGTAGGTTTTAATACTTATATTACTTATTCCAATATAAAATTAATTTTCTTTTTAAAAGTAATGCTTAAAAAATTTAAAAACTGAGTCCACATATTATTAACAATAGCTATCATTTAATTAATCAAGTTAAACATGATTATAATATAACCAGGTTTAAATCTTTTGATATGGTAGACTTATTTAATAATATTAATCTAGACTACATATATAAAATTATCATGGATTATTTTGATGAGTTTGATATATTAGAGTATGTTACCCCCTTCTATTTTCAGTACTTTATTAAAAATTATATTATTTGAAAATTATCTTTGGAATGGAGAATCTTATTTTGTTCAAATTAATGGTATACCTATGGGAGGGGGATGCAGTTCCTTATTAGCGGATATATTTCTTAATTTTTATGAATCCCGATCATTAAATTTTAATCACTACAGTTTGTATCGCTATGTCGACGACATCTTAATTTGTATTTATGACACAGACTTCTCAATTCAAAATCTAAATTTTTATCCCTCTTCCTTAATTTTTACTGAAACAGTTAAAGATAATCAAGGTTACCTCCCTTTTCTAGATGTTAATTTAAAAATTGAAAATAATAAAATCTTATATAAACTTTATGATAAAAAATCTAACTACAACTTTACTATTAATAAAATCTGTAACTGGAATACATGCTTATCCACCCATATTAAACGTAATATATTATTAAATTATTTAAAGCGCAGTGAACGTCTTCATAGTAATTTGGTAATATTTCATTCTGATATTAATTATTATTTAGAATTAGCTTTAAATGCTAACTATCCCCTACCTTTTATTTATAAACAATTAAATAATTATTTTCAAGTAGATATTAATAAGATTAAGTTAATGTTTCTAATTCTCGATTAAAACTGTAATTTTAACTGACATAAATACTAGATGAGTTGGCATTTAGTATAGTTTTACAAAGGCTATGTACTTCTTATTCGTTTTCTCCTTTCATATTCTTATGGTCTTTTGGGTGTACGGGAACGTTCAGGCCTGATCAAACATATGTTTAACCGTGTATGAAACCTTCCATACCCAATCGTTCTTACTTCCTTCCCGTTTTTACATTACTGGGCTTATTGGAGTTATAAAGTTTTGAATCTGATTATGGCCCTATTTTTTATTATTATATTTATCTACCTCTATATAACTGCTGTGTGGAGCGCATTACATGATAAGTAATTTTAAATATCAGTCTTTACTATCTAATATTTATCGTTCTATTATTATCTCTTTCTCTCTCTGTATATATATATATATATATATATATATATATATATATATATATATATATATATATATATATATATATGTGTGTGTGTGTGTGTGTGTGTGTGTGTGTGTGTGTGTGTGTGTGTAATAAGACGAACTTCACGATGGGTGGTTGCAGTCATGGCCCATAAAAATGACACCGTTTAAATGAAAGACGTTTATTAACAGAACGTTGGAGGACGGGTTCCCACTTCATTATAGGGACAGGACAAACTGAGGGGTCAGCTAACATGAAGTTATAAGAAACAGGCCCTCAACACCTGGGTCAACATCTCAGTCAAAATCTGTGGGATAATCACTGGGAAAATCTGACTGCGAAAGCGTGCATATCCTTTTTATTTGGAAATTTCCTATATTGTCCGCTAGAGCAATGTAGAACTATAATTGGTTGGACCTCTTCTCTGAGGATGTGAACTGTAGCCCCAGTGGTCAACTTAGGTTAGGGGTTAAAAAGGGGAAAGCAAAAGGACGCGGGTATTTTTATCCTTGACTTAAGATTTGAAAACTCTGAGAATTTTCTCGGGGTGTCTTAGGAGTTTTATACAAAATGCCTATATTAGTTTCCTGATCTAGTTTACTTTTCCTTACATATATATACATATATATATATATATATATATATATATATATATATATATATATATATATGGGGCGAATAGGTACAAATAAATTCGGGTATCCAGTAACTCAAGCCGAAACTTCTTGACACGACATTATATTTGGACGAACAGAAATTACATTGAATTAAAGATTACATTTAACATAAAACATAGATTAGATAAAGTTGTTTCAGCTTATTTTGTCGTATGCAGAGAGCTACCCTTTCTTCATTGTTTTCACTCTGCTACCCGAACATCGTTCTACCGGGAGATCATGTGTGGTAAGCTTTTTAGAAACTTAAATTCTAAGATCAAAATCAAATGTTTGTACAGAAATTTGTTCAAAAAGCCCATATAGGTAAGACTTTATTTTATGTAAAAAAATATAATTCTCTAATGTAACGACTTTTTTTTTTACTTGTGTATACGTTTAGATTTATTTACTGAAAAAAAAAAAAATGAGTAAGCATCAAACTTCCGGAAAGGCGTATGAAGGGGAGGAGTGAGGAAAGCGCGCGCCAATTTGTTTCACTCTAATAATAGCAGCACGAAATGCTTTTACCAAAGGACTGTTGAAACAAGCACCCCAAATGAAGAAACCGGATTCTGGCATCATTTGGGGCGCATTATCGCTTCTCAAGTGGTATCTTAGCACCCGAACGTATATCAAAGAAAATGGCCGTTGAAAAGCCCCAGGTCCAAGAGGAACATTGCGGAAGTCCTTCCACAAGACACCACATTAAGGAGCACTTAAGCACTCTGAAGTGGCATCGCAGGACAAAAAAATAAGCCGTTTTGCAGACACGGAGACCTGCTTAGGGACGAAAGTAATTGGCTACGAACATTCATTCATTACCCGTGAAATGTACACTAATGTCCCATTCGTATTCAGCAACGCATCGATAGAAAGGACTCGTAAATTTGGGCTACAATTTCAAGTGGATGAAAGTTTAAAAATATGTGGGATACAATGTGTCGCACTTGATTTTCAGACACGATAAGAAATGAAAACAAAATACATTTTTTACTTATCTGTTGCATTAAAATATTATGACTTGCCACTTCTTTGGTACTCGGGATGTATTAAGAGAACTCCTTTGACTAATAAAATTTAGAACTATTTTAAAGCTTTCCTTTTTTTTAAACGTGAAATTTTCATTTCCTATCTATACATGTACATAGATATTGCACACTCACGTGTACGATAAACATTGCGGATTTCTCGATATTCAGAAAAAAAATTAAACACTGTTGTTTAAACTTCGCAGAATGCAGTTTATAGATAATTAAATATAAAAGTTACAATAACTGAAAACATTCCAAAAATTTTAATTTTTTTAATGTATGCTTTTTACTATTAAAAATTAGAGCAGCGTGTGTAAAATGATCTCTATTCTGTTCATATTGATTGGATATAAATTCATTTCTGATCACCTGTCTCTAATATTAATCTTGCAACAAAGCCTTATAATTTTAATGATTGAAAACAATTACGGATAATAATATGATATTAATATATTAATCAATGTACAGACCTCTTCCTTTAATTAATTGTCTAGTTAATCATCTTCGTTAAGACTATGAATCATGAAATCCTTCTCAACTGGCTTCCAAATGTATTTCGATGAAATCTGATAAGTATTAATCATGGCCAATATGAAAGGCACGGAGCCGAGAATGTTGGATAAATTGAATGCTGAATATTTAGGTTTATACTCTTTAGTCATTCTTTCGTTTGATGGAACAACTGCGTGATCAAGGGAAGTATTTTGCGAACGAGTGAAAATACGAGTGAAATATTTTGAGGTACCTGGGCTACGGATAAAGAGGAAGTATCCACAACTCCACTAATATAAATTCAAACGCAGCTGCTTCATCCTTTTATACTGTGATTATATCCGAGAATTTATACTTATTAAAAATATATGGAGACACTAACACTGCACCAAAATCCTGAGAGTAAGATTCTGTAAATATTTTATTTTGCAAAGCGGTTCGTGTCATATTTGTTCATCCCTTTCTGTACGAAAATTTAATCGCACGTGCAATTGATACAATAATTTAGAGCAGTAAGAACAATAATTTAGAACAGTAAGAACATCAGTAATTTAGAACAGTAAGAACCTCAAAGTCTTTTTCAGTTGTCAAGTACCTAAGCTGTGTTTTGCCAAAAGATGGTTAAATGAATAAGGCGTAGATTCTAATCCAATTGTGGCATGGATGATTGTAAACGTTCGGAATCGGCTTTCAGCAGTAGGTCTGGGTCTCATCAACCCTCGTGTTGCAAAAAAGTAGACCGTAGCACTTTAAACCAAACCATGTTCTACAGATTTATAAGGTAAGGTTTAGTATTCTAAAGATGTTTCTTTACACGCGCCATAATACCGTATAGCTATCCTTATTAGAAATACTTGCTACTTTCACTGCAAAAACATATTACATTCCATGGTGATCTTTATCAAACAGATAAAAACTGGGCAATAAAGTTAAATTGTCAAAGGTCCCTGTCAGTAGAGGGTTAAATTATTATTAAGCAATCAAGGTAAATGAGAAATCTCTGACTTTGGTTTGGTTTTTGAGCGCTAGGGTCTACTTTTTGCAACACGAGGGCTAATGAGACCGGGACCTACTGCTTAAAGCCAATTCCGAACGGCTACGAACATCTTTGCCGTAGTGGAATTCGAACCCACGAACACCGGTTCCGAAGGCCAGCACCCTAACCATTCGGCCATCGTTCGATGAGAAATCTCTGGAGAATGCATTTTTCCACTGATTAATATTATTCGTTCACGATTTTCCCCTTACAAAATACAGTGGAGTCACGATTCATCGTTTTTTGGAAGGACAGAAATGGAAAACAATGAATGCAGAATATGAAAGTAGGAAGTGTGTCAATTTTCATAAATCAATTATTTACGATGCTATTTGGATGTTCTTATTATTTTATAAAGCATAAAATGCCTTATATTTAAAATGATACATAACTTTCTCTGAAATACTGTTCAGTTGTTACCTACACTGTGCATGTAGATTACCTGACTGTAAATAACAACCGTTCTATTTTGTTATCTATGCAAGTAAGCTATCACACTCCCTCTGTACATGCAAAAATGATTGTAATTTTGACAAAGCTTCGTACGCTTAAAACAAAACTCCGTACTGACTCATAGGATTAGCTAGTCTCATTGCTATTAGTCCTAATATACCATCGAAGCAACAATTGTCCTCACCAACTAAAAGTTTCTTTGGTGAGTAACTAAAGACCTGAATGAGAAATCTTTTCACCTTCAGAGAACCATGAAACATTCTTATGAATACAAAAATCTCCTTTCTGAAAAAGCGATACTTCCGAGAAAACAAAGAGAGGTGTCTGAACATTTTTGACGATAGCTGCATTAAAATGAATAATCCAGAAACGATCAATACGTTAAAAAATAACAGTTTTTAATGAGGTGAATTCTGGTTCAAATGCATCGAATAATCAACGCGGGATGGAGGTTTCACTGCAACTGTAAACCGAGTAAGATTGCAGAACAATAGCTACACACCTGCTAGCATTTCAATTTTAAAATTAGCACAATTTTACCTGCATGCCGTTTTAACGCATTTATCATCTATCTACCTACCTATACATACATACACATATGTGTGTGTTACTCAAAATTGTTACCCAAAAATATGTATACAAAATTCTTCATTTCCCCCTCCCCCATCTCATTTCTAATAATTACTTTATCAGCCATAAAATGTCAGATAAAGGAGTGTTCTCCACAATAAATTCTTTTTTTTCTAACGCTAAAATAAATGGTAAATTTTTGTTCCCATAACACATTTTTCATCTTCATTAAATGATCATGTTTCATTTTTGCCTCTTAAAATTACTGAACAATCTTAGATCTCATGCGAACAAAATCCCGTGAAACGCGCCCTTTGGGAGAGACATCGGTTAAATATTGTTTACTGTTAGATAATTCTATGCAAAGCTATTGCACTGTAAAGACGGTTGAATAGCCGATGCGTTCAGGTCTCGAATAAAAAAAAGTTTAGGATAATGCTAAGTGATAAATAGTGCAACAAACAGTTTGAAGTATCATTACTCTAAATGTACAGAAACAAGGCATTTTATTTATTGAATAATAAACTACAACAATTAACTTACTTCTATTTTCTCACCGTAAGGGGCTATTATTCTCATTTGGAGTCTTTCTTTTTATAATTTTTTTAGTAAAAATTCGTAAGTTTTTTAAATTATCTGTACAATTATCTAAGCATAATTCATACATTGTACGGAAAATTGGTAAAATTTGGCAAGTAGGCAGCTGCAGTTACTGTCTGAGCCCAAATGTGTCCTTTCCGATGCAAAGCTAATCATATCGAATTTTTTTAATGCTTTTCGAAATCGAATGGCCGTTACTTGATCAAAAGTCTAGAGGACATTTCAATAATACTACTGCTATGTAGGAAGGAGGTAAAACATTTTATCCTAACGAGGTGACCTACACCTCATAGGCCCTCGGGAAAATAGGGATATGCAATTAGATTAATATAGCTGCACAAAGTGAACCAATTCAAAATAACGGGGAAATGATTCGTAGTTGGGAATTTTGGTTCCTTCGAATCGGATTTAACACTGCTATAAAATTCATTGTGTTACAAAGTGGAACTATAAATAGTTTAAAGAATTGAAAAATTTAAGCAAAAAAGCGCAACTATTCATAAAATCTGTTTAAAAGATTAGAAGTAAATTATATATAATTTACATGGCAAAATATGAATTAAATGCAAAATAAACCAATTTATACTAATAACAATTCCGCAAGAATCATTTTGAAGAGTTAAAAAATGGTATTACTTTTTAATATCCCTATTAAATAAAATGCAGCTATCAATAATTGAGCAATATACTAAAGCTATAATGTCAAAAAGATAAGATGGTGGAAAACAAAAACCTGATTTTATCTCTCGCATCAGCATTTTCTTTGAAAGGAAAGTGTTAACAAATCAATTTAAGTCAATTAAATCATTCAACTCTAAAATCAATAAACATCACAATAAATAACAACACAATCTGATTAAAACTACATCTTCTCAACACCAGACGTCACACCGATTCTCTGTAAATACTCGTGTTCTTATCGATAAGATCTTAAGTGAAGCGAAGAAGAATTATGCGAAGATGCAGGAAGAATACCTCTCAACGCACACATACACACAAGAAAAAGCAATTCTAAATAATTAGTTATTTAGAGAACAATAGCTCGTGCTCGGAGATGCTAATTAAAAGATAATAGTATGCTTTCGAAGGGATAAACCAGAGCTTTCTCTTGTCAACAAATGCAAAGGAAGGTTGTAGTCAGACAAGCACACGAGATCAAATCGACGCGGAAATAGTTTGTTGGGCTTTATCTGGGAATAAACAATAATTATACTACTCCTTTCTAACAAATGAAAATATGAAAGTTATGCCACACTCTTTCTTTTTCGCCTCTCGAGGGAAGAGAGGAGAATTCGGCGCATTCAGATATTTATAAACCATTAAGTGGTATAATTATGGAGTCTAATATATGGGGCGTCATAAAGGCCGTCATTTTCACGTTCGATAGAAAAATATGAGGTGTTAGTTTTCCAGTTTGAAAGTGGAGTAATTCTTAATGAGTGGGTTTGTAATAGGAGAACACTGTGATTACGGAGAAACGGTTTAATAAATTGCGTCGACGAATAAATCAAGTCATTTCGTACCACACAATGCATTACATTCTTGGATGACGTTATTCAGATTGCAATGTTGGAAATGTCTCAAATGCGTAAAATTTTATGAGGTCTTTTATCCAACCCCCAACCCCTCACACTGCTACATAATACATAAAAGGTTTTATGGGGGTGTATTTAACCCTTAATTTGGCTAAGTCTGGCCGCTACATATTCATAACTACTATATAACGCAATTGTCAGTGTTCGCAACAGCGGACATTAATTATCTCAAAAATGGAAAATGATATATTTTTTTGTTTATTTTACAGAGATACTAGTGCCTATACAGACATGGGAAAATAACAGAAATTAAAAAATATTTGAAAAAACATCTTTTCAAATTAAGGGTTAAATACAATTGCGCGTAAACCTATATTCATGAAATTTGGTACTACAATTATTCGTGACCGGTGTAAAACACAATGATGCCCTTTTTTTCAAAATTCAATTTAGATTTTTATTTAATTTATTTAACTTTAAATTGGTTATAACTTTTGTCTCTCATAATAATGTCTTATGCATCTAATTTTCCATCGCCTTTTAAAAATTTCTTTACATATATTTCATTTAATTTAGCCTATATTTTATTTATTTTCTTATATCTAGATTGTATTTCTTATGTCTTATCTGGTTCCTCCTGTATGCTAATAAGTCTTTAGCCTCACCTCTTTGCTCCTTATAAGGTTTTTTTTTGTTTACCTGCGTGTTTTGATTCATTCTGGTGTTGTACCAGCGCGTTACACGATCACTTTAATTCACGATCACTTATAATTTTCCATCGCCTTTTAAAAATTTGTTTACATATTTTTCATTTAATTTGACCTATTTTTTATTTATTTTTTTATATCCAAATTGTAATTCTTATATCTTATCTAGTTCCTACTGTCACTGATGAGTCCTTAGCCTCACCCCTTTGCTCTTTATAAGGATTTTTTCATGCATATTCTGAATCATTCTGGTGTTGTAACAACGCGTTACACGATCACTTTAACCCCTTCCGGTAAAATGACGAGTCTAGCTCGTCATTAGTTTTTCATTCCGTACCGCACAATGACGAGCTACACTCGTCCTGCGATTAAAGTTACTGCTAAATATGATAATTAATTTAGTTTAAAATTTCTAGTGTACTGAATTTGGCAACACTTTTATCACTTGTGAAAATCACAAGTCACTATTGCATATTGTTTACTTGGTACAAGTCATTGCCAAATTAATGAGTCAGAATAAAAGAAAACCTACTAAGAAATGCCGTGTCTGTTACAAGAATCAAATTAAAAGTGAGACTACTTGGCGGTGTAAACAATTAAGAATTCCTTTGCACTTTGTTTTGAAAAGTACCACTAGCTTGAAGACTATTATCTGTATACCTTATTAATGTTTTGCTTTGATATTTTCTTAATTTTACTGTTTCTGATATTATTTAACACTATGTAAAAAGTGGATTTTTTTTAATTAAGAATATGTAAGAATTGTAAAATGAAACAAGTTTTTTAAATAAGAATTAAATAGTTATTTCATGCACAGTTTTTCATTATTAAATCATACCGGACGGGGTTAATTCACGATGACTTATAATTTTTCATCACCTTTTAAAAATTTGTTTACATATTTTTCATTTAATTTGCCTATTTTTTATTTATTTTCTTATATCCAGATTGCAATTCTTATGTCTTATCTGGTTCCTCCTGTATGCCAATGAGTCTTTAGCCTCACTTCTTTGCTCCTTATAAAGTTTTTTTTTTTTTTTACCTGCATATTCTGATTCATTCTGGTGTTGTACCAACGCGATACACGATCACTTTTTCGTCTCAGGTTCAATACTAAATGCTTGACAATTTAGCTTTACATTTTAGTAGTTTGTCGTAGATTTTTTAGGAAAATTTAAAGTTTGAATATTTTAGCAGTAGACGTACATTTAAAAACATTTCATTTATTTTTATTCGTGCTACATTTTATTTTCTAAATTTCAAATTTTTCTTTAAAATTTTCTTTATATTTTTTATTGCTATGATTTATCGCATTTGTGCAGAATTAAAAAAATTCTTTACTAATATCATCACTTTTTGGCTCTTACGCCAATATTTTTACCTATTCTTACAGGCTTTTGAGCTAGTATTGCACACACACATGTGTATATATATTGCAATGTAACAAATGAAAGGAATGTATTAAAGGATATTATATATGCTAATGTAAGAGTTAGTTCGACGGAATAGTTTCAGAGAATGAAATTACTGCCTATAGTTTACACGTCGAATAGAAAATAATAATAGGAAATATATGAGATTAGACCCTTCAACACGTCTCTTAGTCAAAACTGTATCATGTGTATGTGCAATGTAATCGAATATTTTTCTATTTGATTGAAAGAACTGTAATGGTATCCAAGATGATATTTCCCTATTAATGTTTAAAGACCCCTTTTGATATACAGACTAGGTCCTAATTTTACATACACATCTCGTATAATCTTGATCTACAAACTCTCATGCTTTATTTCATCTACTTAATTCTTTAAAAAAAGTTAATTTTGGAGATATAAAACGTCTATATTCAACAAATCCTTGTATCCACTTCTTGACAAAAGAAATATTTTCCACATAGACTACTACGTTTATGACAAAGTTTTAAACGGATTAGTTTTTCACAGAAGGCGCCAAAGTGCTCCGGTAGAGCAGTAGCTTTCTCCAAACCATTAAAGCGTCTGCACTTCTTTAGGTAAGCTTTCGTCTTTCAGAAAGAAAATTATTTTTTTTTCTTCTGGATGAGCCAAATGACAACCGAGGAAAAAAAATGAAAGCAATCGGCGAGCATTCGATCAGATTAGTCTGTTGAATGCGTTGAGAGACAGCTGGAGCTGGTTAAATACCGAAGGAATAAAAGTAATCCCAAAGTGAAGGTTTAACCTTTGGTCTGTTTCAGTGCCTATCTTTGAGCTTTCAACTCCACCCAAGCACCGTGCCGACAAAAGGTGAGATAACAACTGGGGCTTGTGTTTGCAGACAGCGGGAGGCCGACGTAACCGCCCGCCTGTGATATCAGTGAACGTCACTTGGGTGAAAGGCCCACAGAAAAAATCCTACCGCTTCTAGAATATTGAATTAATGAGACGATATTTATTACAGTATTTATTACAGACCTTAGTTTCTGCAATAATTACTCTAGTATTCTCTTGGCTGGAACTCTCAATAAATCCATATCGTCTTGTATTCTTCATCATAACGTTATAGCAAAAAACCACTTTACTTTTCATTTTTATTGCATGGTTCTTAACAATTTGGATCTTTAGAAAGGTGCAATGAAATCTCAAAAGTGATTCTACTCTCTTTCTTAATTAGGTTAAAAGTTTAAAGTTACCTTTGTAATATAAATATGTTCGGAGGATAGATAGAACATTTGGAATATGTAATAAGACAAATAGGCACAAGAAAAATTCACTCAAATTGTAAGACTTTCAAATGAGAGACTAACACGAATCTTTGATAATTTAGATGTTACCAGCAAAGTATGAAGTGCAGGCATTTTACATAATAGTTAAGCATTATATAAAATAATTGCTTGATTTTAGGCAAAGTATGAAACGTCCAAAGTTTCATATTCTTTGACTTCTCTAACAACTCAGGCGCACATCTTTTTCAGGTCTATTCGTATTTCATGCCCCTGAGGCCGAACGATGGCCTATTGGTTAGGGTTCTGGCCTTCGGTATCGGAATTCGTGGGTTCGCATCCCACTGTGGCATGGAAGTTCCAAACCAAACTAATCATGACACGGAGATCCCGGAGGGATGTATGTCCTCCTTGGTAATTTCGAGCTTACCTCTGTAGTTTTTGTCCCTTATCGGTATAGTCGGATTAGTCTAAATAATCCGGAGCACGCCAGCAGCAGCTCTGTAGCTGTATTTGGTTGCTGTTGTGACTTCAGATCAACATTTTTCGAATGTGGAATTCTGGCCCATTCTTGGTGAGCAAGTGGATTTGCTTTCCCTAACAGAACATATCTGGACATCCCTTCAAGAATCAAGGCGTCATTTGGATACTGTATGAATATCGTGAATATAAACGGAATGCAGCATTACATACAGTACCGACCAAAATAGAACACAAGTTTCCTTAAACATTCGATCGTCTCCCATAATTCAATTTGGTCATCACCAGTTTTGAAGTCTAAGAGATGCCCATTGAAATATGTGCCCTGTTAGAGTACACAAAGTAATAATATTTTGTACATTTCATACTTTGTAAAAACCGCCAGGTATTCTGTATAATATTTATGAACTATATAGAATGCTTGCATTGCAATTTGTCGATAATACAGATAATAAAGACTCTAAACAGCAATAAACTGGATATTACAATAAGAGAGAATTTCATTTGCAGATTTTGAACTTATAAAGCCGTACTTAGTACTTAGAGAGGACGGTCTCTCTGTGTATAGAAAAATATTTCAGTTACATCGTCCAATGTCTCCGAATTATTACTACACGAGTGCAAAATATGATCTTGCTTGTGGCATACTATATTTTAAACTAGTTTCGAAGGGCAATCCTGATAAAATTTGTTGGACTTTATACACGTAATTAGAAGAAAAGTATAAACTTGTTTAGGTTATTGCATTGCTAAGGATATTTTATCGATTTATTGGTAAATACATGTTTTTATCCTAGAGAAAGAATGGTTTTGAATTGAATAAAAGAAATAACTGATATACAAAATATAGCATTCTAAAGTAAATTACGTATGTAGTATATTATAGGAAAGCGATATTGAAAAATGACACGGCATAGTATGTTCATGAATTTTGAATAGAGATTCAAAATTTTATGTCACTATCAAAATCACATACATTAATAAAAAAAATCCAAAATCTATAGTACAGCCTCGCTACTTCGCTCTTCATGTTTTGCGGCTTCAGTGTTTCGCGGGTTTTTCCAAAATATTCATCAAAAAATAAAAATGAAAAAATACAACCATATCGGTAGCCATATTGTGGAAAGGAGCGTTGTTACATTTTGATGCGCGAAAGAGACGGATCCCTGCATGTCAAACAAAGAGAGGAGTTGACTCAGAGTACATACCATGGGTTCTTGAGATGACAAAGTCTGCAAGTGAGGAAGAAAATGAAGAGGAAGACGAAGAACAAACTGAAAAGCGTGGCTTTACCCTGGAGAATCTGCAACAATTGTGCAACATGGCAAGAATATGAAAAAGCCATTGACGACAATAGGGTTCGCGCTGTCGAGTTCAGCAATCGCGTTGACGGGGTTATGTCCTCGGGAAATTTGAAGAAAAAGGAAAAACAAAGACAACAACTACCCATCACCCTGTTTCTCTCCAAGGTAAAGCCCCCTGTCTCTACCATCAGCTCCTCCAGCAGAAGAGTCTCCGAATGAACATAAAACTTCTATAAATCAAGTGAGAACCTCTCCTCCGCCACCAACACAAGACTCTTCGCCTCTCTTAGAAATCAATATTGATTAATGTTTATTACTCTACAAGGTTTTGAAATTAACTCTATTAATTAGCACTGACACGTTTAAGTAAATACGTATACCATTGTAATGTTTGTCTTAAATGTGTAAAGTATAAATACTGTTTACATATTTAAAACATTCGTGTACCTGCAGACACGAAAATTCCTAGGCGCAAATCCTACTTCGCGGTTTTTCAACTTTTGCGGAAGGTTCTGGTCCCCATTAACCACGAAAACGAGGGATCACTACATTTAGAAAAGCGATAAAAACAGTTAGGACACAAGTATTTCCTTTTAGAGGTTCTACACAATGGACACGTTTGTAAATAAATTTTATAAATAAATATTTTATACAAATTCATAAAACATATTCAAATGGCTAAAATATATCTAAAGTATTTTATAAGTAAGAAAATATACGGTAATCAAAATATGTTAGCCTTAAATAGAAAAATATGTGTACATGAACAAGATAAGTAAAGGTTAATTAAAATTATACCCTAAAATCTCGTTCAGAAAACTTAAAAAACACTCACAAAATATGTAAAATTATCACCCAGCTATAAAAATTTACTATAAAAATTATCTTAAAAATCATTATCTTTCAAGCTTAGAAAGCTGCATTTAACACTTCAGAATGGTATTTTACAATTTCCACGCTGTAATATCTTAGGGGTATTTCTGATCAACATCGATGAGAGACGATTATCAATCAATTTTCAAACAGTTTTTCTCCCCTCCAACCTTTATACGAGCGATAATTGAAATCATTTCAGGGCTGCCGTGCCACAACTTGTCAAATGTTCGCACTTCCAGATATCTATAAGGAGAAGGTTTACACATTACTTAAGCTTTTATCGTTCTCCACTGGGGTGGAGCCACTTTTAGCTTTCTATCTTCTGATATAATGCTGTCAATCAACTCAATGACTAATGTGCTCACCAGTTTCACAAACACTAAATTATATCACTCTACTTTCCACGTTTTAAAGACTGATCACGGAAAAGTAGTACGTAGAGAATGAGACTTTTCATTACTTTTCCTTTTAATGTATTAGCATTTTATATAAAGTAAAAATTTTTTACAAAGTGTGAGAGTGCAGTTATGTTTTACATAAGGTTTGAGAAACTGATTTGCTCGCCTCACTTTCACTTTGTGGGTTGCATTTTTTCGCGACTCCAGGAAGCATGTGGTGTGAAAACGATTGCACTTAAACTTCACCAAGTTTTGAAGAGTTGTGATTGGTCTCCAGGAGGCGATTCAGGACCATCCTTAGAGTCCCCGTTCTTCTGAACAGAGCGGGGAAAGGACGCATTGTCCACAGGACAATGGAACAACGAACGCATCAGCACGGGATAATGGAAAAAGTCTAGGATTGCTGGAGTAGTTCAAAAGGAAGGAAAAGAGTGGACTTGGGCAATTTTTTCTTTCGGGTGTAGCACGTGGAGTGCTTCTTTTAATTTTTAATTTTTTTATACATATTTTTTTAGCCTATTTCCTTGTCTTATATTGTAATATAGTTTAGTGGCATTTTATTATAATTAAAGACAATATAAAGCAAATTTGGGTTATTAATGGCTTTGAAATAACAACAGCAATGTACTACACCACAGCATTTTGGTGCCGTGACCAGGATTCGAACCTGGGTTATTGTGGTTTACTTCAATCCAAATCACTAATACCAATTTTGAGATCATCAAAAAGAATGAACACATAATTGGCAGTTTATCATGAAATGGAAGTTCGAAGCAAACAACGCTGAAATAGATATAAAGAATGCATCTTCATGGTGCGGGCGCAATTATCTCTCAAGTTCAGTGCTTACACTTAATGATATTTGCAGTATTTGAAATAAATAAAAGTATCCTGTAAAACTCGAAATGAAGTCAGCGTAGAAGAAGCGCCAGTGAAATCAGCGCTTTCTGTTTAATTAGAATACCTGCAAAATCAAAGAGGTACACTGCTTTGGGCTTTTCCTGACTCTTTCAGAAGCACCCTAGGGCGGCGGAGGTAAAAGCGTTGCCTAAATAATAATAAAAAAGGGTTAAAAGAAGAAAAGGAAAAAAAGGAGGCTGCTGACGTTGAAATTGCGAATGAAAAGAATTCGGTGTTCGTAAATTCGGGTCCGAATCGGGTCTATTGGAAAGAGAACTGGTTAGGCCAGATCAATAGTTCCATCTTTTGAGCATGAAAGGGTGTTTGGATAGAATTGGCGTGAAATGTGCTGATGAAGTGTAAAAGTTTCGAAATCGTGTTTGAATGACCAATTCGGTGTCTTATTGAGCGCATGTGACTTGTCTGCGTCGACACACTTCCGAAGTATGCTAATCAACAAAATCGAACGGCTCTGCCTCAACACTGACACGATCTCTTTATTCCTAATGGACAGAAAGACCTTCGGAGCCCAGCAAATCCAAAAATCTCTCTAGAACTGCATTAGTTCTATGTTTCTAAAGCAAATAATTTACAGAAAATGCGTGCTGTCATGTTTGATTTGGTACAGCTAATGCGGGGGATTAACGACTACGAAATAGCCGAAAAGCTCTCAAAACATTACGTCTGTTAAAAAAAAAAAGTATATTGTATGAATAAACCAAGACAATCTATTCTGCGGGGTAAAGCTAATTTACAGGAGAAACAAAAATACTACTGTAACAATTTCATTCAGAGGCACTTTCCGGTTTAAAAAGTAAGTTATACTGTTATATCGATATAATATAGATATATCAATATAATATGTACATACAAAAGATAAACTCCCTATCTGTTATAAATTCTTGACGGGAAAAAAACATGAGTAAAGATGTGATAGTAATATCAGTGCTTTATCACTCCAATTAAAATAAATTCAGACAAACATGCCTTCCTCCATAATAAAATAGTGTAAAGAATCAGATTCACCATTAGTTTAAACTTTATAAACTGAGTTAAAACCCCCATCTTATTTGTTATTACCCATCTCATCATGCCGTCAGTCCCAAAATGGTTTCTGTCTAATCTTGATTAATTTCTTTATCTTCTCTTATGGCTATATCAATTATCTCTCCTTAAGCAATCAATTTTATCAATATTAAAATCAGGATTTTGCACGTTTCTGTCGCTTTCCAAAGATTAATTGTCGCTCACTGCATTGTAAATAATTACATTTTAATCTCTCTTTGAAATTCAGAGATTTCTTTGTTTTTGTATATTTTCGTATATACGCATGCTTAAAACGAGACATATCGTGAAGAATATGAACAACAAGTGATAAGCTGGTCTAATACAAAAATATCGAATTTGACAACTTAACATTACTTAAAAAGAAAATATTTACTTCTACCCTCCAATCTCTTTTCATGATTTTATTACTTCCGTATAAAATTTTAAAATAAACTCTATATTAAATATTTTATTTGTTTGCGTTCTTTTTAATAAATATATAGCATCAAATTTTGACTATTATGTTCATTACACTGATCATACAACGTTTTGCCGTACGATAACCGAATGGTAGAGCGCTGCTCGTTGGAACTGGAGTTCGCGGGTTCAAATCCCGCAGCGGGCATGTATATTCGTAGCCGTTTGGAATTGTCTTTAAGCAGTAAGTCTCGGTCTCATTAGACTTCGTGTTGATAACAGTAGACCGTAACACTTCAAATCAAACCAAGCGAAACATAGTCTAAAATTGTTGGAAATAAAACGCGATATTTCTGGATTAAAAAAAAATTTCTTTTTACAAAAATGTAAAAAAACTTCTTGCTGAAAAATCAATGGATCAATAACATGGTACATGAATTTTCATATATATATATATATATATATATATATAGATATGTCGACATGTATATATATATATATATATATATATATATATATATATATATATATATATATATATATGACATGTCGTGATCCAGAGTTAAGGCGAATGGAAAACAGTCTTCTTGATAATAATAAGTGTTATTAACTCATCATTCTTAAGAAAAGCAACATGCGCCATTGTATTGTTCGTGGCGGAACTATGCTTGAAGGTGTTGACCACTCCATGTATAAGCGCCAAATCCAACTTATCTGTTTGCAAGATCATTAAATAGCTCAAAAATGCTTCGGCCTGACCGGATTATCCTGAAAGCTTAAGCGAGCTTAGGGTCTTTTTCATTTATTTTATTATTATATAAGAGTTCTCTTTTTAAAATCGTTTTTAATTTACATAATTTCCAACTACGTCTTTTTAGACCGTATATATATATATATATATATATATATATATATATATATATATATATATATATATATATATATATATATATATATATATATATATATATATATATATATATATATATATATATATATATATATATATATATGTATATATATATATATATATTATTTATATATATATATATATATATTTATATTATATAAATATGTGTATATGTATATGTATATATAATATATGTCCTTTTATTAAATATATATAATGTAGGAAATATTAGAGAACAGATTACGAGCAGAATTTAGTAACTTATTCATACAATGTAGATCCAATAAAAGATGTAGTGAATCTAAAAGACTCTTCGGAAACATAAAAGTAACCATTTTACCAAGCGGTTGAAATCACATTTAAACTGCAACTATGTACAAGTCAGAAGATTCACTTAGAGCCTTATATTTATATTTTAAATTAATGACTTGTCATTTACACCTCTACAGTATGCACGCGCGTGAATACATACAGGTGATGGTTAAAATAGTTGATTCCCACTAGTCAATAGACCCGTTCGTGTCAGTGAAAAATTATGTCAATTCACACATTTTGATAAGCCTATTTTGTAAGTAACCTAGACAATTCAATTTATGTTTAAAAATCGGGAATCCTAAATCTGCGAAATATAAAGTTATGTTGGTATTGGATGTCAGTATTATTGTTGAAATAAGAGCTCGGTTTCTAAGAAAAACGAAATAAAATTTTGCGACAGTGACATCATCATAAAACTGAGAAAACTGGTAAAGAAATTCACAGTAAAAAAATCCGTCCATAAATATAAAAGTGGAAGAAAAGAAAAGTCCAATAATTTGTCATGAGAATAAAGCCATGGAAAAAATCATGACAACTGTATCAAGGATATAAAAAAATTTGAGCGAATCGTAAACCATTCACTATCATAAGTGCGAGGTTTTTTTTATACATTTTTTCTGCATTAGATGACACTCGCAGATTTTGAGGTTAATTGAATTGTGACGACCACGGCAGGGAATATCATAAATCGCCAAGTGACATAAAAAATGACAGATTTTGGAGATGTTTTTTATTTGATATGTACTTTGCGAGACATGTGTAACGTGTTTTATGTCTCGGTCTGACATTTTGTGATGTTTGCTCAATATTTATACTACCCCAAAAGGATACTCTGCATTGAAGCATATCAAATAAAGCATTAAAAAAATCAACTTATAAAGATAAATTGTGGCATTAAAGACGAAGAGTTTCTGGCAGATTAATTATATTTGCACATATAATTGTCTTTTATGGTTGCTAGGTTTTGTTTTAAATTTGAACGAAAATTTAAAATAATGTGTAAAAAACTATTAAAAAATTAACAATAATATATGAGAAGGAAGATAGTTTTAGCATATAGGAAAATAAAAGTATAAAATAAATTAACTACATTTATTTTATACTTTTATTTATTTTATAAATTATTAAACTACATTTGTTTTTCAGTGCTGGGATCTTGCCATTATTAGTAACATTCCCACATAAAGCCGCAGTTATGTATTGCCCATTGTATTGTAGGAACATCATACAGGTAAGACAACATTGCTTCCTATGACAGGACAGCACAAACGACAGCGAAGGCTTACGAGGAATTTAAACCCACACCTTCAGCATAAAGGCGAATGCTCTAATCATTATACCAACCGGACGGCATAAATTACGATACAAAATCTGAGCCAATTCGACTCAAACAAGAAAATTGAAGTTTTTTGCAAATAAAATAATTCAAAATTAATTTAAATAAAATGTTTATTATCAAAAAATTCATGGAAAACATTTTTTTACATATAAAATTTGTTTTTGAAACCCATTTTCCTCACACATTTCTATTCTATTTAGAACAATGGTTTCTACATCTGTTTCTTTTGCATGATTGTTGAACTTGACAATTCTTCCGTGCTTCAGTAGCATGAATTTCTCTCATTGGAATGGAAGTGTTCTCGACTTCATCACTATATTTACTTCTTAGCTCTTCAGCCAATTGGAAAATAAAATCTTGACTGTTGCCCAGCCCTGATATGACCAATAAATTTCATGTTATGCGATTAAATGTTAAACCATTGTATGAGTCACAACCGTGAAAATAGTTATACCCCATTTGATAAAGCGAAATGAAGGGGTCTGAGTGGAAGAGGAATGAAAGTTTACATATATTTTATTACTTAACTAAAAACTAACGTACGTTTTTGAAAAGTGATATTAAAGTTATATATATAAATATATAGTGATCAAATTTTTAATGAGTCAAATTGGCTCGGTCCGTAAATCTAGTGTTAATAACTCTTCTGTAATCATCATAACACATGCTGATTTTAAAAAGCCAAAACATTTGTGTGGTTACGAATGAAATAAATTTTTGCTGTGAATTGGATAAATCAACCATTTGTAAAAATTCAACGTACATTTCTGGCTCCTTTTTTTTTCATCCTCGTGTGGCGTATAAAATTCCAATACAGATATCCTTCAAATTTTTTTTTAAGTTAGAGCTACAAATATAGTATGTAAACGTACTTTTCCACCATCTTTTTTCAAATGGGAATAGGAGAAAGTACTACAAGTATTTCTTTTTTATAACGGCGGGTTATTGCATGCATTATTGCCCAGTAATGAAATGGACGGTATCAGCCAGTTTTTGATATGAATGCGCCCCAAACAAGCACACTGGTATCAAGTTCATTATCGGATTTAATCCCTCCATCTTGAGCAAATCTGCAGTGATCTTTTTTTTTTATGAAAAATACGAATCATGTTAGGTCACTGATGTGGGTCATTTAAAACCACAAATGTCGAATTATAGACAAAATTGTTTCTCCAGTGTTTTTGACGATCCAGCCAACCCTTTATCGGGAATGTAATCACTTAGCCCTATTTCAAAAGTGTGAAATGTATCGCCTGTTCCTGAACTCGAGAGCAATTTCTTCTTGACCCAGCCCTTAATACAAATTGAGAAATGGGGATCTTTTGTTACTCCACTTATGTAACTGCTGACAAATTTCGTTCCTTTCTTTGGCCGGCGTAATATTCTTCCTAAGTGAAGTGGTTCCGATCCCGGGTGAGATAAGGGGAAGGTTGAGGAAATATTACACGTTTAGAATAAAGGCGGCACAGCATATTACGGAGCAGTTAAACTCTCAGTCAACGTTACGAGATCCACACATTCGAAGCCCATTTACGAGGAAAGAAATTGAACCTTACTCTACTGACAATGACTTCAAACAGCGCAGGATTTAATACCGATAAGTATAAAAAAGAAAAGGAATTCTATTTTAAATACATTTATAAGAATATATTTCTTGCCATTATAGATAAAATCATTGCGAATGAGTTTAGAATTCATAAACGTCAGTGAGATTTGTATTGTTTGTTAGCCAACTATTTTAGCAACAATGACTTTTTTACATTTTAGAAAGAAAAATTAATATATTATACTCAGAATTATATAAAAGTTCCATGTAAAAATTACTTAAAGCCTATCAAGATTTTAAAATAAAATCTAATTAAAAAGTTATTTTGAACAATTTTTCAATACTTAACTTAAGAGTGTTCTGTGAAATTGCGACACCTCTTAAACATCAGGGCTGTATATTCGTGAGCTGCTGTTTGCAGACCCCTGGGAGTCCGCGAAACAATTTTGATATTAACTTTACATCCCCAACTTTTCACTTTTATCCTAGTTACTCACTTGATAAATATAAGTAAAGTGTTTCTCAACAGGAGTCATTAAACGCTTTAAGTACCCCTTATCAGCAAAATAAGTAAGTGGCTTCAAATTTTGTTGAGTTCTAATTAGCTGCTGGTAGTGTAGCATTCTGAAGTTAATATCTCAGATTTAGTGAATGAAGACACAAAGTATTTTGTGCGTGTTCAGATCTTTGTTTCTTTGTCTTAATAATTTTTTAAAACAACATTTATAACAATGTAAAATTTTAAAATAAGCATAAAAATTACCATAAAAAAGCATTGTTTTGTTTGTAACCGCTCTAGTATCTCCACCCCTCTATGACAGAAACACTCCAGCGGACTGTCAGTAAAAGCTAAGACTGCAAGCGGCTTGCTCGTGTTACTCATGAGCTCACTTGTTCCTAAGATAATTTCTATGTCCACTTGTTATGTTTTGTGTTTAATAAAATATCGTAACCTAACTTGTGGATTTACTTTCACGGACTCCTTTTAAACATGACTCCTTGTATCGAGGGTCACGTGTTAAATTTACAGCTCCATCTCGATTACATTTTAAAGCAGTGATTCTCAACCTTTCTTTAATCTACCGTCCCCTACGGACCCAAAATGGGCCTATTAACATTTTAACACTCCCCCTATGGAGCCGGAATGTGTTCAACGACCCCTTTGTAAAAATCCCATAATTTAAAGTATAGGGTAGGAAAAGTACTTTATCCTATAAGAAGCAAAATATTTAAGTAATTTTCTTCAATAGAGTTACAAATTTTTGTTAATAGATTATTAATTTTTTGTTACTGTGACCCGCTGAAGCAACGCTCAAACAAATGGTTAGGGATCTGACCACCGATTCCGCAGTTCGTGAGTTCGAATTCCACTGGAGCACAGATCCCCGTCGCCGTTCGTAATCGGCTTTAAATAGTTGGTCCCGGTCTCAAACCTCGTGTTGCAAAAGAGTACACCGTAGAGCTCTAAACCAAACCAAACGAATGCTGTGGTTTAAATATATTTTTTCTGAATGTCAGCTTAATTTCCCGCAAAACATCGGGAATGGAAATAACTGGTTCTCATACCATCTCGTAAGTACTGCTAAATTACTGCTAAAAATTGTGTAATTAGATAATGTAATAAATTTATTTAATATTTTTAAAATTAATTTTAAAAGCCAAAACCTGCTCACATCGCCGCTTACCTCGCGAAACAATTTCACTGCCACCAGCATCGTACTACTGCCTCCTTTGAGAACCACTGTTTTAAATCATGGAACAACCGGACCCGGGTCCATGATGTCGACATCGTGAGAGATGGAGGAGATCGGCATCTTCTAGACTCGACCTCATAAAGATTATTATCTAAATAACTTTAATGGTTAATTCTTATTACCAGACATATTCTTCGAAAAACTGGAAATTTCGAATTATATTGCAGCCGGCAACAGTGTCAGGACTGTATTATTATGTCATGAACGACAACTTTGTGTAGGCTTAGGCATACCACCTTACATTATTACTTAATTAGTCTAAAGGCGGCAGTCAGTCTTTCGATTTGTGACTACGAATTTAAAATGTAGAAAATCAATTTTCTAATGAAACTTGCTTTTGTTAAATTTTACATGTTTGTACACAAAATTCAATTAAAAGGTAACAGGTGGTTCATAGTTTTGTAAAAAGGCCTAGGGTAGGGGTGGGCAAATACTTTTAAGGACGGGCCAAAATGAAATTTTCAAAACGTCTCCCGGGCCAGAGGACTCTACCACGTACGCTGTGCACACGCGAATGTTTTGGGTGGAGTTTTTTTTCCCTGTGTAGATCATTAACGAAAAAGTTCTTTCACAAATATATGTTGAACCAAATAAAACTAGGTATTTTTGAACATAGTTCAAAAATGTTTGAAATGTTCTTATTCAAAACACCGTAAAAAACACTCATCTCGTTTGAGTGAAAATTTTCTTTTAGTAAATTATTTGACTGTCAGTCAATTAGTTCAAGTTGAATTTAAAAAGGAACTTCGCGTACAAATACTGTTGATTTTAACAAAATCGCATATAACAGATTTAAAAAATTACATGCAGGATTTTTCAACGGGCCGAATAAATTAAGCAAAAGCGCTGGATCCGGCCCGCGGGCCGGCTTTTGCCCACCTCTGGCCTAGGGACTAAAGTCTTTATATGTCCCTGCTTGATTCCAATTGTTCAAACCTCTTATTAAACTCCTTGATTTTTGCTTAATAAGATCATGCTGAACAATTTTTTTCTACATAATCATGTTTACCATTGGATGCATAGGAATTAACAAAGTTATATTTTTTTACTAGAATTTACATAGGACTTACAAAAATTAGTTCTAATATACACTTAACACTTATGGGTTATGCAAATTTAATGGTAAAATCTTCTTTATGTTCTATTCACCTCTTGACCCGTACTTTAGTGTCCTTTTAAATTGCTATTTTCCGGGAACAAGAATTTAAATTTATTTCAGAATTGATAGTAGTAAAGAGACAACCAACCATCAGAAAAAAAAGGTACATAGCTACAATTCCATGTCTTCTTGAACACGAAATGATGTTATTTTTTTCCCGGTAATTATGAGATTCTTCCCACTGAATACATCAAAGAACCAAACCAATTACGTAAGAATTAATCAATGCATGAGTCACAAAAGAGCAAGACAGACGGTTTATTAGATTAATTAACGGAAGATAATTCATTTCGTGAAGAAAAAAAATCCCATGAAAGTGGAACCGCAAACATAATAGGCTATTAATTTAAGTTGTTTTTACAGATATTTCAACGCAGAGATCGTTTCATATTTTTTCCATAATCTTCCCGCATATTATACAATGTAGAATAATGAAAGATGTCATTATATAAGGGAAACTTAATTAGGACATGTCAATCAGCAACATTATGTTATTCTGGCCAAAAACAAGGCTGCAATTTACGCTTCATTATAATTGTAGTAATAACCATTAGAAAAAATAAAGAACCGGTTATCCATATATAAATGGTGGCATTAATAAAGAAATTACTAAAGTTTTGTTTATAGTTATCGTGATAATAACTAATGCAATAATCTTTTTGGACATATAATTTCTTTAACAAGTTTAACCCATATATCCTGATTGTAAATGGCAAATCTACAACTAACGATGCTCGATAAAGAAATTTCCCCAGGACCCTCCTATTGAAATCATCCCTATACAAAATGTTGACACATAAACAGAATTAGCAATTATTCAATTAAAATTAAATAGCTAAAACGATATGAAAGTCACAAAAACATTAAAAATAAATATAAAATAACTTACAAATAACAAAGCTTTTTAATCAGCATTTTTATTATTAAATATACTTTTAATTTATTTATACATAACAAAGAGCTTAAAAAATACACAGAGCTCTTTAAAGTACAAAACTGCTTACAGGAATCTTCAATTCTTAAGTGACCCACACAATTAGCAACATCATAAAATTTGTCCGCATAAAAACACTTGGCATTTCATCCGTTTTTTAAGTCTTTCCTCCCTCCACTATGTTACAGTACATATTGTAACGTCGCAACATACATGCACCTCTGTGTTTGTGGGGGCTTAATAAAAACAATCGCTTAAAGTCCTAGACTTTATTATCTAGACTATCTACAACATATACACGATATAAAACAACATCGTTTGGGAAAGAGAAACAACCTTCTCTACCCTCAAGCCCCCAACAACCAACTGCCTTTTTCTTGAAAAAACCCTCACAAAAAGAGGGGGGGAGAAACAGGGCTGAGAGCAAGGGAGTGGTCAGCGGACCAGACTCCCCAATGACAGCCGGCATTCCACAC
>CM063501.1:13679702-13727202 GCA_032207245.1 Pardosa pseudoannulata
AACTATTCAACTTTAACTGGCACTCATATTTCAGCAAGAATAACATTTTATTAACTCCAAAAAGATAAATTAATAAGTAAAAATCATAAAACAGCTTTAAATAATAAATATTTTTGATTAAACAACGAAAATTAACGGGTAAATCACGGACAACGCGATACTTACAATAATCTTGATATCTTAAATAGCTTGCCGATCTCATTCCCTTGATGTAGATATGTGCAGAATCGAATACAAGAACCAAGGCATTCGACTTCTGATTCGAATCGATGTATTGGAACATTCAGATTTTAGTACATTCCGATCTGAGTACAACCTAGCATCAATTGTCATATTCGATTTTATTCAATATTTCATTTAATTATTTAAGAATTTTCGCCTTTAGTCCGCTCCAATTCGAATCGTATCTCATATAAGACATCTTTGCCTTACGGCAAATGTGTATGTACGTTGCCTGGCACATGCCATACGCAGTACTAACCTAACCTAAAACAATTTTTTCCTAGCATTTAACCCAGCACGTCTTTTCGAGACAGTTTCTATATTTATAGAATAGAAATATCCTTTTCTATAATAAAACTTTCGAATACTTCACTGTCCCTAGACACTGTGTTCACTGTCTAGGTGATCGTCAAGCTTTTTATAAGCCTTAGTTTACTTCTCTCGCCAGCGGCCTCGGGAATAGGTATTGTAAGCATTATATTCTTCACGCAACCCATAGATTTGATTTGACATCTTATAGTTAATTAGTATTTACGAACCTGGTGGCTTCTATTTGGCTATATCTAGTTCAGTAAAAAAAGGATGAAATAATATATTATTTTTACTCTTAGTTAAAAAAAAAACCTTTGGCGGCTCCCTAATTAACCAAAGCCTATGACACAAAAGGTAACTGCATATGTTGATGCCAGTACCTTGAGCCTGTAAAAATTGGAAACTATTTCACAGAACGATACAGTAGTATCTGGATGTGTGTTATACAATTTAACTATAACTAAGAAACAATACGACACAAAATTGACAATATAATCCCGCAGATATTTTTTACAAACTTCTCTTCTGTTCGAATGATGACACAACATACAGGTACCATTGATCCAGAGTCTCAAATAAGGAATGGTTGTTCAAAAACATCTTCATTAGTGTCTATACTGAAGAAACGACACCGCATTAGATAAAATCCTTCTAAATGCAGCAAAGCATAATATCAAATTCTTTCTCTGAAAGGCTGTTTTATCATTTACTGAAAACTTTTAGCTACCTTCAATGGACAAGTTACACCACTTGTCTATTTCCTAAACAATAAATGTCTAATGGGATTAACGGTAGAATGATCCTGCAACAAAAATAGATACTACGAAAGAAACTACAAAATTACACCATTTATTTAACAATTAATTATTAAACAATTAGTCGTATTTTAACAATTACAAACTTGTCGTTAATTTTTCAGATTTTATATATCCCGACAGATGACAAGTAATATTAAAAATATTGCCATGGTAATAATTGTAAATGACTGTCTAAAAATATTATGGTGCATCCACCATAAAAAGTTTCTCAGGCCGTCACGCTCCATTATTTTTTTTACTGAAAAAGAATAATTGCTTTTAAACCCATTTTAAACTTAGATTTCAGAGGTCTCGGCGCATGCAATCCAGTTGCACCAGATTGATTGGTTGAATGATTGATTGAGCTTATTTCATTTTTAAAGAAATACTTTCGAATAAAATAAACCACCAAGAAAGCAAATTGTTATTCAAACACAAAAGAAGTTTAAATTCTGTCCTTAATGGCTTCAGGTTAACGCTGAATTTCAAGAATAAAATAACAATCGGAAAAAGAGTCTTTCATTTTAAAAGTCCGTTTTCATGTATTTTCAGAACATTAAAACATTTTTATTAAGAAGAGTCGCAGACATGCACCGACACTGATAATCCTTTATTTCCCAACTGACATGACAGCCTCGTTACCATAGTCTGTTGCTTTAGAATCCTTTCGAAATAAGGCAAGATCTTCAAAAAATCTTTTCGGGGAACGATAATTGATAGACATTTTAAAGATATCGTCAACTTTAAGATCACATTTTTCTCTTTGATATATATCTAACATCAACGGAAAATCAAAAACCTTAAGAAGAGAAAAATAGAAGCAACCGATATTACAGACTAAAAACATATCAAGATTAAAAGTTACACGTTACCTCTCCCAACAGGTGTCGACTGCAAGATATTAATTATGAATTGTTTCGTTATCCATCAGCTAAAGTGGCTTGATTTGATTAATATTCCTTCATCAGGTTCATTGGTACAGAGGACAAACAAAGCAAAAAAAAATCTAATAAAATAATCTACCCACAAGTGTTTCGAGAAGAAAAGTTCTGCCGCAAAATGAAATCGTTATCGTAAAATCTCAGCTCGATAAAAAAAAAATCTTTTTGTTAAATCGAACACAGAAAGTTTTACTTATTTTTTACTTTTATCACTAAGTCACTTCAACCTTAAGTTTGATAACGGCACCTGAAAAGACATTACGTGCTTCACGTTTTAAAACACAAATCAGATAAATCACATTTGAAGTTATCTGTTTAAAGCAACTGTGACGTAAATATTTTCGAGTACAAAGAGTTTGGGGAAAAAAAGGGGAAGGGATATATTAGTCTAAGACAGTGGTGGGCAAATACTTTTAAGCGCGGGCCAAAATGAAATTTTCAAAATGTCTATCGGGCCGGAGGACTATACCGCGTACGCTGTGCACATGCAACTGTTTTGGGTGGAGTTTTTTCAATGCTCAAGAAATTTTTTTGACAAAAACACTATAAGTATCATTTTAAAGCATTTGGACAGAGAAATTTGACAGTTAATAAAAGATAATAGTAATAATAAATTGTCTTACTTAGGTGTATATGCGAACCATTTGTGCCCAATAAAAATATGTCACATAATTTTTAAAGAAATATGATCCATTATATTAAATTAATGGTCATTCAATAAATCAGTTAATGAAAGATTTTATTTTGATATTTATTTATATCTTAACGATACAAATTATTTTATTTTGATCATAGTTATTACATTTTTATATTTGTATTACATTTTGTAAATATAATAGTAAATGAAATTATAAAGAAAAGACAAACATCAAACGTTAAAATAGAATAGTTTTAGTTAATGCGAAACGTGAAATCTGGAATGTTTATTTGATACTATTTCTTCAAAATTTGGATCCAAATCACTTGTAGCAATCCTTAATACTGAGTTTATGGGCCGGATAAAGTAAACAAAAAGGCCGGATCTGGCCCGCGAGCTGGCATTTGCCCACCTCTGGTCTAAGACATATGCTCTGAATGGGGGCTGTAAAGCCTCCAAGTGGACGTTGAAGCCTTCCAGGGGGGTTATAGCAAGTTCGCAAAAAATGGGGACGTTAAGGCAGTCAAGAGGGTCAGTGGGCATAGTATCTATAAAACACATAAAATCCATAAAAAAAATCAATAAATTAGTCGAATAATAGTATATTTATCTTAATAAATGCGGTATTCCCTCAAATATAAATTTCATTAATTCAACGACGGGCCACCGTTTGATCACCCCCAGGGTAGAGTACAGATATTTTAACCAATTCCAGTTTCATTTTACTTCGGGATTATGGGTCAAAAAATGTCAATTTTTTTACCCATATGATTATTTTTATACATACATAGCTTTTTAAATATAATAGCATCATTCGCATACAAAATTTCCTAAAAAGTATTGTAAAAAAAATCAATTTAAACAAATAAGTAATTTACATGTATAGTTGTCTTTCTGTACGGCACAAATCATTAGACTTTGGATTCAATTTACACTAACTATAAATATAAAGCTTAGAATACCTAACTTTTATCTCGAATTGAACTTTATTTATATCCTATGCATTTACATAAATGATTATAAAATTATTAATCAAAATTTGGTCGTGTATGATACAATAGAAAACACGGTACTGCACAGAATCGAACATCGCAATCTGGACAGTAGAACCTTGTTTCTCTCCTTACCTTCTTCCCTCTACTGTCTCTCTTTGAGCAGCAAATAATCTAGTAGCCAGAAAAGTAAACAAAAGCATTCGAAACCATACAAAGCACATGTGAAATAATTCGGGAAAGACTGATTGCACAGTGTAAAATTTCACAGTGCCCGAGCTACACTCGGGATGAGCCAGGATGGCACATTTCTCCTGCCCGAGTTCAGCTCGGGAAAAACCAGGAAGGGGTTAAGTGCATTTTCAACATCATATTTCGCTGAACGTGTGCTCAGTGAAGTAGCTAGTTGACTCTCTAAGAATAGGAACATCACAGAAAATGAAGATTTACGAATGAAGGTAACGGAATTGGACCATGAACAAATTATTAACTAGTTAGTAAACCAGTTATGAACCAGTTACAAATTATTAACCAGTCATTATCCCCACCAGCCTCACCCACCAACGAGACTCAACCACGGCGCTATTATATCTATTTTTTTATTTTTCATTTATTTTATGCTTATTTTTAAGTTATTAATAAACATTTTTCTCCCTCATTTGACGGCTATTCTTATTCATTTCTACTTAGTAATTCTTAATAGAAAAGTATGCAATCAAAATATATATAAATATTATTCACATGTTAATATTTAGTATAATTATGGAAAAGGGACGATCGAATATATTTCTTTCTTGCAAAGGGGATCCAGAAAAGGTTGAGAAACACTGGTCTAAGATTTTCTAAATTAAAGCCAAAGCACAAAGTAGGCGTGGTTTAGTATGTGTACCTTCGATATACCTGTTTAACACTAGATTTACGGACCAAGACAATTTGATTCATTAAAAATTTGATCACTATATGTATATATAAAACTTTAATATCACTTTTCAAAAACATACGTTGGTTTTTAGTTAAGTAATAAAATATATGTAAACTTTCATTCCTCTTCCCCTCAGACCCCTTCATTTCGCATTATCAAATGGGGTATACCTATTTTCACGGTTGTGAGCCAATTGGACTCATAGAATGTATATGAAAATAAATAAATATAGTAATAAATATAGTATAAAGTAAATATAAAGTATAAAAAGTATAGTATAAAGTAAATATAGAGAAGAAGTCGAGAACACTTCCATTCCAATCACAGAAATTCATGCTACTGGCGCAAGAAAGAATTGTCGAGTTCAATAATCGTGCAAAAAAAAAAACAGATGTAGAAACTATTGTGCTAAATGTAATAGAAATGTTTTCTGAAAAGTGTTTCAAAAACAGATTTTATATGTAAAAAATGTTTTTCGTGAATTTTTTGATAATAAACATTTTATTTAAATTAATTTGGAACTATTTTCTTTGCAAAAAATTTCAATTTTCTTGTATGAGTCCAATTGGCTCACTTCAGTAAAAATAGGTATAGGATCAACATTCGTAAACTAGTGTTAATATGTTTCCTTCGGAAGGAGATTTAATAAACCGCAGCCATTTACAAGAAGAATACTATTTTACAAGAAAAACAATTCAGTATAAAAAGGTTTATTCCTTTAGGTCGCCACAAACACTATAGAACTTGTTTGAACATTATAGAACTAATTTTCTTAATGGTAAGACCCGTTTCATATAAAATGCTTTCACTCTCACAAGTTAATCAATTAGATCTACATAGCTTTAATTCAATGAGAGAAATATATTTCTGGAATTCACGACATGAATATTTTGTTCCATTTCCCTTCAATGGCCTCAATATTGCCTTTTCAATATTTCATATCAGATTGATACTTATGCATAAATCCCTTTAACAGTTCTATGCATATTAATTCCAGGAGTAGCGAATTGAAAACTTATAAGTATTCTCCTGCAGGATATGGCACTGATGCCGATATCTTTCCTACTGCTTTTTAATTTTACTCCAGAAGTCCTTTCATAAATTTCTAAGATATAATCCTATTATTTAAATCAAAAAAGAGACAGCATGTATGATATTTTAAAGGAATTTAAATAAATTCCCCAGTTCAAACAAAACTGAAAGACCTATATCAATAAAAAAAGTTAAAAATCGGAATTATAATTCGGCTGAAAAAAAGACTTATTTGAAAGATTAGTTTTAAAATGCGTTTTAGCCTGATATTTGAGGAAAAATGGCACAGTGTGAACTTTCTGCAGCGCAATTAGTTACAACGTACAAACATCCGCTTTACTGCATAGTGGAGTTAAGTAAGCAACACCCAACCCTGAGTAAGGCACAGTACAACCCTGCATAAGTGAAGAAACTTTTGAGAAATTTACATACTCCATTCATCATAGGGCCAAGATACACAAGTTCGAATCATAGTGACACTCCCTTGACACAACTCAACTCAACTCTCTCACTTTTTTGACGTCATTCATCAAATCACTGGTTGCACAATAGAGTCGGGCGCCAGCAGAACGCCGAGCGTGATAAACGGGCAATAAAAGAAAACTAAACAAACTGGAAAACGAGCAATAAAGCGGTAAGTAGAGGAGAGGTGAGGTCAACTCTTCTCGAAGGTCTTCGGAGGTCTCAGGTGGTTATTGGTACTGCCGGTTCGCGTGTAACAGGAGAAGCAAGCGCATAATTACTATTACGGTAAACATGAAATTATTAAACATTTAAAGTTTTTCTTCAAAGATAAAATAAAATATTTAAGGGAAAACTAACGCTGGATGTTGCTTAGAAATATAAAACGACAGCTAATTCAGCATGTATCGTCTAAGTAGATGTGATCTGAAAGTCCTCGTGCTGTAACTAGGCTCCCTAAAATAAGTCTTACTTTTTTTGTAATTTTAGAGTTAAAAGCTTTCTATTTCTTAAGTTATTGGGCATAAAATTACTTAAAATTAGTAATAGATATCAATAACAATGAATAATTTAAAGTAAGAAATATAACTCAACCTTTTTGCGCAACTTTCGGAAATTTTTAAAAATGTCATGTTTTGATAGTATGATAAAATCTGTGAAACAAAATAAATAGGTTGAATGAAAAGTAACGTTCTTAAACGAACTATGGATGCATGCAATCTTATTGATAAGTTATTAACTATTTCTTATTCAGCAACTATTTGCGTTTCATTCAAAATGTTATGAATCCAAACTATATATTTTTTATTTTTAAAACTAAAAGTCTGTTGATGCAGCCTGTTCAGTAATGACCAGTTTATATTTTTTTTTCAAACTATCATCCTATTTTTATGACGCTGCGTGCCTCTCGATATCTGAGAGCGTTGATAAGAAGGGGGTTGGGTTGTCTCCCCGATGACGTATGACCCAATCAAGGAGATAGGTGGCTTCAAAGCAACACCAACTTATTAGCTTCCTTGTCCAACAATATATTCGGGAGAAATTCAATTACGGTTTATTTGTTGAGGTAAGATCATTGTCGCCAATTTACAAAACACAGAAAGCAAGGGTTTCTGAAAGGGGCGACATCAAAGCGGCCGAGCCGCGCTAGTGATTAACGAAGTTTCCTCCCTTTCCCCCCTCTTGCTTTTCTGTACCTGTGACACATGTCATTTTTCAGCGGACGTAAATGAAGGCGACGGGGAAAATAATTACCGGCATTTAGCCGCACAACTTCTCAACTCTCGGCTGCTCTGCCCGACAGTTGCAATGCCTCCATCGATACGTAACTGATCGCACGTCAGTCTATTACAGCAGAGTTTCTTAAACTGGGAGTCACGGGATTTGCAGCAGGGGTCGCCAAAAGTTTTATTAATTTTTATATTTCTTTAACTTTTTATAATAATTTTACAGTCCACAAATATTTTTACACATTGTGTCTGAAAATAGATAAAGATAATACAGAGAAAAAAAAGAAAACATTTCAAAGCTATTATTTATTATAGAAACTTTCATTTCAGTTACTTTGCACAGACGCTGTTAGTTCGCCAAAGGCCCTACGTAGGCAAGATCAGACTGTTTTGGAAACACATGCGCGCTAAAGTTCTCTCAGGAGTGACCTTCCAACTGGCAAGACAGACTATAGTTAATGTTTGAATTTAGCTAAGTAGTTTAATATATTTTTTTAAGATATCACAATCTTAAGTTTGTTACTTATTTAAAATTTTCCTATTGTTCTACGTCTTAAAATTAAATTAAAGTTTAGAACTTAAAACTTTAGTAGTATATTATAGTACAAATGAAGAAACGGACAGTTTCAATTCTGCGTGTGTGGAGTTTGCGCAATGATTATGGGCGTAATTTGGAAGGAAAAAGGGGAGGATTCACACCCCCTCCTGAACTTTAAGAGGTGGGGCAGACTTGTATATTTCTAGTTTTATTAATATATGAAATTTTTGATCGACATTTTAATGAATGTAGAAGTAATTCTGTTTTATTAGTGTGCTTAAGACTTATTCTAATTACGGTTATCATCCTTTCTTGAGAATTTATTAAAGCAAATATAGGTATGTGAACATGTAATTTAGGTTTGGTTTTGTTTGGTTTGGAGTGCAACGGTCTATTTTTTTGCAACACGAGGGCCAATGAGACCGGGACCTACTGCTTAAAGCCGATTCCGAAAGGCTACGAACATCCATGCCACAGTGGGATTCGAACCCACGAACGTCGGTACCGAAAGCCAGCAACCTAACCATTCGGCCTGATCTTGGCACTTGTAATTTAACACCGATTATAATAGCAAGATTAGGAGAGTAAACAATAAATAACTAAAAATCTCCCCTTTTATGAGAAGCATGCAGCTGTTTTTCTGATTCTGTGGTGCTTTACGAATGGTGCTTCATTCTCTTTTTACATCCACTCATCTGGTACGGCGCTCATACTGTTTTCGCATTTTATTTTTGCTACAACCTATCTCGAACATCCAGCTACGGATAAATAATAGGTCTGAAAAGATCTAACTTTTTACGGGATGAAGTGACTAAGATAACTAGTCGTGCTGTCGTGCTCTTCCACATTTTGCCTAGCTTGTCAGTTATTATTCTTGTCCTTCTCTTCCCGAAATTATGATTGGTTGGTTTGGAGCGCTACAGTCTACTTTTTTGCTGCACGAGGTCCAACACGACCGAGACCCACTGCTTATTCCGAACGGCTATGAGAATCTATTCCATCAGTGGGAGCCCTACGCATTCGGCCTTCCTTCAGCAAAGAATTCTAAAGTTTAGCATTTAACACATATATAGCGTTTAAACACTGCGTCAATAAAATTGCATTTTCAAAGATATTTCTTTTAAATTGCATGTATAGTTAAAATTTAATTTTTAAACTAATATTTCAGCTTTTAAAATATCTACCTTTTTAATTTCAATATTTTTGCTAAGGAGTTTTTTTAAATATTTACTCAAACATTTTACACTAGATTGTGTATGTCTTTTTTGATTTTATATATATATATATATATATATATATATATATATATATATATATATATATATATATATATATATATATATATATATATAGTATTAAAATCCACATAATTCATTAAAGTAATTATTAATGGAAAATACTAATATGAAATTTATATAATTTTTACTAAATTGTAAATTTTTAGTTAAAAAATAATGAAGTATTGGGGGAATCCAGTTTGAGCCCTCCCCTGCCATGAAACTAAATCTTGAAAACGGTTATTAAATAAAATAAAAAGAGAATGTCTCAATTCTGTTTAATAACCGTTATTAAATAGAATAAAATGCAATTCTCGGTTGCTTAATCGGAAAATCGCTTAATCGGCAGAGATCTCATGACAGGAAGGTAGTGGGATTGAGGCAACGAAAGATCAGTCGTGTTCATTAATAGCCACTAGAATACATAAAACAGTTTCGTGGTCGCGGTGTCTTTTAAGTTATCAAACTATGTCTTTATGTAGCCTCCACACTATGGCCAATTGTTCACCACTTCCTGGTGGTGACCTTGATCGATGGTTCACGAGTTGCATCCACACCCTGGCAAATAAATGAACCGAGTGCGTAGATTCGTCTGCAGGATCTACTGCGCGCTTTAGTTGCGCATCTGGCTGCCTTTGATCTTTGGAGAAAATCCGCATCAGAAGCCATTACCCGCCAAGGCTATTTTATCGTCTGCCACCATCGACCACGATAAGCCATACCCCCTCCAGACGGTGGTAATGTCTTACAGTGGACCATAGTGTGGAGGGGCCTTTAAAGGTTGTAGGCCAAATCTGGACGTCTATTGAGTGGTCACTGCTTCGCAATTAAGAGGACTCCTTGAGGTTTATTCAGTCTCCAGCAGTCAGTCCCTCGTAGTTCCTCGCTGAAAGAGAAGCTATCTTTACCCATGGACATGGCGAAGCTTTCCTACATCAGGGGCATAACATAAACTCACGTTTATGCCTACTCTTTTTAAACAGTATTTGTTAGGTTAGTTGAGCTTCTTTAAAAGAAATTTTAAGAGTACTGTTCAGGTTAGTATCACTGAATACACAGCAGCAGGGCCGTAACTATGTCGTTCAGCCCCCGTGGCAAAAAACTGATCTGCGGCCCTACCACCCAATATAGTGAGAAAATACATACAAATGTTTTTTTCTATATCCTATATTTAGAATGAACTCAAAATATTTTGTGAATTCTTAAAATGTTCCTAGTATATTTCTTTATTAATACTCAAAAATATTTTCGAACACTCTAGAAGTATTATTTTGCTGATAAACTGGATACTTTATTCGAGGGGAATATTTTTTTTATTCGTACGTTAAATTTTCATAAAAAATGATGATTTTCTAAATTTAAATTTAGTTTTAATAAATTAAATAAATTCAAAATTTAAAATATTTAAATTTTGAATTTATATAAAGGCATATTAGAAGTTTTGTGTAAGCATTTCGTAAGAATCTATAACAAGTTTAGTCTCTAGGAGCTTTTAAAAAAAATAAATTTAAAAAAATCATAAAACAGTAATTTTTAAACACATTGGATTTTAAAATTCAAATCTGATTCTATAATAAAAAAATATTTTTCAACGTTTCCTTATTTCTACTTGGAGCGAATCATCTTCTATCGGACCCCATTTTCCTCACGGCAAATGCCACCTTTGATGCCCTAGTTACGGCCTTGCACAGCAGAGTGCGATCCTGTTGCCCCGCAGTGAATTCTCCGTAATTACACTTGTATCCAGAACAAATAACCGAATCCGCTTACGGTTGGTTCGTTTGGTTGAGTTAATTTTATTTTCAGCTTTAGATTTTTAATTACAAGTGTGAAATATTTCTTCCATTAAAATTATTGAATTTCACACGGAACTGCAATTTCGTTTGACAAAACTCTGGGGTTTGTCATCAGTATGAAGCTGATGTACTACATTAAAAGGAGTTTATAAAAAAGGATATCATATACCCAGTGTAGCAAGCAATCACTAATCCGTTACTTATTACATAATAAAAAAACCAGAACCATTAAAGTTCGAGAAGAAATAACAAAACAAATTGAAACGATATCTTTTATTTACTGGATATAAAAAGTAAATAACATAAAAACGGATGGATCGTGATTAATAGCACAAGATTAAAAATTAGTAAAATCCGTTAATTTTGTATTTGACACATAAAAATGCGCTTCCTATAAAAACAGACTGCAACCGCAAATTTCATATTTGTTTTCATTAATTAACACTTTCAATTTAGAAAGATACCAAATGCAAAGAAAGATCTAGAAAGCTCTTAGCAGTCATCAGAAAGGAAACTGATTAAACATAGCCCCTAAAATATTATTTCAAAAAATATATTGCGATGCAATTATGCATGTTGCATAGTTTGAGTCATTCTTATATTTTTAGAAATATAATTTTGAATGACAGTATCCGTTATTTGTTCCCTAAAAATCAAAATAGGCAATTATATATTTCATAGGAAACGATTTAAAGTGAACAGTGCCTGAATGACTACTCTTTCTCAATTACTTCTGAAAGAATTAAAAGCTAAACGAATGAAAGGAAACTGCTTCATAGACCCTAAATTATTATTGCAAAAAAATCTATTGTACTGCAATTATGTATGTTGCATAGTTTGAGTCATTCTTATATTTTTAGAAATGTAATTTTGAATGACAGTATCCCTTATTTGTTCCCGAGAAATCAAAATAGGTAATTATATATTTCATAGGAAACGATTTAAAGTGAGCAATGCCTGAATGACTACTCTTGGTCAATTAATTCTGAAAGAATTAAAAGCTAAACGAATGAATTATTAAATAAGACCATTAATAAAAGCCTTTTGAAAATGCTAAGTCTCTTAATCTTGCTAACAACGATCACAAAAATAAACGTAAATCATGCAGCATGTTTGACATGGCCATTATTTTAGGGGATACACGTTACGGCTATCTGCTCTGCTCGTGTTAAATTCTCTCCTTAGCCACACCTACATGATTCAAACCCAACAGCATAATTTAAAACGACGTTACTCCACTTCAAGCTTCTTACGCCTAAACTATTTCTATATGCACAGTTTCATTTTTCATGTAAGAGGAAATTAAATTGTTTACTCCGCGTTATTATTTATGTTCAAATTAGCATCTTTGTTCTATCATTTACACTGAGATATTTTAATATTTTAATTTGAATCCGTCTAAAGTTACCATCCAATTGTTAACAGGAACTGATGGTGTTTTTATACAGAAATTAACACCACAACACTGAATTGAATAAATCTAAATAGTTTTTACTAATACAGATATTTTTCTCGATCAAGAGGTATGCGGTATATGATATTAAAAATGTACTTGTGAAATACAAAATATTATCTCGATAATATTTCAGTACATTTCCACAGTTATTTCTCGGTGATAAATCTGTATTTTTATAATCTAAGAATTCACTAGCGTTATTTTGCCACTCAATCTGGAAATATCAACTCGGAAAATATATTTTCTAAGGCAATATAGAAAACAGAATTGAAATTAAAATTAGAGAGGCATCGATAACTAAGTGATAGTGATCAAACACTATCCCTAGTAAAAAGAAAGTATATGTACTTTTATACACAAGGGAAAAAAAACTGTTTTGCTTCAGTAACAGTCTTGTGACCGCTAAAAATCAAAACATAGTTTCTTAGTAAATACAAAGTTCATATTTATTTAATGAACAGGTAAAATTCTACAGTAAAAAAATAGCATTTCTTCGGTAGTCATAAATATATGTCACGGGTGATATGAAAATTTTACATTTTTATATTGATTTGGTTTGGAGCGCTACGGTCTACTTTTTGCAACACGAGGGGTAATAAGACCGGGACATACTGCTTAAAGCCGATTCCGAACGGCTACGAACATCCATACCACTGTGGGATTCGAACCCACGAACTCCGGTTCCGAAGGCCAGCATCCTAACCATTCGACCATCGTTCGACCATTTTAATATTGAGATAGTACCATCCGCAAAATATTGAGTATATTGAATTAATTATGCGGAATGTCAATTTTTTTTTCTAAATTTTGAATAGGATTTGAGTTTGATTTATTTTAATCGCAGATTTTCACTTTTTAAACTTATTCAAGCAATGTTTATAACTTTCTACTATGATTTTATAGTTTTTTTATGTCATAAGTGAATAAAATCAGTATCTTAATATGTTCCGTGGATATGGATCTACTTCTCTTTGGTGCCAGACACTACTTCATGTCTATGTTATGCTTATATAAAAATTTAAGTTGACTGAAATTTTTTTAGAAAACTCTTCTTATACTAGCACATAGCCCGTCATATGACGGGATTAGTAAAATTTCTTATTTTCCAGAACTGTAATGAGGCAATTAAAAATGGTTTGTTTTTGGCTGAGAATTATCTGGTACAAGCTCGATAGTTTGTTTATCTTCATACTCCTCTAGAGTATCCCGATACTGTGGCAGCAGTTTAGAATTACATTGAATTCCTTTGCCAGACCCTGTGGTTATGTATAAAAACAAACACACAAACGAACAAACTTCTTAATTTTCAAAGATATATAACTTAAAAGCTAGATATTTATTAGTCCGTGAAATGGGCTCATAGACTTTTATGAAAATAATTTGTTACAGAATTTAAATACCGGTAATAAAATTTTCATTGCAACAAAAAATAATCGAGGATTAAATTTAAAACTATCACATATGTCCCTAATCTATTATTTAAGCCAAATATAAAAGAAAATTATTTACGTCATATCTAAGTTCAGTGATAAAACGGATGAAATAATGCAGACGTTGTTTAAATAATTTAAAATAAGAAATGATTAAATGAGATGGTTGAAAAAATGACATTCATAATGCTAGAAAATTTATGTCATAATGCTAGAAATGTTATTTTTACCTATTTACTATGTGATAAATTAATAAATTTAATTGCCTTCTCTTAACCAGGGTTTAAGGATTGAAATAATGCCATTAAACGATCAAAAAGGGGGGAAGGGGGGATTTCGAACGTTTTAAAGACTCGCTTTGAATTTTGCTAACTTTAAATCATCAAGAATCCAATAGCTGTAGGTACCGGTCTCATTAGCCCTCGTGTTGCAAAAAGTAGACCGTAGCACTCCAAACCAAACCAAACCAATCAAGAATCCAATATGGATGCCTCTATCCATTCCAGGTGAAACCGCTTCATAAATTCGAGGACAGGCTGACAGATAACTTAGGTTATTATTATATAGGGGATATGGACAAAATATTAAGAACAGACGTTTACTACACACCTTTAAATATCCCTATTTTTCCTAAATAAAAAATATAGTAACCTGAATAAGAAGGATAATATTCCATTAAGAAATCGAATGTGTTCTTAGAAAAATGAAAATATGAGTAAAAATTATTAAGTTTCTCTTGTACAATAGTTTACATTAACAGAAAAAGACGTGTAACCAATATATATGCTAAAGAAAATATTTATTAAATGTACTTCTCGTTCACTGCTTCTTATCGTTTTTAAAAATTTCAGTAGAAAGCAACAAGAATGAGAAAAAAAAATACCACTGGTGTCTGGTTTTTTGGTATGCAAATTGATTTTTGCAACCACCATCCGTAATTTTATTTAATGATTCGGGCTTTTATATCATCTTCACAACGGTAATGATAAATATATTTTTTCCGCTTCATTAACACAATCTCATCTGGAAAAGTGTCATAATAAATTATAGCCTCTCCATCAACAATGTACTTAGCAAATCGGGCGTCTTCCCCGTAACTATTTTTCTCAAGCCCGTCTACGTTTTTGCCACTATTACGGTAATAGTTATCAACGGCCCATCGAATTTGCCGGCCATTAATCAAGCTTTGCGTCAGATCACTAATTTTGGATAAAGAAAAAACGATTAAAACGGCCGTCGCTATGATGAGGAAGCGATTCCGAGACTGTTTTGTCCGAAGAAATGACACCCCGAGCTGTCGGGGAAAAAACAATTAGCTAAAGCTCGATGAACTCCGAGATGCGAAAGTCTTGATTGCTGAATTATTTAATACCCGCGAGTAACTGACACTTGTTTATGCTGGGAGCAGCCCATCACCAAGGAGTTCCGGCTATGACCCTTCTTGCAGACTAACGTTGCATAGCATTAACTATGTATGGAATGGATTTCTCCTTCTACAGTAATTAGACACGATGCACCTCCTTTGACTAGAAACAGACATCAGAGAAACTCCCTCTTTAAAAAGTCGCTCTCTTCATTTAATGAGTGAATCGAACTGCCGCATTTATATTTAAGATTAAATAAGATCCAACTTTTTCCCGTGTTGCCCTATAAAAATCGATTTTAAAACGAGCAATTGTAAACAATGCTGTACCTATAACTTTTGCCTCCCGGGGCAGTTTCCTATTTACCACACTTTTCAAATCAGTTGAATAGTGATTTTTTAATAAATTTATATAAAATTTTTTCTAGTATAGATCTTATACCTCCATTTAACATACAGAAAAATAAGAGAAATTTTTTTTTTATTTTATATTTATAAATAAGTAGAATTAAATCTTTTTAATAAATAAACGTATTTTACAAAGTGAAGGGGAAGGGTAAACTTATATATTTATTTTTCTAGCTTTCTTAATTTTAAAACTCGTGTATAATGTCCTTAAATTTTTTTTAAATTTCTTGTAAAGATTAAATAAGTTCCATCATTTTCCCATGGTGCTCTATAGAAATCGATTTTAAAACGAGCAATTGTAAACAATGCTGTACCTATAACTTTTGCCTCCCGGGACGATTTCCTATTTGCCACCATTTTTAAATCAATTAAATAACGATTTTTTAATAAACTTATAAAATTGTTTTCTGAGCTAAATCCTATACCTCTACTTGACTTGCAGAATAAAAACGATAAATTTTTTTTTATTTTATATTTATAAATAAGTAGAATTACATCTTTTTAATAAATAAAAGTATTTTACAAAATGAAGGTGAAGGGTAAACTTATATATTTAATTTTCTAGCTTTCTTAATTTGAAAATTCATGTATAATGTCCTTAATTTTTTTTAAATTTCTTGTAAGGATTAAATAAGGTCCATTGCCCTATAGAAATCGATTTTAAAACGAGCAATTGTAAACAATGATGCACCTATAACTTTTGCCTCCCTGGGTGGTTTCCTATTTACTACCCTTTTCAAATCAATTAAATAGTGATTTTTTAATAAATTTTAATAAAACTTTTTTTGGTATAAATCTTATACCTCTACTTGACTTACAGAAAAAATAAACGAGAAAATATTTTTTATTTATATTTATAAATAAGGAGAATTACATCTTTTTAACAAATGAACGTATTTTACAATGTGAATGTAAAGGGTAAACATATTTATTTATTATATTTATTTTATATAATATATTAAATTATTATATTAAATTATAATATATTATATTTATTTTATATATTTTAACTCATATTTATTTTTTTCTGGCTTTCTTACTTGAAAATTCGTGTATAATGTCCTTAATTTTTTTTTAAATTTATTATTCTGTGGATAGTATTACTAGATTTTGCAACCTTAAATCACGTATTGTACAACGAAAATAATTTTTTTTCAACTTTATATAGAGAAGCTCAGTTTGCAACAAGCAACATTGATGGCAATTGTTAAAAAAATTCTTAACAAAATTACTACGTTTGGTACGGAATTTCCCAACCTATACTTTTGAATAAATTTTAGTTAATTAAGAGATTCTTCAGCCCCATTTTTACAATGTTTTGTCTCTTCTTTAGAATGCAGATACAACCTTAAAAATCTGGATTATTTTTCTTTCAACGTGAAATTGTTCTTTATAACTTTATTGTTTACTTTTTAGGGTACAATAAAAATCAAAATTGAAAAAGAATTTGGACTAATATATAAGATAGGCAACCTCTCTAGGTCACTCATCTCCCCTCTCTCTCTCTCTCTCTCTCTCTCTCACACACACACACACACACACATTCAAAGTACTAAATGACTGTGTATCAATACAGCAATTCTGATTATTTAAGGTGAAAATGGAGTAACTCAAACTAATACGTGTAACTTTGAGGTCCTGTTTGATTTGCAGAGGTTCTGAACGAGGAATAATGGAAATCTCTACTTAATTCAGAACACATAGCTATAATTTGATCGAACCGTCTCTAAAAAATAATGTAATCGATTATATGAAGGCATCCATACTATATGCAAGAAAAAATTGCTTTTTTTTAAATTGAGCAATGACTAGGAAAGGAAAAAAGTCCTGAAGTGCAGATGTCCTAAAGCTTGTCCTAAAGTTACAGCTACACTGGTTACGCAGATTATACATTTACAGGTACTTTTACAAGCAAATCTAAAAATTTTCTTTTCAATTCTTTTATTTCTAATACTTTATTTTGCTTTTTATTAAATTTGGATGCCTTCTTTACGATTCAACAGTAATATCCGCATCTTTATCCTCGTATTTTAACACAACAACAAGTTTTTCACTAATAAAATGGCTTAGATCAGGGGTTCTCATATTTTTTATTCCACAGAACCCGTTTCCTACCACATACCACAACGGAACTCTTGAAAAAAATTGCTCTAATGACACACTGAGAGTCTATTATTTATCACTGATTAAACTTAAAAATAAAACAATATAAAGCAGTTTAAAAATGTAGATGATAACTAAGAAAGGGGAAGTGAAAGCACAATTTTTTTAAGGAAAGGATACATTGATAAAAAAATATCAAAGGGATAAATGATTGTATTTTTTATTGTCATAAATTTCTATAAATTTGGTAGCATTGATAAAAATTTTATTCTCATATCATGCTTTGCATTTAACATATTCCGGTATTTAGTTTTCGGTAAGTCTTATGCAGAAAAGCCCAGTTTTGCAAATATAGATCATTGCAACAGACTTTTCGGATAGTGATGGATATTCGCTTATTAAACAAGACCAGAATTTTGATAGTGATACAGTTTAAAGTTATGATATTAAACAGTCCGGAGACAGTTCAGTAAGTTTTCTATAACTTTCCAGAGAAAAAAAGAAGAAAAGTTTTAGTCTATGATAAACGGATTTTTGATTCATAATTATTTCCTTAAAATTTCGTGTATCTCATGGCGGAAGTATTACTCTATAGAATCAGAGATAGTGGATGGTGCTTAAAAATTTCTCGAGGAACCCCTGAAGGGTCGATGCGAAATTCCGTGGAACACTTTTTGAGAAACCTTAGCTTAGATAATCCCTGAATAAGTATTTTATTTATTACATTCATAAAGTCTTAGATTTATTTAAATATTTCTCATTACATTTAACTTACAAAAATCAAAAATAAGCATTCACACTTTTCTTCGTGCAACACAATTTTATAGCACTAAACTATATAACAATTATAATTTACAAATTGACTGATTAAAAAAAATTAATTATTTTTACCCGCTAAGTCTTACTTGACAGCGAGCTTAAATGTTTACGCATCATTCTTTTCCATATATTTTTTTTAATTATTTTGTGCTTAGAAGAAGAATTATTTTTTTTTGTTTTTTTAGGAAATTTATAGTTTTAATTTTATTTTATATTTTTAGATATTTATTTTTTTATAATTTTTTATTTTTAAAAAGATTTTATGTTTTGTAAGATGTTTATTGATTTTTGTTTTTAAGTATGTTATTGAATTATATTATAAAAATCATATTATTTGAGCAAAATAAATATTTATTTTATATATACTTTTAGTATTTTTTATTTTTTTTTTATTTTTTGTTATATTTTTTTTTTAAATTAAATTGTCTTATTTTTATTTTTTTTATGTTATTTTTTTTTTAGTTTTTTTTTTGTGTTATTTTTTTTTTTTATATTTTATTTTTTATTTATTTTATTTTTTTATTTTTTTTTTATTTATTTTTTGATTATTTGTTTTTTATTTTTTTTCTATTTTTGTTTTTTTTTTTTTTTTTTTTTTTTTTTTTTTTTTTTTTTTTGTTTTTTTTGTGAAATTTCTTCTGAGAGTTGTAGTTGAAATAATTTTTTTTTTGTGATTACAATTTAATAAAGAATATTTCAAATACGTTCGACATAAAACATTTTTATAAAAAGAAAGTCATTGAGGCTAGAAATTCAAGAGCCGTGATTAAGACTAATCGCATTTGAGATAGTAATTTTGTCGTTTTTATCCTTTGCTGTCATTTGTGTATGCAAAATTTTCGTTCGTCGATCACACTGAAAGTTATTGTTAGTAAACGTCGAGGATGTAATTTAAGAGAAATAAAGACCAAAGAAAATAAAAAGTTCACAGAAATGGACTAAGAAAGGGTGATAAGATAACCCAAAATATTATTTAAAAACAAAACAATTTATTTCATTTCATAATAAAGTATGAAAAAACACGAGAATTCCAAGATAAAAAGAAAATGTAATCGACTTTATATTTGAGGTCAACGTATTATTCACTTTCTTTGTTCTTATACCCCTAATATTTAAATGATAGCCTACTTGCATAGAAATACTTCATTACTTGACGACCTTTGACGAACATGCGGCGGCTCAATTTTGAAATGTTCTTTCAATGCGAATTTTTTTGTAATTTTGTTCCGCAGAAATCCAAACAATAAACTCTCCTTTTAACTGCTATTTTATGATTTAGACGATCATTTTTTTCTTCTACTTACAACACAATTTACACTTAAGAGGGAAACTGATTTTGTTGTGTATCTCTCGAACTTAATTCATGGCATCGACGTTTCGCGTACAATTACAAGATAGAACCGTTATTCTTCTGACAGATATAATTCGACGCTAGGTGTGTGTGAGAGAGAGAGAGAGTAGTATATAATAATGAGATTATGTACGAAATGCTGGCGTCTCAAATTTCGAAAATTAGTTTTTTTCGCGAACCCCAGAATGACCCAGTTCGATTGTGAAGCACACAAAACGGCCAATTATAAGCTTATTACTGCATTTTATCCATGTGTGTCAGTCGTGTTTTATCTCCGTCCGAAAGACGAGAGATTACATGGAAGGAAATGTCCGGATGTCACCGGGGATGACAGGAGACCGTACATTTGGAAGAAAGAGAACGCGGAAATACGTTCCATCTCATTCGCGGAGTGATCCAAAAGGGATGGAGAGGTTTTTGTGTTGCTGCTTTCGTGACGAGGCGAGAGTGTTGGAGGGTGACAAATTTCATCACGCAACGCCGTAGACGGGGAGAAATTCGGGCATTTCATTCCATTCACTTCTTTTTTAAATATAAAATTACAGAGTTAATTAGAGAAAAGCTGTGATATTCAATATAAGCTCCTTTAGAAGTTGTTTATGTGGTTACGTATCTTTGATCGGGGAAAAAAGAAAAACACCGGAATTTTAATGACGCAAGGCAGTTTCCTTTCTCATTACATTTCTATGACATGTATATACCTTATATATATTTGAAATATACACATGCACGTCTGATGATGCACGTTTAATGACACAAGACAGTTTTCTTTTTTATTACATTTCTATGACTTGTATATACCTTGTATATATTTGAAATATACACATGCACGTCTGATGATGCGCGTTTAATGACACAAGACAGTTCTCTTTCTCATTACATTTCTATGACTTGTATATACCTTGTATATATTTGAAATATACACATGCACGTCTGATGATGCGCGTTAAATGACACAAGACAGTTTCCTTTCTCATTACATTTCTATGACTTGTATATACCTTGTATATATTTGAAATATACACATGCACGTCTGATGATGCGCGTTTAATGACATAAGACAGTTCCCTTTCTCATTACATTTCTAAGACTTGTATACACCTTGTGTATATTTGAAATACACACATGCACGTCTCTATAATCTATTATTTATTTTGTAATTATTATTGTTTAAAACCAGCTCTTCAAAAGTTATTTATTATTATTATTATTATTACTTAATATATTTATATTATTTAATACTATTATTATTTAGGTAGTAATAACGAAATTCTGCTATTTTAAGAGAAGCTTTTACCTGATTTACGTCCGAACGATGGCCGATTGGTTAGGGTGCTACCCTTCGGTACCGGAGTTAGTGGCATATATGTTCGTAGCCATTCGAAATCGGCTTTAAAATGTAGGTCCCGGTCTCATTAGCCCTCATGTTGCAAAAGAGTAAACCGTAACACTCCAAACCCAAACCTGATTTACGAAGCACTGGCACATATTAACAAGGTTTTTGAAGTTTGCTTTTTGGAATGCCATGGTCTACAATTTTGCTGCATGAAACCGAGTAATAAGACCGGAATCTACTTCTTAAAACCAATCTCAAATGTCTACAAATATCCAAGCCAGCAGAAAGATTCGAACCCGTAGACTCCGGTTTCAAAGTGTATTACCCTACCATTCGGTCAACGTCCGGTTAACAAGATTTTGAGTGGCCTTCACGTTTGACTCACTATTCGAAAAGATAAAGTTAACACACTTCAAAAAACAACTCTGGTGTAGCTACGGGAGACAGCATATTGTCATATATTTTTTATTCATTTTGAGCCTTACTCGCGTTTCCTTACCTATCTCATTTCTATAATCTATTACTGCTGCCTGCAATAAATAATATAAAAACTTTTCTCCCAGAATCGAAATTTCACAACTATTTCTCGGATTTTTCAAACACGTTACGAATAAGCATATTTGAATTTTTTCAGACTTTCCAATGAAATAAAATAGGTTGATGGCGATGTAAACCAAAACCTTCCAGCTTTTAAACATGAGCATGCTTAAAAATGTTCAATTAAAGACCACAAGTTTAATAAATAATAGAATTAATATAATAGATCTAAAGATATAAAATCGGCAGAATTACTTTTAGAATGTAATAGCTTAATCTTTATACATATAATATGAGCGAAACTCATTCAAAATCACAACACAGTTTATTTCTGGTGAGATACATGAAATCCATACAACAGGCAAGCACTTCTACAATCCAGACAATGTGATCCTGCACACACACTTTTCAAGTAGCGATTTCTCAGGCAAAATGACTACGAATAATCCCTAAGCACAATTGATCACGTGATAAAAAATACCCATGTTTAAAGAGAACGTGCTAACTATTACCTAAAGCAGTACAGAGAGAGGCTGAATTAAGTCTACAGCGTGTCTGGAGGGAAAAATCAGAATTACCGCGCAAATTAATATCAAAATATATAAATAAGGGATTTTAATATTACATATATATACATAGTTCTTGACCGTATTAATATCACCACCTGTAAAATTTCAAAGTTTTATGATTTTCTCTCTCTTTTTAAAATAAAACTATAACGTATCTCAATAAATTGATTATTTTATTAAAGGCATGTAAGTATGTTGTGAATATTTGGTGACAATTTTTATATTTCTATAGAAACACTGGCCCTGTGGATCGTCTAATTGTTTTTAGAAATAAAAAAGTGTATACATTTATTGTAAAGTTATGATAAATTAATTGGGATGTTTGCCGATTTTAATATTTCAGTATCTGGAAGAAGTTGTATTAGTTCTGCACAAGGTCTGGAACTGATATACGTAAATTGAAATCTAATTTTAAAATTATGAAAGTAAAATCATTTAAAAAAGTATTTTATCCTGCTTCTTGATAAAAGCTGCAAAGTCAGAGAATATAATATCAATTGAAGATTAGCTCGGGGTTTTAAAGTTCTAATAAGTTATTGTGTAAATGTGTCTTAATTTCGACTTGCAGCAATTTGATATAATAATATTAAAACTAAAAAAAAAATCTGCAGTTTTTTTATGAAAATTAATATTTTCGTAAAATAAATAATTTTGGAGTTAAATTATAACACTTATAAATCATTTCATGCAAGTTCAGAAATTTATTTTTATTCACTTATTTTATTTTGCAAGATCATTTGTTATCCATAAATTAACTATAATTTTAATGAATATGTAACCTTTAATTATATGTTAACAAAATAAATTGAGAAGTCTACTCAAAATGAATTATTTAATTTCCCTTTATTTAATTTAAATTTTAGAAAATATTAAAATTATTATAATATTGTCGTTATATTAAGTCATTTCATAGATAACAAATATATATTTAAACGAGAAAATATTTCAGAAAATCAAATCGTTAGCTATTTTTTAAGACTTCACAGATACTGAGAAATATTATAGTTTTCAGAAAAAAACCTCGTAAGCAAATCGTAAGTACCACTCATAATATACTCGATAACTCGGTTTATCACTCGAATTCTGCTAGGAATTTTTCGTTGTTGTGTAACAATATCTTATGAATTTCAGAAAAATACTTCATTATCAGTTTTTTCCTCCTTTTTAACGTTTTGATAACCCGATGGTAGTGCACCGAGTTCGTGGGTGAGAATCCCGCCGCTGAAATGAATGTTTGTAGCCATTCCGAATCTGCTTTGTGTAGTAGGTCCTGGTCTCATTAGACTTCGAGTATCAAAATATTAGACCATAACGTTCCATCCAAACCAAAACAAACTTTTTGAAACCATTTTAAAATTATGATGGAATACTGTAATAAATATGCAAACGTTTGTAAATAAAAGTGCCTCTCCAAATCGCAAGTTCAAAATTAATTCTGCAGAATAAAAGGAATAATTCTACTTTTGTGATACTCTTACCTCCACACCCCCTTTTGTTATATGACTTCATCATCACATTCTTTCATAAAAATTCTCCGATAAAATCTACTTAGGGCCGAATCACGAGGAAGCATCTCTTGATGCAAATGGGAGAATCTCCATGTCAATTTAATGACCTGTGTCCGCCGATAACAAATAAAGCGGTCAGCCATCCTCTCTCGCAAGTCCCAGCGTCACCCTGTAAGTAATTCTATTGGGCTGGAGTGGCTGTCTAGGTGTGGCCAGAGGAACAGCCATTTCGTTGCTTCCCAGGCCTGTTGGTGATCTCCACCGGGAAGGTTACCCGATTTTGAAACTTACCAAACACTTTTATTAATGACCTTAATTCATTTAACGATTGTGTCACTCCTGGGGATACGGAGAACAACTTAACGTAATCAGAAAACAAATACAAAGGCACAAATGGGTCGGGAAAGGTTTGAACTATACTATGACTAATGCGTATTATAGCAGACAGCAGAGATCTTTTAAAAACCTGAGCTTTAATAACTCTTACAGTGTACGGATTAATGCATACCATATTCAATAGTTCCAAGCATTACAATTATTTTTCTTCTTCAGGGAAATACTTTTCAATAAACTTATTAAAATGTTTATCTTAACCCATTGTCTCTTTTTTTAAAGCCAACATAAATAATTGAATATTTTTTTATGTTTTCTCGGAATGAGTTTTCCTTTTCAGCGAAGGTAGTCCTTAACCAGTAGTTCTCAAACTTTTTATACTACGGACCCGTTTTCTTATCACAAACATCGCAGCGGAAACACTGAACAAATATTTCTTGAAGACAAACTGAAGGCCTATTATTCATCACTTATTAGACATAAAGAAAAATTATGCAATATAAGGTAGTTTAAAAATGTAGATAATACTTAAAAAATGGTGACGTAAAAGCAAAAATTCCTTTAATGAAATGAGGCAAGAAAATTGATACAGTGATGAATTTCTCACGCCAGCTTGTATGGTATGAATGCGCGTATGGTATGAATGACTTATCACACCGTTTTTCTGTTCCTTGTTGTTGCGTTCCTAAAGAATTCGTTACTACTATCAATTCTATGTAAAGGATTAGGAAAAATAAAAAATGAATTTACGGATTTTATTTAAATTTCGATGGTGTTCAAAAATTTCTCTTGGAACCCGTGAAGTATCGTTGAGGAACCCTGTTGTGAACACAAAAATCTTACTATAAACAATCTACCAAATTTTCGAGGATTTCAGATAAATCGACTGAAATCATGACAAAAAAAGTCTATTCAAAGCTCCATTTTACAATACATTTTTTACATGTGATACCAGATAAATATATTATCCCGAATTTTTTCTTTTTTATTATTCAATGCTGCTCCAATATTCAGTTGACTAAATTCCCCATTTGTTTCTCTCAGCACAGTCTAAAATAACTTAGATTGAAGATATTCATCGATATATAGTCTACCAATAAACTTTTAGTATTTAACTTAAGTATACCCAGTTTTGCTTCTATATAAATTCTACAGATAAAATCAAGAAAAAAAAAAGAATAGGGAACATTTGTAAGTTATATTGTTGCACGACTCAATTTTTATCTCGGATTTTAATCAAAATTTCTTTTTTTTAACAGATTTTAGTGTTTTATATGCGTTATTAAATAACATTATATATTCTCATCATAAGAATATCTTTTAAATATTTAAAAATTGAGATTTAAAGTCACTTTAATTTACTTTATTTTTTGATCATCAAACATTTTTTCCTCGTTCCTGATTTTTGTTATAACAACAAAAATATATTATTAACATGTAATTCTGATGATCGATCATAGAGCAGGCAATTTATAGAAAACAATTAATTTAGAGGATGCTAAAATGTTCATTCATGTGAAACATTTATAGCCGCACTTAGTTTTTCCGAAAATCTTTGACTTTTCGAAACTTTAATCGAGATTTAATTGTCTAAAAGAAACCAAAACGGATATATGTGTGTGTGTGTGCACGTTTGTGTGCGTGTGCGTGCGTGTTTATATATATATATATATATATATATATATATATATATATATATATATATATATATATATATATATATATATATATATATATATATATATATATATATATATATATGTAAATTTATATATTATATATATATATATATGTAATATATCAAAATGATTTAACTTTAATATTTCTTCAAAAACCTCCTCTCTCCCATTTTAATTCATCTAAATATCTTTATCAGCCTCTAAATGATTTAATCAACGAAGTATTTTCCACTTAACATTCCTTTCTGTCCTAAAGCTGTAAAGTTTCTGTCTATACAGCAATTTCCCAGGTGTTGGCGGAACATGTGTTCGTGTTTTGCTGATATTGCAGTTAATTCGCTTAGTAAGTTGTTTTTGTTGTGGGAAAATTCTTGTTGTCAGCGCTCTTGGGTGTACTTGTGTGAGAGCAGAGTGAACTCTGTGGCTTTTGATTGTAATTTGTCCAGAAGGACAGATGTGCGATGTTGCCGCTCTGAAATAAAGTTTTAAAATTAGATTTCTGAGTTCTCTTGAATATGAGACCCGACTGCATCTTTGTACTTTATGAATGCTAGCTGTTGAACTTTCTCCTTGTGAAGGAGTTTTATAAAAAATGGATTACATATATATATTAGAAATATCTGTTAAAAACCATGTTTTGAAATTTATGAAACATTAGGATGCAGAAAACATTAAAATAATAATTTTTTAAATTAATTTTTTAAAATTTTTTTAAGTAATTATCATAGTTTTAATCCAGTAGATGTACGGGATGTAATTCCCGAGTAAGTTTTGGTTGTATTTGTGTTGTTCCTTCATAGAGAATAGTGTTAGCCACCTTTATGGGCTCCTATAATCAAACCTAAATTCAAACCTAAATTCAACAAAATCTGCGACATTTTAAAGGCCAATGCTAATAAAGGGAAGAACCCTCTCATTCGAAAAAAATGAGTATGTCACTGTTTTTAATACAATATAATGTTCGGGAGTTCCAATTCCACTGCTGGCATGGGTGTTGGTAGCCATTCAGAATTGGTTTTAAGTAGTAGATACCGATTTCCTGGGTCCTCGTGTAGTGAAACACTAGACCATAGAACCATATACTAGACCATATAAAATAACTAGACCATATAAAATAAATAAATATGCTAAGAGAAAAAAAATAAATAAAATGCGTTTTATAATGTAGTCTGCTCTCGCTGAATAATCGCACACACTGAAAATATGTTTTCCGATTTTTACTTAACAGAATAGTAAAAGAAGTTAACAGTTCTTTAAATGCTCCTCCTAAAAAAACTATAAATGTCAAAGTTTATACTTCTGTAGAAAACCCTTTTCTATTTCAAAAATTCTTCTGGAGAGGTGGGTTTCATCATTCTCCGGAAAAAGCTTTCAGAAGTACAATAAGTATTTGATTCCGAAGGTACAACTCAACAGACAACAACTCTACAATTCTTAAATTCCTATATTATAAATAGTCCCTCTATCAACACTTTATAAATAAGCACCATTAAATCTCCCAAAATATCACTTTTACTCTATTTTTAGTTTATTCCGATGGCTTATATTATTTGAAGCATCTATTAATCTTATAAAGCTGTTTGGAAGTTTTTAAACAATTATTTCATAGAAACATGGAACCCCCCCCAAAAAAAAAAAAAAGTATTACCTTAAAAATAATATTCTTAACACGGTATTTAAGAATTCTAACATTGTGGCAATGTCTTCCAACTTTTTACAGGTAAATCTTTGCGGTTTGTCGAGCCACATATGAAATTGAATACTTCTAAGAATTTTTATTTTTACTTATAGTGAAATATTTAGCAATTTAGATAACTTTGACCTTCAAATAAAATGGAAGACATGAAACTACTCAATCTGTTTGCCTAAAGACAGTAGCTTGATATATTTATTTACAAGAAGTTACATACTTTTACATGAAATCTAAGGGGACGAGATATTGTAAATTTCAATTTTAATAGTTTTCAATTTTTAATGATATTTCTGTAATGTGTATTATATAACTTTATTACATAAAACATATGAGACAGAAAAATCTATTAGAAAAAAAATTTTGATTAAAATAAGGAACTATTTCCTAAAAATTGAGTCATCATATAATATTCCCTAAAAATGTTCCTAATGCAGAGCATACTAACCAACTGCTTTTATTCTTTTATATTTTTTTTAGAATTTATATAGAAACAAAACTGGATATCGATTTCTTCTTACATTAAATAATATTTGTATAGGACAATAATTTAAAATTATACATTGTCTTAGCAACTGTTTTTGCCGTTTTACTGTGTTAAACTCTCTTTAATTCGAGAAAATTCTTTGTGATTTTCAAAAGCATACTTTGTGATTTCCAAAGTAATGACAAGCCTATAAATAGAAAATATCCAAAATTTCAAGTAAAAGTTGGACATTTTGAAATTACTAATTCCATACAAAATTAATCCAACTTGGAAATGCTTTTAAAAGTTGAAAATAAGGGTTCTGTAAAAAAAATAGGTTTCAATGTCGTAAAATAATCATGTTATTTGGAAAGTGTCTTGCAATAATGAAGTGTATACCAACCTAGATTATTCCTGAACAAAAAATCATTTCTTATTTATAGTTAAAATTTGTCATTTCAAAGGACCTTTTCTCCCTTAATTTTTAAAATTTAATGAATAGAATTTGGCATACACTATTTCTGCTCACTCCAGCTTAGTGCTGTGCCTCTACGCTTCACTTTTTAAGGTATCTAATTTTAGAGTCCTCCATCTCAACGTTTCTACAGTTGTAACCGAGATTTCACGTGTGTTATAGAAACAGCCGATTCCTGTTGTAATTGAACAGATTTATAGCGTTTTATTATATTTAACAAAACCTTAGAGTGAGTTCTGTTTATGCATCAGCAATAAAAGGATTTTAGTATGATCTCCCGCATCTAAATTGAAACAGCTCTTTCAAGGAAAGAATAATAAGAAAAATAACTCATAAAGTTTTAAAAAAGTTTAAATTTGAGACTTTTTGCTTTGAGAAATTGTGATTTGTACAAAACAATGGTTGTTGAGTCACTCGAATGAATAAGTTCGATGGGGTGAACTACACAGAGAGATACAATCCTAAAAATTACTTTTCACGTAGATCACAGAATAATAATAATCACTACGCTGGGTTTTCGATTTAGCATCGTTGAGCTTCTGGTAGACACACGCATAATTTAGACACTTATTTAACCATTTCATAAAACAATAGACAGTTTTAACTTCTGAATAAAAAACAATGTGTTTATTTCCCGAGTGAGTCTTTAAACTCAATAATATATACATTTAACATTAAAACCTGCATACACACAATCAGAAATCTGACTTCTGGAATTTTCCGACTATTTTACCAGAGAACCACAGGCATGAAATTGGATGAATAGATTAACATATCATTAGTCGAATTATTTCAAATCATACCTAGGTAGTATTATAAGTAAATTACCGTTAAGCGTCGAATGTTCACTCAAACGTAGGAGAAAATCTTTTACTGCCGTATAAATACACTTATGAATTCATTATTTGGCTTGTAGCTATAATTCAAATGCGGTATATTAAGCAGAAAAGATTTTAAAGTTGAACGGTTTTTAAACCGTTTTAATAGATGTCTATAGTTTACAAACTACTCGAAAGGGAAAAGCTTTCAGATGCAAAAATATCATAAAATATTCTAATAAACTTATATTGAGAAGCCAGAGGTTGAAAGCGGACTTTTTCCGCGTGTAGAAACAAAATGGCGATAATGAGTGAGCCTCTTTCTTTTTGGTGGTGGGGAGCCCTGAGCTACCTTTTAGGTGTGGCAAACAAAATAATCACTATTCAGGTTAGAGCGCACGAGCTTTTTTGCTTGTTTTGCTATGCACATGGCTCGGGGAGCTGCGGTGTAAAATAACTGACGAAGACAAATGGCTTCGGAGCCGCTGATTGCGGCCATTGAAAAGTGGCCGCAGTTCGCAATATTAATGAATAATAATCGTAATAATAAAAATGGAAGTCGCATTACTTGCCATTGTAAAGACTGCGAGCACACTTAACAACGGAGAGCTTTTTTTTTTTTTGAAAAATTTTGAACTGTCTAATTACTTTTCATCGAGAATCATTAGTTTACGATTATAGTTTTTCGTGTAAGAATCGTAATGAGATCATTACTCTCATAAATCTCACTCTCACTAAGGATGCGAGGCTCCACTTGGGAGAGATTCATGAACATGTCTCCCAACTGTATGGCACAAAGCGAGGCGAAAATGGAAAGGAGTTTAAACCTCTTCTCAGCTACATTCTGCAAATTAGGAGGGTAGGTATATACATTCATATATACTAACGATTATGTCATTTTAAGGCTCACCTGCATTACGAACATTTTGTAAAGGGAGTGAGTCTCACATGACTTGTAATAGGTGTCAAGAGTACCACCAAGCCGCCAAATTTGGCGATATAATTGCTTCCTTTTGCTACCTGCCAAAGAAATGAATGCAATATAAAGTAAAAAAGGTAATAAAATGCAAATTTCTAGATGTATGTCTGGGTTTCACTTTCACTTTTCACTTTATTGACATATTCGGTTAAAATATTTTCTATACATAATAAAAAAAATCTGGTTGATCAGGAGGGTTTGTCTCCACACTTGCCAAAGCCCATAGCACAAATTTATTTATGCATGTTCATGCACACACACACAATATATATATATATATATATATATATATATATATATATATATACATAAATATAATATATATATATATATATACACATGTCTTATCCAGTGGTAAAGCTAATGCAATAATCAGTGTTTCTTGTTTAAACACTTCTTTATTTAATACAGTTCCGTTTTAGGCGTCGCTTGCACTATTTCCATTTATTCGTGGCAATGCTGCGCGTGGAGTGTGTTAACAGATCTATGCCTATGCGCCAACTGACAGTTATCGCTTCGCTTAATCAAATATTTCAAATAGCTTAATCAAGTATTTCAAATATCTTTCCACTTGACCAGATGATCCTAAAAGCTAACGCGAGAGTGGGTTTTTTCCTTTACTTTGTTATTACGAAAGAGTTCCCTTTTAAAATGTTCACAACTCGCTTAATTTTTTCCACCCCCCTCCCTTTTTAGACCTGACATATATAATATATATATATATATATATATATATATATATATATATATATATATATATATATATGTATGTATGTATGTATGTATGTATGTATGTATATATGTATATGTATATATGTATGTATATATATGTATATATGTATGTATATATTTATATGTATATATGTATGTATATATGTATATGTATATATGTATGTATGTATATATGTATATGTATATATGTATGTATATGTATATGTATTATATATATATATATATATATATATATATATATATATATATATATATATATATATATATATATATACAAACACAAGGAGCATATATACACTTTGCCTTTTCTAAAAACTAGTAAATGGAAAGAAATTTTAATTATAATCCAGTGCTTTATTTAATAAAGAAAATTCTACTTCGGATATTTCATAACAAACTCAACGTGGAAAATTGTTTTCTTTTCTAAATAGATTCATCTTTTTGAGGCATGCGCAGATTTGACAAGAAGTTAATGATCCACAGGTATATAACTTCAACGAATATGAGCAACATTATAGCAAAGCGGATACTAAAATCAACTAGACACTTAAAACGATGTCGAATAATATTTCAACACCAAAAAGGAAGAAGGGAAAACATATTTTTTAATGAACAGAAAAGATTGCGTGCGTTAGACCAAATGATTATAAAATTAAATACAAATAAAATTAATTAACATATTTTACCAAGTATCAGTCAAAGTAAAATTTGGTAGAAATCCTATGTATGTCTCTGTCTGTGAAAATATATATATGTAATGAAAAATTAAAGGTAACACTCACCGCTGGGAATTTACAAAGGAAAGAGCTGCATATATACATCCAAAAGTCCCTAGTGTAAAGACAGGATGGAAATTTGACTCCTAATTTTATTGTTATTATCACCCCGATACATAATAATTATTTTTACCCGATAATTAGATAACTGATTTTTATAACTTATCGTAATTAGAAAAATCGGTTTTCTAAATATAAAATCAGTTACCAAATTGGAAAAATTGATAGTCAAAAGTTGGTGTGTGAAAACCAATAAAGCCTATCATACATTATTCTACATAACAGTCAACTCTACCTGAAAATGGCTTTATTGTTAGCCTTAGTGTATCAAAAAAGTTGACCACGGCCCTTCAAACCAAACTATCTGAATATTTGGAATTTTAATGCTACTTACAAATAATGTCTTAAAACCTAACGAACTATTATGTTTATTTTTTATTGAGCATAATGAGGAATTTCACTACTGCATAAGAATCCATGTGCATAATGCTAGTATATTTCATCTTTCTATTACATCTTCTCGAAAGCAGTGAACTAAGCAAAATATTTTCCCACTCTGCGCAATTTAATCTATACTTTAACACACTTTTATAAAGAAAAATGCTAATTATGTTGTCATATTTTCAGAGCACATACTGAAAATGCGAAATCAGAGCTATTTTAAAATTCGACTGAAAGGATTTCGGTCAAGGATCAGAATTCAAATATATAAAGGGTGTATCAGTTTAAAAATTAGATTTTAAATAATTTTTTAAACTTCGTCCACTGCGTTTATAAAGCATGACATATAATTATCATCAACAACATTTTAATAAAAAAAATAAAAAATAAGATACTCAATATACAAATAAAAAAATAAATACACTTCTGTTTGATTGCAGCAAATTTCCTGCCACTTGAAATTGCTGGTTTTCAAGTATTCGTCCTTGAAATTACAGACCCAAAACCAGCTCTGTGGACAATTTGCAAGAAAATCAAATAAATGATCAGGAATCTAAATAAATGCTCTCTTGAACTGCTAGGCAGATACTTTTTCAATCAGTGGACAACTCTCTAACAACATTCTGATTTATCTCTGTCTTCATTTTGAATAAATTCGCAATCAGATAATTTCAGAAACATGAGACCAAACGTCTACAATCGAAATTAATAACCTGATTTGAAAAATATTTGGAAGCCTCTCAAATTTAGTTCTCGTCGTTTGGCCGCAAATAGCTTCCGGGGAGATGACGAAGATACGTATTTGATCGATGAAATATTACGATTTAATGCACACGGTCATGTGAATTTATCTTTCATAACGTTAAAAGTATCTTTTGATAAATGATTAAAGTCATTCACTTCATGAAACGGACTTCGCGTGCATCGTGAATATTGCATCTAACCCCGTTTATGACTGCATATAATCTGTTAAGCCATCATCAATTGAAGTAACTAAATGCTTTTATAATTAATTAAATGCTTCAATAAATAATAGGTGACAAATAAGCGTACTCTCTCGTCTACGGTAGACAAAGTGACGGGAATTTCTATCAAATAATATTTGCGCGTAAGTTCTCTATTAATTTTAACAAAAAAGAACACAAATAAAGGTTATTTTAGTTCTATATTCACATTAAGTATTTTCAGAATATAACTTAAAATATTCTATCATTTCCAGTACCTGGGAAGGTTAGTATTACATAAATTTTAAACCATATATATATATATATATATATATATATATATATATATATATATATATATATATATATATATATATATATATATATATATATATATATATATATATATATATATATAAATATAATATATATATATATATATATATATAATATATAATATATATATATATATATATATATATATATATATATATATATATATATAAACTGCTATCGTGTACTTTAGTATTTTTCTCATTTTAATACATTTTGATACTGTTTCTTTGATATCAAATCAAACCATATGTTTAACTTAATACTTTTAGAATTTACAATGGTACAGTGGAAATATGGTTATAGAACAAGATTGCCAACTGGCAGTCCGCAAGAAGCCTGCGAGGCCAGTTTTGCAGCCAGCAAAAGCTTTTTGAAAGAAAAAATATAGATAATATATCCTTAACTTTTCTTCGATGAAATTTATTAAAAACTGTACAAAAATTGGACTTAGCAGATTCGTCCTTGCATTATTCCCTAATATTAACGTTAAATAGAGCTGATAGTGGACATCCGTTCATTGGTTGATGCAGTGACCATTATTGTTCCCTCTAAATTACCTTTTTTACAATTTTATTTTGAATACATTATTCATTTTATGCCGTCTTTAGCTAATTTTTTTACTCTTGCTTTTTATCAATAATAATTCTAATAAACGCTATTGAGAGATCGTTTTAAATTCCGTTGTTTAGGAGATAATAACTTCTTTTTGTTTTTTTGTAATTTCATTCTTTAACGCCATTGTGAAATAATTAGGGTTACAATAGCTTCAATCATTTTTCTCAAATTTAAAGAACGTCATTTTTCTATTTTGATGGCCTGTTTTCTCAAGTTAATTTTTATATTTAAAAGGTAAAAACTACAATGAACCCCAGAAATGCATTTTATAACGTAGGGTTTTCCATTTTTTTAAATGACTAAACCTTTGTTTTAAATTAAACTATGCATATTATTTCCTTTTTCGGTTCTACTCACAAAATTTTGCGAAAATTGGCCAATTATTAAAGTGCAGTTCGTAATCATGCATAAGATTTCCAATGTGAACCTTAACAAGTTGGAAATTTCGTTTATAGATGCATCATATTTTAGCAATTACTTTTACATGAGAGTTAATTTTAACTATTGACACAATGATTTCTTTTTTGTCTCCTCATTTGCCTATTTCCCTAAGTAATCTTCATATAAAATAAGCCAGGTTATGTCTTTGCCCTCCACACACAATTGCCGAAGTCGGCTATGGAAGATTTACATAGGAATAGCTCTCGTTTAAACCATGCAGCGTGGTATACCGAGTTGATACTGTAAATAACAGTATTAATAAAACCGAATAAATCGTGTGATATAGCAGCGTGAAAAGATTTAGTTAAACAATTTTGGACAAGCAACAGTAAAAATAAACTTTTTTTCAGATATGCCGCCCTGGTAGATACGTCTGAAGGCAAATCTATCTGATATCACCGTAGATGTTATAATAGTCATAAATACAAAATTTCAACGTTTAATATTTTTTTAATATTGCTATATACTTACATACAGATTCCACGAAATAACTAGTCAAAACCAGTTCATGAATGATCAGAATTTAAAGTTTCAGAATTAAAGTTTCCTTGTATGTACATACACTTGTCAAAATTTATTCAAGAACTGTCAAAATACGTATTTCCATTGAAACACGAACATTGAAATTTTTCACAATAACAATACTTCCTTTACTTTGTACGAGAAAGTTCAAAAATGACCTTAACACTCCAAACCGAACTAGATTGCTGTTCAATCAAAGCGGTAAGCAAAACTATCAAGAGATGTGGCAGCATTGTTCAGAAATGATACAATTTAAGATATGATAAAAACAACTATTTAATATCTACTCCATAGTTAACATTATCATTTAAGAACTACTAAACCTAATACGGCATGAGCTAAGCGGTTGCAATTAAGAAATGTAATAGAGTAGTCAAGACATATTGACAAATAATAGCGGGCAAAAGAGTTACAAAGGCATGATTAGAAATTAATAAAGAAAATTATTATTATTATTATAGTGATTTAATTCTAACTTTGAGAGTAATTTTTTATGTTTTCAAATGATAGCGTTTAAGGGGACTTATTTTTCGTCGTATCATATTATTTTTAATTATTATTTTCTATTTTTAATAACTAATTTTAAATGCATTTCAGAAAAAGGCATTTAAAATTTCCAGATATGCAAGTCTATATATAATATGAGCAAAAGCGGTACATATAATTCTCATTTTATACTCTGTTCTGATTTTTTTTTTCATTTTACAGGTCCTGTTGGTTTTTGAATCTGTCATGCGCAAAACATTCCTGTAAATCCATTTCTAGCAAAATAACTGCATCCTACCGCCTATCTCTTCCATGACTTAGAGCAAATTTACAAGAAAAATTTTTCCTGAAGTTGTCTTTTCATTTTTTCGCTGGCACACGAATATAATACGTCCACTTGTTACGCCCACTTCAGTTTATAAATAGTTACTTAGTCGCGATCCTCTGATAGAAAATCCTTCTTTTTTAATCTTTCGTGATTGTTCAATGACACTCGACCAGGAAAAAAAACTATTACCTGACGCAACTACAGACAACTCAAAAGTCTAAAAGTTCTATGAAATCATAACATTCGTTTGCTTTTTGCATATACGAGACCTATTCCGGGCTGTCGAGTGGAAGAGATAAGGATTGTAACGTCACGGGATCCTCGGGTAGCGTGTGGGTGTCGAAGTAATTATGACACGACGTACAGCTTTGAACAATAACAATGTTTATTCTTGATTGATTAATAGTTATGTACACATTTTCCGAATGGAAATACAGGGCACAGGTGAACTGGTGTGGACCTAAAATTCCCAGGTTCGATGAGAACCAAAAGAAAAACAATCTGCGGTCAGGTGCCGACAGATACCGTTGTACAGGGGTACAACTGGGACTTCTTGAGTCCCACACAAAACTGGAGAAAAGCCAACCGTCAAAAAATCAACCGTCCAAAAAACCAACCGTCGCAAGTCGAAACCTCTTCTCGTTCTCGTCCTAGCGACTCTCCGGCGAAAAACTCGCGCCACCTGACTTCACCTTTCGCCTCTTCTCATTGTCTTTTCGTTCCCGTGTCGCCGTCCTGTCAGCTTCCAATTGGTTCTTTCTTTGGCACCTTACAGTCTGACAGTTCGGTGTCGCGTCCGACCTTCTAATCACCTCTGACATCTCAAGGCGTGTTGAAGCGAAAACCCTTTGTAGTATAGTGTCGAAAACGCAGACAGAAAGTCCCCTTGGCCGGGGCTTTAACAAAACTTCTTTGTGGAGCCAATGGGGTGTAGCGACGTCACAGGATCTTTTCTGTTTAATGAATTGGTTTCGTTCCGAATTTCACCGGATATGCCGTAGTTAGATTTATGATACGTCATGAACACTTATCGCCATACTTTGATTTAGCATAACTGATTCCTCTTCGTGTGAATAGACAAGCATTTAAAGCTGATCACTTTTACAAGTACAGTGCTCTGTTGTAAAGACATTGTACGAAAGTACTGGAGAGTTCGGGAACTAACACTGAGAAAAGTACCCAGCAATTTCTTTTGAATTTTGAAACATACTAAAACTTACTTTTATTGAAATCTATCCATTGGTTTAATATGAGCAGAACATACATGCAAAAAAAATTATTTTATTTGTTTTAATATTATGCGGTGAATAACGTTCCCAGGAATCAAATTGAACATTATAAATTAAATTATGTACAACTTGAATGATGTAACATAAAAAGTTTTGCCAAAATCACCAATCACCAATCACCAATGTACCAAAATCACCAATGTACGAGACGCATCCAGAAAGTAAGTTTTCCGATGTTTTCTCGTTTAAAGTAAACTCAATTGCACGTGCGTAACAGATCTATGATGTATTAATCACATGCCAGCTGGACAAGTCCCCATTCTTGCCAGTAGCATGGTAACAGTGGTCCGAAATGGAAACTCTAATTCCTTCTCCCGCCGCCTGCTAAACTCGGTCGGTGATCTTGAATGCAAAAAGCATTGTGCAAATTGAAATTCATTGTCAGCTCTGCCAGGTCTATGATCCGAAACTGACACCCGAACACAAAATTCAACGCTTAGGAGCAGCACTGACATTTCTGCTACGGTATCACGATGACGGCGACGAGTTCCTCGACAGGTTCGTCACTGGCAATGAGACTTGGATTTCACTCTTTACCCCAGAAACCAAGCAGCAGTCAATGCATTGGCATCATAGTGGATCTTCGGTCAGGACAAAATTCAAACAGACGCTGTCGGTACGTAAAGGGATGTGCACGGTTTTCTGGGACAGGAAGTCTGGTTCCATTCAGATGTATACAAAAGTGGATCCCACAGTACGACAAGTGTCTCAATTCTGGTGGTAGCTATGTTGAAAATAGCTGAAATATTGCTGTACTTGTTGAAAATAAATATGTCCGTGAAATGACGAGTTCTTTTTTTTTTTCATTTAAACAGGGAAACTTACTTTCTGGGTGCGACTCGTATAGTTTTCGCTTTCATAAAAATAATAATATAATTCACGCATCTAATTACTATAAATGCAGATATTTCTCAGAATAATGCTAAATTAAATTTTTTCTTTATCTAAAGTCTCTCTGTTCCATACACATAAAAAAATGATAAAATTTCTTTTAATTTGACTATTTATGAAACTATTTTGCGTATCATCTTTTGGACGAGTAATCACAATATATTTTTAACATATTTCTTATAAATTTCTTAAACTTAAACAGAAATGATAAAAGTTCAAACCGAATATTACGAAAGCAAACTAATCCTCCATGAAGTTAAAGTACATTAATAACTTTTATTATTTTATTGCGTGTTTTTACAACTTTTTATTGCTAGCATACAAATTTTACCATTGCACTTTTTATCAGGAATAAGTTTGATGCTTAAAAGCTGAAATATGTCAAAATGTATGAGTTTTTTTTTCTACTTGTGTAATCTATATACAACATTATTGTAGTAGCATCATTATTGTAAACATTATTATTGTAGCAGAATAAGTATAACTAAAGTCTAACTGAATAAAGCGTTTCCTGAATAAAGTATTTTAAATAAACAATTTAACGAGTTACCAAATAAAAAATATGCTAGTTTACAACGAATAAAAAATACTACAGATACAAATAGGTTCAGATAAGAGATTTAAGGAAAAGTAGAAAAATTGGCTGAAAAAATAAAACCCTATTTTAAGCTTAAGGTGGTATCAGAGGAAATACGCAAACGATGTCCCCGTCAATTTAACAGATAACATCGCCTGAGAATCAAAAAGATGCAATTTATAGCGGCAGTCCCAAGGCAAAGTCACTATAATGTTTTGTCTGGCACGATTGTTCGCTAGCAAATAAGCACTATAATGCCGCTGTCTCGAATCGTGTCTCTTTACAAAAGAGATGACACCTAAAATAAAAAAAAAATCGAATTTGTTCTTTGTCATACAATAACAACGTTGACAATATAGGCAACGTAATTTAGATTTTCTTTAGTTAGTTCCCTTTTCCTGAACAATATTTAATGAATTTTGCTGGAAATAACAGATAAATAATAAAGCATATAGTTTTAATTAGTTTAAATCATACTTAAAATAAGTGAAAAAATAAGTATTACTGTAACAAAATGTTTTAACACTTTTGTTTTGTAATGATCGTTATGAGAGTTAAACAGCTAAGTTCGTTCCCAAAATCAGCTGTTTCTTTTATCCCTTTCACATCTCAGTTGATAAATGTGTAACATTTTGCAGTGATGGAGTTTACATTAATATAAAGGCGGATCATCTTCCTCGGTGTCGAATCTACGATAATTAGAGGTGAGCGTTCAGCAGGAATCATTATATTTACCCCCTGGAAGCCAATCGAGAATAGGCCATGTATCATATCAGAGTCATTACGACGACTTCATAAAAGTAAAGCCACTAATGTTCGCGGAACAATTAAAATTCCGCTTCCTTGTTTAACCACCATCATCTTCAACGATACAAGCATCCTCGCCGATTACTTTCCTGGTTGGGATCAGACTCAATAATTATGCGCCACCATCCGTCACGAACCGCCAAGAGAGGTGCCACGAAAACACAAACAAAACAACGACGCTTCTTCCTACGACCAGCCGCATTAAAAATACGAATATTCAAATAATCAATTTACCTATTGTAACATTATGAAATAAAGGAACTTTTTTTTGTATTATTAACATTTAGCGTTCACCCACTTTTTGATTCAAATTATATAAAAAAAAACTGACTACATATTGGTTTTTTTTTAACGAATGCAATAGAATTAAGGAACAACGGTTTGGCTCGAGTGTTGTTCAGTGTTTGGAGAGTTACAGTCCAAACGTTTGCAACACGGGGACTAATTAGATCAGGGTTTACTGCTCAAACACCATTGGAACAGATTACGAACATCCATGCCAAGAATGGGATTCAAACACACCTATTGAGAGGCAGCGTTCCACCTATCCAACCATCTTCCTGGTATGACTTGCCGAATGATGGCCGATTGGTTAGGGCTCTGATCGTCGGTGCTGGAGTTCGTGGATTCGAATCCCACTATGGCATGGATATTCGTAGCCGTTCGGAATCGGCTTTAAGCAGTAAGTCCCGGTCTCATTAGCTCTCGTGTGCAAAACAGTAGACCGTAGCGCTCCAAACCAAACCAAATTCTGGTATGACTTTGAATAGTTTTATTGGCTTTCTTCGGGAAGTCCGATTGGTCCCCTTTAACCAAGTACATAATCCTCTCCCACTCATTATGGAGTTCCTTTTCACAAGGTATTCTCTTGGCGGCATCGTTTTACTATTAATCTTTTTGTTGTCTGATTTAATTGTGCATTTTTCTGATCTCTAAATTCAAGTATTTACTTCAAATTAATCTTTTTCATCATTATTGTATTCAGTAAACAAAATTTAGACTTTCCCAACCAAAGTCATACCGTCTTTTCATACATATTTTTCCTCAAAAAAACATCTCTGGACTGTAGAGCTTGGTTCAGGGTGTCAATGCCACAAAGACCTTTGTCTTGGCTGAGAGCGAAATGAATCCGTATGGTGTTCAACAAATTCTTGTACGGGATGGCATCGATCAATTCGATACACATAGATCTAAAATCACTGAAAATGGGGCCATCTTTTCAGAAGTGTGGGCTCTCAAGACTATCTTTATGGACGATAACGCCACCATGACATTAACGTGAGTGCCACTCATAAATCGATTCTCTGCAAATATTGTAGAAATAACCATTTAACTTGATGGAGAGTTACATTAATTTCTGTTGAAATATTTTAACTTATTTTATCCCATTATGCTATTTAAAGGCCAACTAAATAAGTAATATTTGGAGATGCAAATTTTATTCCCTTTGTGACAGTATCCTATTTAGAAGACGGTTCAGATTCACTATATAAAATAATACAATTCCATTTTTATAATGTTTAATTTATTTGGGTATAATATAATTTAGTATCGCATAAATCAATTATTAATGCACCTAAAAGATAAAGTTTATACACATATCTTTATGTAATAGTTCATTTGATTAAACATTTTTCAATAATTAATTGTATTTACAATCAATTTTACTTCGATCACCGTTTTGCCTTATTCATTAATCTTTCTAATTAAAACGAAATATAGTTCCTTACATAGTCATGTCATTGCGAAAAAAAATAAAGCATATGGACAAAAACCCACTTTCCTCGCAACGTAACGCTAGAGTTAAAGGGGGATAAATCTTGGCCAAGCTTTCTTCCTGCTTGAAAAGCAGGAATTATTTTCTTACGACCTTTTCAACTTTCTTTCTTCTCGTGCAGAAGCAAAATCGAGTAAATGCGTTTTCAATAACCCTCAATAATACGCAAGGGTGTTCAACATTTCAATGAATGAAAAGAAACAACATAACAAACGCGAGCCAATACAAAAGCTTCAATCTTCTCTTTCTTAAGTTCTGCGGTAATGATTTTTCCCAGTAAGTAATAAAATAGCAATCAATCATCCTCACTTCTTGGATTCGCATCAGGATAAAGTACAGACATCTATGAAATAATTAGAAACTTGTCCATTGACAGCAGTTTTTAGAGTCACAAGATACACCCAAAAAGTATGAATGAGTAAAAAGAGAAATCCATTTGGGAAATATCGTAAAAAGAAGTGGTGGAACTGCTTGGAGCACTGTGGAGGCAACAACTAAATAGGAAGGACCTAATTCGATTACCATAAATAGTCCAGTTCTTATTTATTTGGTTCATTCGAATTTAGAAAAAGACATTAATTGAATGCAAAATATATATTAAATTCAGAACTTAAGTGCATTACAAAATAATGAAAGAAACTATTTACTAATTATTTAGCAAAAATTTAAATCTCTGTAGATACGTCTCCAGTTAAAAAAAAATAATAAAAAAAAAATGAATAAGGAATCTAAGAAATAACAATAAATTTAATAAATAACAGGAAATATATCCTTTAAAATTGGAATATGACACAATAAAACTATAATAATCGTAGATATAATACACGTAACATTTTGCAGCAGTTATTAACAATTTTTCTTCGAACACAGTTTTCATTTTCAGAAATGTTTTTTAGTATTTTTTTTTTTAATTTCACCAAATTTAGATGAAACTTATCAGATGAAAATATTGCTTGCCTACAAACATTTTTGGGAGAACCTGGAGTTTTTTCTCTCGCAGTCTAGTTCCGAAGCTGACAAATGAACAGCTTCTCTGACTGAGGCAGCCTAATCTGTATACCCGTTTAAGTAGCTTAACTAGTTAAATGAATCACATTGAGTTTTGCATGAATTTATGTGAAACATGAAAACATGCTCTTGCATTCCCGACTTGAATCCCTAAATGTTTGGTTATTTATTTATAAGAAACATATTAATTTCATTTTTAACTTCAAATGATCTTTCCCTGTAATTTCCCTCTTGAGCAATCATATCTTTTGCATTAAAAAACAAAATATATAGATTTACCAGTAAAATAAAAGCATATATAACATAAAAGCATGTGTAACTTTCGGCTCTAAATGTAAGGAGGCACAACGTTTTCTAAATAGATGTCCGATTGACGGCTAAGGCTCGTCCAGAGATAAACAATATGAATTTAAATGAGTTAGAAGAATGCTAATCTTGGTGGGTCTAGCAGCATTAACTCTTCGGTAACATCAGTCGATTTCCAATATCCAGGTTATGCACCTAACACTGGGCGTGTTCACTAACAAGTCCTTATTTCTGAATCGACCGTAACAAATTTATCAAAAGGGCCTGCGCCTGGGCCAATTACAAGGCTTTGTCATCGACACACCCCACGTCTCAATAATCGACAGATCAAGCACTAGTGATCGAAGGATCAAACACAAGTGGCACCCTTATCATGTATTCAAGAAGCGATTTGGGTTAATAGCGGCCAAAAGTAAAATATTTCAAAACTGCAGAAACGTATTTCATTTTTATTCACAAATCTGACGTTGCACCATAGCAAGAGCCCTCGAGCGCTTATGTCTTGATTAAAATGATTTGTAACTCAGTTGATTGGGTGATTCATCGATGCCCGATTTGTCATCCATTCTGAAATCTTTCCGGGAAATGAAGTCGTTATAAATGAGGCTCCGTTGAAATCTCCCGTCACTTGACGCGCTCGTCAGAATAACAACGAGAACCTCCACTACAAAGACACACACATAAAGAGAAACGGGATCTGTTAAGGTAGTGATCTACTGCAATAAAAATGTATAGAGCCGTCTTCTAAAATGACCAATCGGGGCCTTTTCTAGACACAATGTTATTCGCAAGTATATTATAGAAATCATTTAGCTCATCTAAAAGACTCAGATCTACTTGTTTCAATATTTTAACTAATTATACGACTAAAATTAAAATTTACTCATATAAACTCGAGATAAAGACAAAAATTAGGATTCCTTTATTTCCAAATTCAATGTCTTAACTGCACTGTAAACATCTTCTATTAAAGAAATTAAATAATTAACAGTTAAGTTTTTGTATTATTATATTTATTTGTTGTCTGATTATGAATTACACTTTAGCTGTATAATTTGCTTGTAACATAAAAAGAGAGATAGAAATGCGAGGATATATCAAAGTATATAAAAAGTAGCATATGACAATATCAGTAATTTTTTTTATTTTTCAGAATTGTAAAGTATCCTATGAGGCTGGTAAAAATGGTTTGCTTTTTAGCTGAGAATTATCTGATACGTGCTCAATAATTTGTTTATCTTCTCATTCCTCTAAAGTCTCCCGATACTGGGAATGCAGTTTAGAATCACGTTGAATTCCTTTCGAGAAATAATTCAAAGTTTTCTAAGCTACTTCGAAATCATCGTTAAGCTCTTCCCAATTTTTTTTTTTTTTTTTTTTTTTTCCCACAGTAGTTAATGGAAGTAAAGGAATGAAACCATCATTTCCACTACACCCTGGAGGTAGACAGAATTCGTTGTTAATACCCGTGATAAAATTTTCATTGAAAAAGAAATAATCGATGATTAAATTTTAAATTATCACATATGTACCTAATCTATTATTTAAGCCAAATATAAAAGAAAATTATTGACGTCATATCTAAGTTCAGTGATAAAACGTATGAAAATAATTCAGACAATATTTAAATAGTTTAAAATAAGTGATTGAATGAAATGGTTAAAGGAATGACGTCATAATGCTAGAAAAAATGTTATTTTTACCTATTTATTATATGATAAATTGATAAATTTAATCGCCTGCTCTTAACCGGGGAAAGTAAGGCTTGAAATAATGACATTAAACTCATAAAAAGGGGGGAAGGGGTGGATTTCGAACGTTTGAAAGGAGACAGTATTTTTCGCTGTGATATAAATCATATTTATACCGATTTATTTTAGAATCAAATCGATAGTTTAGGAGAAGATAAATTTTACGAACTTTGAATTTTGCTAACCCTAACTCAACGAGAATCTAATATGGATGCCTCTATCCATTCTAGGTGCTACCGTTTCATAAATTCGAGGACAGACGGACTGATAACATAGGATATTATTATATAGAGGATAACTGCGTATTTATTAAGCATCTAACATCACTTGAAAATCTACAACTTTATTTCAAATTTTTAATAAAGAGTGGAGATTTCGCAGTGGTAAAGCAGTTAACTCTAAACCATGCTATAAGCTCTGTAACGTGCTATGACAGTAAATACCACTAATAGCTACTGCACGTCACTATCGAGATTTTTAAATCAATTCTCGAAATACTCAAATCCATAAGTAAAAAAAAATAACTCCAATACTTTAAAGGAATGAAAGCTCTTTGCTTTTATTTAAACTTAGCCTTTAAATAATAGACTCTTGGGAAAATGTCCTGTGATATGTCAGCGTAAATCTGATTATTGAAATTCATCAGAGACCCTTATTTCAACCACGAAAAGTATCTGAGATCTTCCACAAAACTTACTTAACTCGTGAGGAAAAGACATACATTTTTTCACAAAAGCGTAGAAGCATTTTATCCGCATTTCCTGTTTTTGTAATATTAATAGTACGTTTAATTAAACATACTTACATACATGATATATATCTAGGCGTGAGGAGAGATGGACAATTACGACATCCTGGTTGGTACAAAAAAAAAGTCAATGCGGTATCTTCTTCTTTCAGGCTTAACTTCCCAATTTTCATCAGTGAATATTTCATTAATACTTATCATCTGAATGAATAATGATTAACCCACAGAAACCAACTTATCTAAAACGTTCAACCCACAGAAGTTTGTTTGTAGGAAAAGTATATGAGTGAAAGAAGATGTAATATTCTTGACGTAAAAGATGCAAAAATATACAGTTATCGAATATTATTTGTAGACTGAAAAATAAAAAATAAAAATGAATGTAAGTTATGAGTGTATTTTGTTAGTTTTGTTTGCTGTGATATCGCTTTTAAAAAAACAAACATATGGTGTATACTTTTTTAAGCTTTTTTATATGTAGTCAATTATGTTGGAGCAGTCATGTAAATATAACAGTGAGCTTAGTTAGGAATGTACTAGTATTGTTAAGGGGCAGTGAAATAGTGAAAGGAGGCAGCCAAATAGCCTCCTTAAAGCAGTTGGCTAATACCCCAGAATCGGCCCTCAGCCATATATATATATATATATATATATATATATATATATATATATATATATATATATATATATATATATATATATATATATATATATATATAATAAGGGACTTCTCAATGGGTGGTTGCAGTCATGGACAATAAAAATGACACCGTTTAAGTTAACGTTGTAGGACGGGTTCCAACTTCATCATAGGGACAGGACAAACTGAGGGGTCAACTAGCATGAAGTTATAAGTGAAAAGTCCTTTAACGCCTGGTCAACATCTGTGGGAAAATCTCTAGAAAAATCTGCCTTCGATAGCGTGCATCTCCTTTTTGTTTGGAAATTTCCTAAATTGTCCGCTAGGGCCATGTAGAGTTATAATAGGTTAGAACCCTTCTCTGAGGACGTAAACTGTAGTCCCAGTGGGCAGTTTAGGTTAGGAGTTAAAAAGGGGAAAGCAAAAGGACGCGGGAATTTTTAGCCCGTGACTTAATATTTGAAAACCCCTGAGAATTTTCTCGGGGTGTCTTAGGGGTTTTATTCAAAATGTCTACACTAGTTCCTAAATGCCTACACTACACTTGTTTCCCAATCCAGTTTACTTTTCCTTATATATATATATATATATATATATATATATATATATATATATATATATATATATATATATATATATATATATATATATATATATATATATATATATAAGTTTTATTTTTTTTTAAAAATTTAAAGAATTTTCAAAACTTATTCAAAAATTATTTTTTTAAGATTTGAATTTAATTCCAAATTTGAAATCCTGAAATAGGTTTATTTTAATATGTAGGAGGTGTATTTAATAAAACATTTGTAGGAATCAATAACAATTAAATCCTACAGAGCACTTTGAAAATTATCAAAATTGAATTTTTATACGAATTGTCTGACTCTTAAAAAAGCTTTTATACCGTTACTTTAGCTTTACTTTAGTATATATGTGTATAAAATTTCCTAGCTTTAAATCTAACTTTTGCAATGTCCACTTAAACAATTTAATAATTAATCAAAATAAATAAATAAAAATTGCTATCTCGGAACCTGCATCGGAAGATACCTAAATAAATTTATCAGACTACGGGGTTAAATAAATTGTCTCTCAATGTTCTTAGAAGAAAACAATGGGAAAAAATAGACCTGGGAGCTATAAATACACTTCGCCTTTTTACAAATAGAATTCTGTCCTGGACGTTGGTCGTACAATGACAACAAAAACGCTTCTGGGAGTTGTGCCAAATCACAGAAAGGTCACCACGGAAAAAGAACACTCAATTTATCAACAAAATGAAACTGACACTGGGATCTTTAAAAGCTTTAAGTGTTCTAGCCAACCATCTAGAAATGACATATTACAAATTGAACAGCTGCTATAATACAAAGTTAGTTTTGTGCATAATGTATCTAGCTAATTTTTTAAACATAAATCTTATATAACATAAAAGCTATATTTAAAACATAACATAAAGCTACATTTAAAAAATTAGTTATTTATATTATGCTCTTTAAATTCGATGCATACATTCACAATGACAAAGCTCTTCTCGACTGTTATTTTGTTCCGATGTGAGTTCGATTTTCCTTGTACATCAGTTTGGAAAATAAAAAAGCT
>CM063501.1:13729702-13759702 GCA_032207245.1 Pardosa pseudoannulata
TACAGAAACTTTAACTCAAGTTAATGAGAATAATAGAATGTAAACAAACACAGCCATGTACAGTAAATTATAAAATTATTTAAGTCTTCCTGTAATTGTATTTTTCAGTAATTAATTGAACATGTGAAAACAAAATTTTTGTATGAATATTTCTAAGGTGTCAGTTCAGTCAGTAGATATAATTTATTTCTTTTATAAATATTAATTTTTATTCGTGGGAATTTATGAGAAAAATTACCCTATTTTTTAGAATTTCAAATTTTCTTAATTCAATTAATTTTATAAACTTTTAAATTATATTAGGCAATAAATATTACTTCACTTAAAAGTAAGTATGTTTTTATAAGTAGTACAAACTACTTTATAGTTTTAAAAGCAACAGATAGTTTTTATTCTTATCTATGCATCGCCGAGTATTGTACAAGAGTTTATGGTAAATACTTAATCGATTCTCTATATTTAGGTAAATAGTTAAAATAACGAAGTATGTGGGCCGTAATATAAGAGAATAATCTTGTAGTTTACTTTAATGTAGTACTTTATCTAAGGAACTTTGTTTAGTTAAAAATCTTGAAAATTTTATAAGTTAAAGATAGATTCTTTAAAGTTGAAGCATCCCAGTTCTCATAAAGCAAGTAAAATATTAATTCTCTGATGAAAAGAAAGAGATACTTGCTTAAAAAAATCATTATTTCTTTATTTTCTAACCTTAACAAATGTATCTAACAAATAAAAGATTAAATGAAATGCATAACAAGAGCTTCTTTGATGCTAATTTTAAAAAAATCCTACATTCAATGTCATTTTTGCTTAACCCTTTTAAAATTTCCGAACAAAATACAACACGACGTGATAAAAAGCAAAGTAAAAAAGAAAACCCACACTGGTTCTGCTTTTCGTAAGAATTAATTTGACACTTTCCCTTCCAACTCACTCTATAAACTATTCATTTTACATTTTATTCCCGTGTAAAATCAGGTGATGTCACACCGGACAAAGAGGCTAAACAATAGGCGGGAAATGTTTTTGGTCATGGACAACTTGGTCTTTTTCTCTAACTTAAATTGTTCCGTTCCGCCCGATTACTTCGCCACTTGCATAAACGGTTTTTTGGAAGCACTTTTTTCGTTTTCTTCTTCCTTTGACGCGAGTCTTCTCAGCACTGAAAGAAACAGTGGAAAGGCGTGCTTTATCGGGATAGAAATTCACGAATTTTAAAAAGAAGTTTGGAAAGAGTGTACTGGATTATTTAACAAATGAAAATCGCCATTGGAATCAGGGCCTGATTATTGCACAGGCACTTGGGGCACGTGCCCTGGGCAAGAAAATTTACTAATTGTACTAATTTACTAATGCATTAATTGTTATATATTGCTGCTTACTTGATTACTTTTTTTTCTTATGCCAGCTGTATATTACTACTGCTTTAGTTAATACTTTTTGAATGCATATCTTCCCCTATTCATCTCCTGGTGAAATTTATAATTTTTTACCTTTGTTTATCATTTTATAATTTTGTTATTATAATTTGCAGTAGTTGATATCAATTTCTGTGCTCAAATTTTACCTGCTAAATGTTTAGCCCTGATAAATTTCACTCTATCTTTGACATTATTTTGTGCATAACTGTTGAATTTTATGTCAATGTCATTGTAGTAATTTCATTTTCCTCGTGATATCTTGTTCATTTGAACTTCTTTAGTATAATTTTTAATCCACATGCACAATTCCCTTTCGTTAAGTTTTAATAAATTATTGTACGAGGTAATTGTGTTTGTCATGAACTCTATGGTTTCCTATTTACTTTAATTTTACTGTTATTAACCTGATAATTAATTCCCTCAACGAACCTGGTGCTCTTTTTATCCTATAGATTATTCCATATTTACAAGACAGATTATTAGCAACGTACCACTATAAACCATTAAATCATCTCACCAATTTATAAATTATTTTTAATTCTATTATTAATATTTATTTTCTGCACCACAGAGCTTGTGAGTGTGACAAGATAAAAATAAAAAAGTGGGTCACTCTAGGTCTTTAAAAACCCTTAATTTTTAGCATGGCTAAACAGAGATAATAATGATTACGTAAAATGAAAATTTTGTGTTCTTGGTTTTGAATATTACTTTAATGCTAATTTCTTAAATCTCTTTGCTAATTCAATGTTATAATTTTTATATGTCTGTAATGATAACTTGTCGTTATAAATTTGCATGGGGGTGGAGGGCACAAAAATTGGATTGTGCCCTGGGCACAAAAGTATCTTAGTCGGGCCCTGATTGGAATAAATTTTGTAAATGGAAGTATTGCTGCAAAAATGTTCAAAATGACAAATATTTAGCATTTTATTTAAGAAATTTTGTAGGTAATAGAAGAATAAAATTAGAAACAAACTATGCGATGAAAGAAACCTTCGAACATTACCCCCATTTCTTTTGTCATATCTTAAGGGAAACGAAAACTACAGTGAGTTAAATTATTTGCGGCATCTGTCACGTTCATACAATACCAAAATATTAAAATGCTTTTTTTCGGATTTCATATTTTTTATTTAATATACGACATATTCTAAACTATTACAGGACATTTAATGCACAACTTTTCGTTTGTTGGTGTCGTGTTTAATCCTAAGTAATCCTAAGTCCCCTGCTATATGACTTCTCCTGGAAAGATGATTTCTATTTTCTCGAGAGGTTGGACTTCTAAGAGTAAGTTCTCCTGATTTAGAAGCAAGAATCAAGCAGAAGAGATCATCAGGTTAGGCCTCCCACTTCCAGATGTATCATTTGAGAATTTGGAAGACACCAACCTATTTTATGTACCCCAGCAGTTATTAATGAACACGATTGATCTTGGGCTAACTCGAGCTTCTATCAAGCAACCCTACGGTTAAGAGATCGCTACCTTTGCCGACTAAGCTACCTCGTGTACTGCTATAAATACATACATATAATAGATTTAAATATCAAGTTATTTAATCATTTTTAATAAATTTTTAAAAATGTTTTTTATTTCTTTAGATTATATTCCTTAAGTTCCTGATAAAAATTAAATTAAATGTGTTATGATTATGAGTTCTTATATTTTCGAAATATCATGTTGTTAGTTCAATATAACCTAAAAAGGGATTAGAATTCTGAAATAAATAATAACCTCCATTTGGGAGATTTTATTATCCAGACCGAAGATTGTTCAGTTATACAGTGTACTCCGCTTAATGTCATCAATTTGGGACACCATGATTTTGATAACAATAAACGATATGGAAAATTAGATAAATTTACCCCTCCCCTTTAATTCATACCTTATATTTATGTACTGTATATTATCTTTTAACACATAAAAATTGTTTACATAATTTAAAAATGATGATTTGTTGACTTCTACAATTTTAAAGTCATTTTTAAAGTCATCGGAACCGTGTTGTACTCCACGTTTTAACATTTTCAATGCATTTCTCATTTCAGCACTCGTAGGAGGTGGTTCAATATCAAGAGATTATTTATCTGACTCATCAGTTCCATCATTCGTCGATTTTCCTATGACAATCTGACACACTTCAGATTCTGTTAATGTGGAAGCTACTGGGATGTGTCTCCGTATTTTTATTTATTTTTTATTTCTTCTAGTAAGATCATCACGAATTTTCAAAATTTTGCACAACAGAGGTTGAGAAATGTTGAGCTGACTCATTTTTGGTAACCTGTCATAATGACATTAAAATTTTGATTTTTTGTTTTAATGTTAAATCATTTCGCTTTCTGGCTTCCATATCGACAAGCTGCACGTAAGAGTGCAAAATGTTTTTTTAACGTGTAATGCCCCAATCCTTTGTTCATTTCCCATTTCCCTATGTGAGAGAGAGAGAATTCTAGGAAATTCAAACAGCGAAGGGAAAGAAAAGACCGATGTAACGATCCCATAAAGCGGTAATTTTAACATACAAATGAATAAAGAAAACCGGGACCAAGTGATTTAGATAACAATAAGCGATTCATAATATTAACCGCGATCACATTAAGCGGCGTCCAGTGTATTTGTGAAAAAATTGGTACTCTAAACATAAAATATTATCTGATATCTTGCAAGACTTTCTCTAATTTTTGTATTCTAATAGTGTGCTGTAAAAAGCTCGCTATAAAAATGTTTTTCAAACTATAAACATTATATATTTGTATTTAAAAACTATATTTCTTAATATATGTAAAAATACCAAATGAAAAGTTTACATACAGATTTTATTTTTTTAATTACTGAAAGAAGCCAATTTCTGTTCATTTTTGGGTCATCAATAGTTTTGAGATCTCGTAAATAAAATAACAAAAAAAAATGTTTTAAATATTTCAATATTTTAGACACTCATTTGTATTGAAGTTTACCATCCCATATGTAGTGTCTTACCATATTGCAGTCGAGATATATCACAGACAACATCGTATCATAATGACATCAGAAGTCGTCATTATGATGGGGCAGAGAAGAAAATGGTACCTAATTCCAGTCTCTGGGGATTTCTGACGTCACAATGACGCAGACATCTCCTGTAGGATAATTCGACCACAATATAGTAGCACGCTTTATGTTTTCAATTGCCAACAGTTACAGTACTATATCGTACTGTAACTGTTGGCAATTTTTCGCAAGTCACGAACTACTATAATGCCCTTCCTTATTCATTTTCATGTTTACAACAGCCAATAGACAAACAATAAATCTGCCCTTCTGTTTGAAACTAAGCCAGAATTGTCATAATTTGAGAATTCGCCCTACTGCTTGAAATCACCTTATTTGATTCCTTAAATGTTGCCATAGAACTAGCGGCTAAACATACATATAAAGGAAAAAATACCATTTGAAAATGTGTATTTTAAAAATATATATTATATTTTAAAAATGTCTTGCTCTGAAAGCTAATTTCTGTCGATTTTTCGACTAATTAATTGTTCTTAGAACACTTATCAAAATAAATGTTATTTTTTTAAATGTATTGATACGAGTTCAAGGATGAAATGTTAAAGTTAAACTTTCTTTCGTAAGCAGCCGATACAGCATGCGTTAATTTTTCAACGTTGTTTTCATAAGCTTTTTTGGTGAAACTTAGTTGGCCGATTCCAGTGAGAATTCAGAGAAATTTTAACGCCGTCCTCATTGTGTTTGAGAACAGATGTGACCGGATGCGATGAAGGTCTTAAAGATTAGGTAAAAAGTTTCCAAGGAAAAATATTTAGTTTGCAACCAACTGGCACGCCCCGTCTACAAATAAGTTTCCTTCGCTTCATTGCAAGGTGTTACGGCACACAACCTGGACATTTGAACTGAAGACAAAATATATCTGCATGACGCATAGAATTAATATATATAATGAAAATAAACATCTGCATTTTTCTATGCAAAAGATAATCAATATATATTAGTTTATTTAAAACTATATGAGAAATTGTATCTCCGTTGAATTAGTAATCTGTATATTTTTTTATCATAACGTGGTATTAAAACTAAAACTATGCACATGAGATGTGTTCCCTGTGTACAAAAAATTACCATGCAAAATCGCCTATAAGGCAATTTGTCGCAAAATCACGAACTGCTATAATGCCCTTCCCATTCATTTTCATGTTTACAACAGCCAATAGACAAACAATAAACTGTCCTTCCGTTTGACACTAAAGCCAGAATTGTCATAATTTGAGAATTTGCCCTACTGCGTGAAATCTCCTTATTGTTTAAAAAGAAATCAAACAATCTATTTATATGATTTTTTAAATTTCAAAATATTATTTCTCTAAATCTATCTTTTTATTTTATTCGTTTGTTTTAGGTTTATAAAGTTTTTTAAAGTGGTAATAAACGAAATCTGGGGGTTTTCTTGGTTAACGTTAATAGATTCTAATTGAAATAGTAGCAACATTAAAATTATTTGATGGAATTTTTTTCCAAATTATTAAACATTTAAAAGGTGTCATTTATGTTCAAAGTATCTGCGTCACTCTTTTAAAATTCCTTTTGAATTCTAAGAGCTAGTAAATGTGTTAAGTTTTTTATCAACTAATAAATACAATAAAATCCTAAAGGCGTAGCTATAAAGTAAAATAATTTATTAAAAACTCAGTAAAAAAATAAATTGTGAATATTGTGAAAAGAAAGCCAGTCAATCAGATTATCACAAGCGTTAAGATGATCGCACGTTTAATACTTTTTTGTACATATCAAGGTAAGTGAGTAACATTGTGGTCAAGAGATTAACATTACGAGTTTGAAGTTCAATAAAAGCTAGTTCCTCTGTTTGGAGAAACTGGAGTATTCAAAGGACTTAATTAAGTCATTTTAAGTGTTGCATAATTAGCGTAAGTCAATGGGAAGCTTATTTAACATATCTTCAAACTTTAATATTGATTTATGACAAAGGAGAATCAAGTTGTTTCATTTTTTTCGCATATTGTTTCAGGAGAGACACATTCTTGCAGCACTTAATGATAACAAGCTTATGAATGTACATCATCTTGTTATTAATCAAGTTACTCTGGAACCCGCGAAATTCGACTCTCCTTCCCGCTATCGCTAAATTTACATATTTTGAGCAATGCTTCCAAATGCATCCTACTTTCGGGGCTCATATGCGTAAAAATGCAATTTAAGTTTCAATCCAAGTAGCCATAAATCAGCGCATCGCTGCCTGCTCGCGTTTTGAAGCGAAATGTCTGTCAAATTAGCCCCTCATACATTACGGTCCCATTAAAAGCGCTGTAACATCTTAACGCTATCAATAACATTGGTTGGGCGGGGTGCATTTCTTTACCTTTCTTGTCTCATCTTTAGCGTCAATCACGCGCCAGTATTATCTGCGAGCGTGGGCAGAGCGTCTTTAATTTGTTTCAACAAGTCGAGTCTGACAAATTGTGCGGCGGAAGTGTCAGGGATGACACACCTGGGAAAACTAATGGAACGAGGGTAATCATTGTTTTAATGGATGGAGATTTAATTTTTAAAAAAGATGCCGGGCTCATTTGGCTATCTGCTTCGGTTATGAGCTTCATTTTTAATTGGATACCATTATGGAAACGACTTGCGTGGGCAGGCAGTTTAGTAGACCACTTTAATTGCACAGCTCCCACAGTACTGCCACAAGCTTTCGGATCAGTTATAATCCTTTGAATCGACACAATTGTTGTTCAATAGCTCGAATTGAGATGAGGTTTATGACCCCCATAATCGCAGATCTAAAGTCTTTATAGAACAGTAATAGCTCAGAACTAAACGAAAGTTTGGAAACTCTGAACAAAAAGTTCAAATTTGAAATTGTCATAACTAATAAAAGTCGTGGTAAAAGGATTTCACATAAGTGGAAAACACTTTTAAAAAAATTTTATTAAAATAATCGAAACTTTAAACATTTAAGTAGTTCCTCTTAAAATCAGTATCCTACTACGGTATTTCAGACCAACTGCTTTAGTACGTTTAACCTTACTGTTTCACGGTGCATTAGAAATTAGACAGCTGTTTGTGGTCCTAACAGTTTAACATCTACAATATCATTGAAAGATAAAAGATGGAAAAATTGAAGGATGAGACGATAATGGAGCGTAACGTAATACAGAACTTGATTTTGTGTGTGCATACGTATCTGAAGAGCTCCGTCGTAAGTGACGCAGAAGTTCATTCCATGAGGACCGAAACAGAACGGGGGAAAGTTTGATTTCACCATTCGATAAAGAAATTGTTGTACAGCAACAGCTACGTGATCAGATTCCCAAAAGTCGACATCTACAAAAGAGGAACATCGAAAGAAGCTAAAAAGACAACGAACTAAAAGTGACATGTACATCGCCATCAATAGCGTGCAGAAGAGTCTTAAATAAATAAGATAAGATGTAACTAAATCGGGGTTTCTAAAATTTTAGATTATGTGGATCCCACTGAAAGAGGCCGATTTTCTATTGGAGGGAGGTGGTCAACACAATATATACTTAATACTAACGATATCTAATGAACCACAAACAAAGTTGGCAATTTTTTTAAAAATTGATGATTTTACATGGTTTTAACCACCATGTCAAAACAGGTCTTGCACAGTTTTTGACAACTGTCAAAAACATAAAATTTTCATTTTGTAGTTTGATAAAATAGATATAAGCTTATATGATTATAAATTAATATTTCAACGAATGAAAAGTTCTGCTAATACTTCATTAAATATGACATAGTTCTCCATTTTTAAAACTTTAATTGCACAGTTTACAGGGTAGAAACTTGAAATAAACATGTATTAAAAATTTATAAAAATAATCGCTTTTAAATTCTAAAGAGAAAAATACTAAAACACCATTCGTTTCTATCTACAGATAAATATCTATTAATTAATTTCCTTAATTGTTTGAAAAGAAAATAAATTCCATTGACTGCATTTATTTAAGTAGAATGTAAAATACAGCTGAATAATATTTTAAGTTTTTTAAAAACAATGAGATGTGGTTCTATTATCAATAAATTTAACTATCTTATTCTAGTTATTTCTTTCTATAAAGTATGGGATGAAAAAAAACAAGTTTAAAAGCTTCTTTACTCCTATTTTGTACTTAATTTTGAGTGAATAAGGCCAAAATTTGAGAATATTCGCTCTAATGAAGCTAACTGAATGAACTAGGATGCAAGCTTCCAGAAATTCATTGCAATAGGGGCTTTTTATAAGCCCTTTCCACCATAAAGGTGCTGAGATATATTGAACTGAGAAAAATTGGATATGATGATTCATGTTGAAAAATAATTTAAAGATGAAGAAAGATTAGTTCCATTTCATCTAACAATGTAACAGCATCTTCTCTTTGTCGTCAATCAGCTTCTGAATTATATGTCTAACTCTAAATAATAAAACTGTATTACTTATTAATTATTGCTGTAAAACTACTTAGTCAACATTAGCTGTGAAACCTATGAAATATCCATATTAAAATCCATATTTATATTGATAGCAATATAATTATTAATAAATTGTGTATATCAATTAATAGTTATAAAATTTAGATTTTAAGGAAGATGTTAATATCTTTGCCTATTTTGTCATCTTTTATAGAATGCGATACATAATTTATGTATGAAACAGTTGCAAAATGTCATATTTCAAGTATTCATTTATTTATATTTATTTATACAATATTCTAGCTTAACGTAAAATATCAGAAACTTTTGAAAAGGCTTATGACAGTTGACCACAGTATTCGACAGTTTACAACCCTTTTTGACATTCCATGACAGGTTTTTGACATGTCAAGTCAGAAAACCCAACCCTGGCCAAAAAATAAACAAAACCTATATAGTTAATCATATTTCAGTAATTTAGAATTTATTAATTAATGATTTTTATTATAAAAAGATCAAGATGGAATTAATCTGACTTATATATTGACATTACAAGTCAAACTTGATTGTAAATTTTATTGTATTTTTAAAAATAGAAATTCTAAAATTAATGGGATATTTGACAATAAATTCAGGAACTAGCGTATTAGAATCCGGTTCAAGAGAAGTGGTCGTGATACTCAGGGAGTTCTCAAGTGTTCAATTTGTAGCATCACGCTACTGGAAAACTTTTAAATTGTATTTGTTTGTGTATTACGGCTAGCTCTGACGTCAGTCGAACGTGTTCTTCGCTATCTGAGGGGGTTCCCATGCCTCCCTTCTCTCCTCTCTAACCTCTCTAGAAAAGATAGAGATAGGGGTGTGGGGGATTGCGAGTGACGTCACGAGGGTCAAGCGTCGTGTGGTGTGGGAGAAGATGCTGGGAGTTGTTGTCCGGCGGGCGAGGATGAATGAGCGCGCCGAGGATGTAAATGATGTAAATATTTATATATACGAGAATAATCCTTCTTTCTTCTTCATCTCGCTTGTGTTCGATGTGTCATCCTCATGAGGCCTATAAAGAACCCTGCTCGACCACAACGCTACCAAAGTTACCTATTTTAGAGCTGTGACGTTAAAAATTGATATTTTACTCTTTGTGTGTTCGTTCTTGAAAATAGTTATCCACAAATGTATGAACAATTTTTCTTGCCGATAGTGCTGACAAAAATTTACTTAATTAGATTAGTATCATAAATGGAAAATTAGTCTTATGAAGAAAATATTATTTTTTTCATTTTCCCTTACACTCGGTGCTCGCTTCTTGTTCCGCGGGTTGGACGGACTCACTTGATCTAGATCCGCGGATCTCAAACTGGTTACTGCGGCAGCCTGGGGTGCCGCGGCGATATAGAAAATCGACTTAAAATTATAAATTAGGCATAAAGTGAGTTAAATTCAAGTTGTCACTGAATCAGTGATGAAACGTGCTAAGACTTGTCCTTCATTTATCTCGAAGTGCGACAAATCATCTATTTCCGAGGTTTCCAAACAGGATGCCGCGGCGATAACATATTGAGAACAGATAATCTAGACTAGGGATGGACAAACTTTTTCGGCCGCGGGCCAAAAATTGAAAGAAAATAAATTTGGCGGGCCAAGATACATTTTTCTAAAATTTTAAAAACAATATACAAGTACCTAACGGTTTAAATACGTTAATGAGATGAATGAACTTGAGATTTCATTTTTAAAAGTTCCTTATACTGAGGTTCGAAGTGAGATGTACTGATTTTAAGGATGCTACATGCTCATCTGTTAGTCTACTTCTGAAGTTACTCTTTCTAAGGTTCAAAGTTGAAAACACTTGTTCACATATAAGAAGCAAATAGACAGCTGATCTTCTAGGCGTGAGGTAATAAATTTGGGATATAATATTTAAGCAAAGTAGAAAAGGAGATGGATATATGATGTATAAATATATATTTCTTTTAATTTGCCTCGGACCGGCAACTTAAAATTGTATACTCGGGCCGGATAAAACCTTCCGGCGGGCCGGAATTTGCCTATCCTTGATCTAGATGCATGTTCTTTTATCGTTGGATATCAGTGCCGTTATTATTCATGGCATTAGTTGGTTTTGACGGATTGGGAGCTCATTTACTACCGAAAGAAATCTAGTACCTATAAGTTGTAAAAGACTACAAAATCAACCTTGTGTTGCATAAGGTTCCATTATGCAGTTATTGGGGTTGCCTTATACAACCTCAACGACTTCAAAAATTATTTACAAAAAGGAAATTTTTCTTGAATGCTAAACTATTGTACTTTTTTGTGCATGGGGTATTAAAAAACTTTCGAGATTCGGCCAAAATGTTTTAAAATATTTTAAAACAACGACAATTAAAACTTTATTGGTCTCTAGTTAGAATATTTCTCAGTTATCTTTATTAATAAACACTACATTCTAACTGAAAATGGAATCAATTTAATATGTCTTTAAAGTAATGAACTATAGTATTATTTCAAGGGTTAAAATTTTAACAATAGCTAAATGTATCATTTATTTTCTTTTAATTTATGAAGAAAATGCTAAACATTTTTTTTTTGTGTGTTTGAAAAACATATACATATTTAATACTTCCTCATCTAAAAAATTTCATTTTCAGCTACAAAATATTGTGTATATTCACAGGAATAACAGTGAAGTTGTTCGTAAACTGAAAAAAAACGATTAAAATTCCGATATTAAAAATAAATAAATTTCAATCTAGATAATTTTTATTATTACATGATCAACAAAAAATAAAATATCCTAACATTCAGTAAAAATTTTATCTCTGAAAATAAATATTTTTTAGTTATTCGAAATAATGTTGATTTGTATTAAATTTTAGGTTAGGTGGTCAATCTAACGCGGAACCCCCAGTGTTTAGTTCCCAAACACGCTTGGTCCTCAGTTCATCTACCCACTGAAGGGATGAAAGGCTGAGTCAACCTTGCCCAGCCCAGGGATCGAACCGCGGAATGGAAAAATATATTAATGAAAATTTATTAATCGCTATTGTTCTCTATTTAATTGTGTAAAGCCAATCAGTTGAGTAGAAAATCAATTACATTAAACATGATAACATGTCTAATTCAATTCTTAAAGCTTTGAAATTGTCGATTATAAAAGCTTAATAGGGTAAGTTCTTCCGAGTGTTTTTAGAGAATAAAAAATAGCTTACAAAAGAATTTTTTTTACAAAAAGTACAAAATTTTCAACAGAGACTGCTTTGAAGTTCATTGAGTTTTTAATTACTATTGAATAAACTAAAATTAAACATATCATGTTTAACGGCACATTTATCTAGCCACATGCAACGAGAATGAAATTTCTATCGTTTGAATATATTGATAATCGTTTTAATAACTTATTTCAAATAATTATAATAAAATTAAAAGCTACAGAATTTTGCAGATATTCGTTTATAAAAAAAGCAATTCAGAATAATAAATGTAAAAGTTAAGTGAAATGAAGTACTATACAGATAATAAATAAGCATTTAATAAACTTATAAAAATACTTTTAATAAACTTTTATCATTTACGTATAATTATCGTTATGGATTAACTTTGAGTTGTTCGTAAACTCAAGTATTCGATTTCAGACACATTATTCCGTTTGAAACTAAGAAAATATTATTCTCATGGAGCCATATAATAATTCTAGAGTAAAACTGATATATTTACAATAACTTTTAAATGTCAACTGAGTACTGTATGCCGAGTGATTACAGCAGGTCTGTTAAATCTTGCTTTTTACTTTCAATGGAACTTTAGCTATAATGTAGTAAAAGTCAGCTGATCATACTGATCATTAAAAAAACCTTTCACCGATCATGTGACATAGATAAAAAAAAAAATTATCAAAGCCAAGCATCCAGAATTCCCATATGGTGATCTCTATCGCGCATTTCACCATTTCTTTGTGGTTTTAGGGGTCATTATCTGCCGGGAACTAGGCTAATAACAGGAAAAACATGCTTACTTATTTTTCGCCTAAATGAATCAAATGCAACGAACAAACTGAATACAAAATACGACATTATCGGCCGGCGTCATTATTTCTTTTTCGTCCAATGGAATTTTCAGTAAAATTTTTTTCACCCTAAATTTCCACAAAGGTGGCGAAAGAATCGGGAAGGCTGAATTTCGAATAAATTCCGTAAGACTTTGTAACTTTAAGTATAAGAACCAACGAATAAAAATTACAGGAGTGGATAAGGAAAGAAAAGAAGTACAAAATGAGCGTCATTCGTTTCTTATCTCGCCGATGATTAGTCAGAGTCCTTTGTCTTTAGCCACGATATTCCGGCATCGGATTCGTAGAAAACAAATCCTTTGTTCTGAAGTAAACAAAAATAAAGGATACGGAATCGTAAAAAGAAGATTTACATAATCAACCAATGAATCGCGATCGTGTCAAAAATTTCAAAAATCTAAACACAATGCTTCAAATTAAATAATTTTGTTCCACAAACGAAATACACGCCTTTTTATTGATAATAGGAAGATTATACGTGTGTGTGCAAACAGATAAATATTTACACTTCGCAGATTCGTTTAATTCCCGCAGCACAAATGAGGCAATATACTACAGCGGTCATATTTCTTGCATCGCCAATTTTCATAACATTCAAGAAGAATACCAATTATTTACATACGCACACGGAAAAATATCCTTACGCATTCCCCTTTTGCTCTAAGTGAAATACAAATTTTTAGACTTCCGGACAATTTAAAACTTCTAAAAATTTTTCATCACAAAAAACTCAAATTTCATTGATAAAATACAGATTAAGCAATACAAGATGATGGGCTTTCTACGTATGCGCTACCTTACAGAAGAAACATAGCACCTCTGAAAATTTAAAAGTCTTGAAATTTTGTACGCTAATTACTTCGTAAACTCCTGTTTGTAAAAAATGTAGCACCAGAAGGGTTGGTTGGTTGGTCGGTTTAGAGAGCCACGATCTTCTAATTTGCTACACGAGGACTAATAACACTAGTATTCACAGTTTAAAGACAATTCCGACCGGCTAGGAACATCCATGTAAGCCCACGAACCCCGGTACCGAAGAGCAGCATTCTATCCATTAGGCCATCGCTCAGATGACATCAAAAAAGAATAACTCGACTGGGCTGAAATTTTCAACAAATTCTAAGTACCATAAGTTATGCAAATGATTAACATTTCAGAGTCAGCACGCATGCTTGGGAACAGCGCTCTCTGTACTGATGCTATATAAATAGCTATTCTGATGCTATATAAATAGAGACTGTCACGGCCATCTCAGGCCTCGATTCTGAAGTAGCGCTTCTCACGGCTACATCTTGGTGGGTCATTAACTAAGACTGCCATTGGTCACCACCACAAATTTGATTCGCTGAGAATTTCTCTTCTGAATCTCATCTGATTCACAACTCTCTCTAATGTGTTTCTTCATCTTAACGTCTCTCGAGACTTGTGCTCTCTTAAACTAATGGGAAAAAATATATATTTTCACTCATTTATTCATCCTAACTGTGCATTTCGATATATTTCCTAGTGTCTCACTAGCCATTGTATCCCTTCCATAACTGGATACTCACCTTCTTATTACTCATTTTACCTTTATTTGTGTCTTTTCCTGCCTAAACTCAAGCACCCCTTCCCTTATTTTACTATCTTTTATTTCCATGTTCGAGCCAATTAAATCCATATGTTATTTTGCCAAACTCCCATGTATTGCAGAACTAGAGAGCTAGGCCCAGGCAGTTCTGTGCCAAAACTGTCCTGTGGTCATCTCAGGCCTCGTTCACTCCCACTTTTTCAGCTCGGAAAATTTTTATTGGTCGTACCGCTCAACTAACTCATTGGTTATTGAGAGCTCCTTCTAACCAAAAAACTACTCATTCTTATATGTCTCTGACCACAAAAATATAGTGCTTCTCTACCCCTGAACTCTCTATTATCTAGTTATTCTGTGTTACGAACTCACAAATTCACTGTTATCTATTCTTACGCTTCTTTTTTAGTCGTTTTAACTCTCTCGATCGCTGATATTACATGTTCACTGAAAAAAAATCTTAGGATTGACTGGCGGCTAAGTCCATAGGAATCCTGTTTTCCACGCTATGAAGGCCATGAAGACGTTGAAACCAACTAGTGGCAAACGTTAGGTGAGACGTAACTATACCTTATCGAAGAAAGAAAGTGACATTTCAACAACTTACGGAGTTCCAACGCAGGAGAATCATCGGCCTTCGTGAAGGAGGATATTCCTTTCGTGCAATAGCAAGTGGTATACAGCGTAACAGAAGCAGCTCAGTGATTCGAGTGTGGAAAAAATGGACCCACGCCACAACCGAATAGCCAAAATGTTGATGGGAGATGTCCATTTACTAACTAGTTCCATTACGGGAAAAATTACATATGGTTATAGATCATTTTCAAAACCCCTATTGCACTGAGACTGGCAATAGTATTCAAAAAGTACACATACAAGTATTCTTTTTATAATTATAGTTTTGACATTTATTTCTTTGTTTACGTTTAAATATTAACAAATTTATTTTTCACGATTTTTACAACCACGTCTCATTTTTTTTTTAATTTTGAGATATTTACGCACATTTTTTAAAAACAACCATTTTTACAAATAAATAAATTTATACAGCTCGAAATCTAAATTCAATGAACGAATAATTTTCATTTAAAATATTATACATTTGTTTTAATTTCTAGGCTAAATGTTTTCGTTCATGTATACGTTTATAAAGTATTAAACTTGTGCCTCACTGGACTTTCTTTTAAAGTAAATTTTAAATAATGAGCTCCAAGTTTGCAGATGATCAATTCGATTACCCTTTAAATCACATGTGCAATTTATTCTTGACCAAAAGACTTTCGCAAACTTTTAAACAGTAACCAAAAGATTCTTTCGGAATATTTGCTTTCCTGCACAGTTCCGAGTGATAAAGTGCGGATCAAGCCTCCCTTCACCTCTCTTTGATAACGGGGAAATGTGATTGATTCTTTACTTTGCATATGAACGGACTAAAAAAGACCCAAGAAACAGACTACAGAAAATCCCTAGAAGTACTATGAGCTCAGTTCATTTTGAGGTTTCTGTAAAAAAGGCCAAATTTTAATGAAGTATTTCACATCATTGCGATATATACAATGACAGGCTGGAAAAGCTGTGGAAATGCCGCTTCCATTAACAATCTAAAATTTTGAAACTTTTTTATTTATTTATTTATTTATCAGCTATATTTTAATATCGTATTTCGCGTCTCTTCTCAACACTTTCAATCCAAACTCACCGTCTCCATCCTGTTAAACGGACGTTCTACAGTTTGTTTGCCTGGAAGCTCTAGGTAGGAGAAACTTTCAGCTAGATAAAGTATATATGTCTTTCTAGTTTAAGGGAATTAATTTTGTTTCTTCAGTTTAGTGAAATATTTCATTGATTAATTGTCCAAAAGAAAAAAAAAATGGTTGAATTCTATTAGTTTGTGTCATTTATTGCAACTCGCACGAAAACAAATGAAACACTGCCTTCAATGCTATGAAAATAACTTTGTAATGCGTTTTAGTGACTATATTGTAAAAAAAATGGTTGAACTCTATTAGTTGTGAAGCGTTATTTATTACAATTCGCACTGAAGCAAATACCGGTGGGAGCTTCCACAAGTTTTCTGAGTTGCGGAAAAGACCACTTTAAGGGGATCGCAAACTTGTGAACGTACGAGTGCGGATAGCTTAAAGTACCAGTTTAGATCGTTTTCCCATGCTGATAAATCCAAGTGAATACTAATATACAATTCAGAAGGAGCACTCATAAATTCAAGCAAGCTGTCAGTCATAAGATGTTCATTGGACATTTTATATTACATCCTATGAATCAAAATCTTCAAAATTTAAAAAAAGGTTAAGAAAATTTTAATAAATTTTGTTCCTTAAACCACAATTAACTACACTACATAACTACAATTTTTAATTTATCTTTTTTAACTCTTCATAAACAATATACATATATATATATATATATATATATATATATATATATATATATATATATATAGATAGATAGATAGATAGATAGATAGATAGATAGATAGATAGATATATGTGTGTGTGTAATGCCGTGATCCAGAGTTAAGGCGAATGGAAAACAGTCTTCTTGATAATAATAATTTTATTAACTCATAGTTCTATGTGAGAGCAACTTGCGCCATTTTCATTGTTCGTGGCGGAGCTAAACGTGGAATAGGTGTTGACCGCTCCATATCCACGCGTTGACTGATCTTATCTGTTTGCAATCTCATTAAATTCTTCCAAAATGCTTTCACCTGACCAGATTATCCTGAAAGCTTACGCGAGCGTGGGTTTTTTTCATTTATTTTATTATAAAAGAATTCCCTTTTAAAATTGCTTATAACTCACGTAATTTCTAATTACCCCTTTTGTAGACCTGACATATATATATATATATATATATATATATATATATATATATATATATATATATATATATATATATATATGGCCCAGTGGCCTACGCAGAATTTTTTCAAGGGGGGAGGATTCGTAATTCTAAAAAAATAATAGCCCTCATATTTTCTACTGAAATTTTTATTTTTACCATTTTGTCTGAACTCAAGATGGAGGTAAATGTAAACCCTAACCCCCCCCCCCTTGCATACGCCCCTGATAGGGCCGGTTGTGGACTGTTTCCTTCGTGCACTACAGTATTTGGCTGCCTAATATCAATTCGTATATCTAAAAGATATACTACTGCTGGCCTAGATATTTGTAAACCTGTATGCATGCAAGCACTGTACACGTACTAGTCCAGGCCCTGCTTATATGTATATATAATATGTATGTGTTTATCAAATTATTGAGGTACAGGGCTGTTCTTACGTTATAACTCATGTCTTTCTACTGGTATCACCTGTTTTGGAATGTAAATCCTATACATACCCTCTTCAACTTATTCTTCAAAATAGATAGACTCTAAAAGCTGGATTTTAGGAAATAGAGAACTATTGAAAAATATATTATATTGATGAAGTGAAGGCATAACATCATTCTCTTTCAAATACGTATGGGTAAGTTCTTTTACACACATCAAAACTTAGACTATATCTAAAACTACAAAGGAAGATATCGTACAAATAATGTGAAAATCAGTTACTCGGTAACGCATCATTTCGTCTAACTGCTCGTGCAAATCAGTACTTGATCAGATTATTGGAGTGGATGGTACCCACAATTTAGTCTCACGTTTAAAAAAAGAACTATAACCACTTCAATATCTAGCTTGAAGTCAGCATGATATCCTTAATAAATTTCCCTGCTCGATTAGTAAGTCGATTCGGGAGAGCCTGAGATATCAGTCAGTTGAGCATCTCCTTAACTTCTGTCTTATAAAACCAGGAAATGAACAGTTCAATGACATAAGATTTTTTTCTAAAAACACTAAAAAAGGTCATGAATGTGGAATTCCTATGACACATTTAAATTCTTCAAAACACTATTAAAACATTAATTGCATTTTTTCATTGTGTTCGAATATGAAGTGTTACACACAAAAATTAACACTACAGTATAAACAACCACATACTGATTCGTTACTCAGTACTTCTTCAGTTACTTAGTATATCTAAGGATTCTTCATCCTTAAAAGTTATTGATTTTTATTTTATAAATCAAGAAAATAGCTTACGTATTTATTCTCAGAATAGTTACTTTGAAAGAAATATTTTCAGAGGGTATATAAATCACATTCATGCTGTTATACGTCCAAGATAAAGCAAAATTTGCATAAAAATGCAAAACTTTTCAACATTAGAGAAATAAAAAAACTAAACCGAATTTCAGTAAAAACCTCCACTTACACTCGCTTGACCCAAAAAATGTCTACCAAATTTCAATTTCTGAATTTCTAATTTTTTGCACTAGACTTATCAAACATTGGCACTACAAACAAATAAACCCATACATTGCCTTATTAACATATATAACTGATTTTTAAAAATCCTCTAAGAAGTTCAACCATCCAAGGATAGCTTAATAAAGCGATCCTCTCAGCTGGAGATATAATTAATGAGATTTAGATCCTCGCAAAATGGTTCGCATTAATCTATAGACTACTGCAGGCATCGGACTTTTGCTACTGTTATATTGATTATTTTTAAAAAGAAAGTTACCTCAACTATAATTTCTTGAAGGCATAAGACAAGGCTATTTTTTCTGCCGTCGAATTTCAACCACGAGTCCAGAAAAAAATTTTACTTCTTTAAAAGTTGAACAAAAAAAAATTAGTAATGATGATGAATGATTACATTTCAATCAGGGAAATAAAGATTACGAAAAAACTGGTTAGAGAGACTTCAAAAGAAAAAATATTCTGCAATATCAAAAATAACATGATTCCTGTGATCATACCATTCACTGGATGCATGACAGTCATTCCTCAAGTTCGTTTGTTGCAAATTTCAAGTGATATGACTGTGATGCAATCCGCAGTTTAAGAACGAGTCTAAGTTGAAGGCAGTTAATGTTTGTGCTCTTAAACATGAAATAAAGAATCTGGGCGGTGCCCGAATAGAGTTAAGAACCAAAGTCCGTTTGAAATTCACTATCGTCATGAATATTTAGAGCCATTTGGGGTATTACTTTGAACGTTACAATGTATCTAGCGCAGAAAAGCTCACTGTAATGTTCTGAATTAACCGATAGATTAAATATAGTTAAATCTTGATTTGTCTTTCCAACATTGTTCATTTTTCCTTATTCATTGTTCGATTCATCTGGTCCCGAATTTGTTCCCTCAGAACCAATGTTAATTTTCCCCTCTTACATCGTTCCTGGATTCTTGATTTTCCTATATTCATTGTTCGATTCATCTGGTCCCGAATTTGTTCCCTCAGAACCAATGTTAATTTTTCTCTCTTACATCGTTCCTGGATTCTTGATTTTCCTATATTCATTGTTCGATTCATCTGGTCCCGAATTTGTTCCCTCAGAACCAATGTTAATGTTCCCCTCTTATATCGTTCCTGGATTCTTGATTTTTTTGCATCTATTGTCAGATAAGTTCAGTTGAGTCGTATTGTCATAACGGAATCTTATTTTTGTGGAATTTAGGAGAACATAGAAAAGAAAAAAAAAAGAAACGATTGTTTCGTTAAAGGTTATTCTGGACAATCAACTTGAGTCCGATGAAGATAATGAGTTATTACGGAATAATAGTAATAAGTTAATCAAAGAACTTTGAAGATTACGTCACAATTGATAGTTACCTAACAATTAACGGGGTCCAACGGGGAAAGTGATATGCAGAGATCAGAAGCAAGATCACGAGAAGAAAGTGAAAGAAGACGAACCATAGTCCTGAGTTTTTAAGAGCATGAATCTTTCTAGTAATTAAAATAACTTATTTAAGCTCATAGAGGCAGTGATAGCGTACTTACAGAGGTAAAAGAACATTTATTCTTTGCAGTCTCATAAAGAAGTGTTGTATAAAGAATTTTGTATAAAGAAGGTATCAATTACCTTCTCCAAATATTTCAAGTATTTCAAAAGTTAAATATAATTCTAAATATACGTTACACTCTATAAAATGTAATTTATAAAATCGTTACGTCTTATATATGGTAAAAAATTATTTCAGAAACCAGATTTTATACTTTGTCGTATTGGTCTCTTTGGTAAAATTGCATTTCAAAAGCACATCGCTCAAAATAACTAATTTAAATTGCAATTAAATATTACAAAAATAAAGATAATTCAAATTTGCGATTCAAAGAATACATAAATATCATTTAATATTAAGTTTCTCTCTTCAAACTCAAACTGCAGTTCAAATATCAAAAGTAAGAAAATTGTCCTAATTAAATGTATAACAGTTGTAAAGAGTTGTTAAAAATGATACGTTGTCAAGAGCCAGATTAAAACAGAATTCTAATAGTGTAAAAGAAATTCACGTAAGTGTAAACAGTATTAAAATAAATAACTAGATTGAAAAAAATTAAATATAGTTAACACACTGTATGCGGGACACGTACTAGTACATTTTCTGACAATTGATACTAGAGCGGGTCACGTACTAGTAAAGTTAATGTAACAACATGGTTTGTTTGTGGGTACAAAAATAACGGTATATACAGGAAAACAAAGACGAATGTTCTTGTCTACTACTAAGATTCTGGAAACATTTAGATAAATAAAAACTAGTTTTTACATCAGTCGATGTGGAACCACAGAACGAGAAGGTTGATTAAAAAATTCAATTTAGATTTAAAATTAACTTTTTATTTATCCTTGCGAAAATGATATTATATATATGTATCTTTATATATCATATATATATTCGCATTTATATATATATATATATATATATATATATGTTTATTTGTCTATTTATATATTTGTTTATATATTTCAATATAAAATACGAAAAGTTGGTTAAAAAATTAAATAATTTTCGATTTATTGAGATTTAACTGATTAACTAAATTTACGTTCTTAACGCCCGCTCCCTGTACAATTCCGCTGAGAAATGTACCAGCACACAAGGTGTTAATAAAGTCATTCCAATTAGTGTCGTAAATAATTAATCTATTCATATCCATCCATTTTACCAAATTTCTAAATCTATCCCCTTATCTAAATCTATCTTTATCGATTTCTATTTCAGTCCTTGTGAAAAACGATGGATCTCGGTTTCAGTTATATAGTAGGCTACCAGTTCTACTTAGTCTAATACTGAAAAGTTTCTCTTCGAAAGCCTTTCCTCTTGGTTGTAAAGTTTTACTGCAGGAGATTTCATAAATAAAACGGTTTTCATTCTAACTACTGTATTGTTTCTCTTATAATAATTAAAAAGTGAGTAAATCATTAGGAGAATTAATTCAATTTAAGACAAATATAATTTACGTATGCTCACAATTTTAAATGAAAACACCACTTTTGTGTAAACTGTATTTACTGAGGGAGATTTCATAAATAAAACGGTTTTCATTTTATGTACTGTATTGTTTCTCACAATAATTAAGAAGTAAATAAATCATTAGAAGAATTAATCTAATTTGTAAGACAAATATACTTTACGTATGCTTACAATTTTATTTGAAAACACTACTTTTGTGTAAATTGTATTTGTTCAATACTGATTCAATTCGCAAAATGTATTTAATCACATGGATTGATCATATAAGAAAGATAAAATTATTTTTTACATTAAATCCTTTATTCTTTCTTTAGTTTATTTTTACTAAGTTACAGGTAATTTGCATTTTTCTCTTAGATTTATAATATTTTCTAACATATATTTCTTAAACATTTTTATAAATGCACTCAAAACCAAAATATTTCTCAAATCATATTTTATAATTAATAGTAAATAATTACACACTATGCTGTATACACTACTGTGCTTTATATGCGAATACTGTAATGGTATAACATATAATTAAAAAACTTAGAATTGTAAATATAATTTTTAAAAAATTGGAAGTATTTTTGAATTAAGAAAGAAAACCTGAAGAGTGTTAAATACTTTTATTGTTAATAAATAATATACGGATGTAGAAAACTATTACAAGTAAATGATATATTTTCTATAATCGTATACACATCACTTAAACAAAATTTTTGAGAACATCTTCGAAGAGTCACAATTATACAAATATTAAAAACTCTTAAACATCAGAATGTGCAACAGTTACATAATAACTGTCACACACGAAACATTGGTTAATAAAATGCAGATTTTAAATCTCTGTGTAATAAAAGTTAACTGGTGTCCAAAACAGCATTGCTGGGGAAAATATTCTCTTTTAACATGTAAGAGTGAGGTATCAAATTTAAATATCTTCTTCTTAACAGGCATTACAGCCTTTTACAAGGCTGAGCCTCCACTAATACATATATAATTGTTATTTATAATTTTTTATTAATTCAAAATTCAAATATAATTCACCATTTATTTATTTGTACAACTTATTAACGATGAATGGAAATAGAAATCTGACTGCGTCAGATAAAAGTGATGCATATCCTACATTACACATCATAATCTGTTAATTTCTCTTTATTTTACTTATTGTATTATTACACATCGCTTATTTACACAGCGTACTGTGTTATAGATAATTTTGATAAATGGTATGAAAGATAAGCAGAACAGTAACACATATATTATCTTTCCAGTTATTGCTAAGAAGTTATAATTGAAAAAATGGGGGTGAGCTACCTCCTGTAAAATTATTTCATAAAACAGAAATTATATTCTATCGTAATTGTCTCTTAACTTAAATTGTATTTCATATATATAACGCTCAAAATAAATAATTTAAATTGTAATTATATATCAATAAAATTAAATGCCAGACTTTCATTCAAATTTGTGAAAGAATTCATAAATAAAATTTAATTATATTTAGGAATTATTTATTATTCATTATTTATTATTATAATGAATTCATTATTTATTATAACATTTATTATTTATGAATTACTTATTATTATTTTTTTTTTTGAAACCCAAACTGTAGTTTATATATCATATATTATGTAAGAAAATCATCCGAATAAAATATATAACAATTGTAAAGGGTTGTTAAAAGGGCCAGCTTAAAAGTGAATTTTAATAATGTAAAAGAAGATCAAGTAAGTGTAAACGGTATCAAAATAATTCCCTCAAAAAAAATATATATAAAACATATTTTAAATATATAAGTTTGTTAACTTATTCCAATACAACTCGCATTCAGTATTTCAAGTGTCGTCCTATGCGGCGAAATGAGATTTAAAAATAGCACCGCTTACCTTTGAGCGAAGGCCGGGTGAAAATAATCCAAGAGGATTCTGGAAGTATTCATACTCCCGCTTATTTTCCACTCAACGCACAGTCTGCAATAGTCTCAAAGCGCGAGCGGTTTGTTGTTGTGTTTCTCACACAACCAGAATTGCGAAACGCGCGCGTACAAAGGTGCACAAAACTGAGCTGGCACACACCAAGTCAACGGGCCATGGCCCGCTGTGACTCCGCGCAGAAAGGGAACGTTATGATTGGGAATTGAAACAAACAACACAAACACAACGACCTTTACCCACAATACACCAAATAAGAAAAAAAAAAAAAGAAATATATATTTAAAAATATTCTCCGAGAGAAGTTTTTTTTTTTCTATATTGGCGAAACGAGGAAAAAAAATCGAGGGCGACCTGAAAATGTCCCCATTAATGAATCCCCCCTCCCCATATTTTCTGGCACCTATCCGCGAACGGATTGGTCAGCGTGTGGTCAATTGGATTTGCGAAGTCTAACCCTCTCGGCCGTTGATTGGTTCCCGAACGGTGTGTCCCAGTTTTTTGGGCAGAAAATCACTTTAGGTCAGCCGGTGAAGAATGATGAATAACGAAGCGAGCTAATAACATGGAAACAGGAATTTCAACAGGCGAAGGGGAAGGGGTTTGGTAATGCCTGGATGGGGAATGAATAAATCAAATTAAGTGGTTTTAAATATCGCCCGGGGCTATTTTTGCATTAACCCTTTAATCTCCGGTTGGAGCAGGTGACCAGACATGTGACGGTAATTAGTGCCTGGCTGGGTAAAACGAAATTACATCTTCTTTTTTCAAAGAAGTTCAAGGAAATACCCTAATTCTGTAGACATTCACACTTTCCAACCATTCCTGATAGAGAAAGAGCTATTTGACACATCATCTGTAGAATCGCAACTGAAAACGAAACAAAACTGACACATTCAAGAAGTTGGGGCACAGTAGCATCACCCTTTAGAAAAAAGTTGCTAGCAATCTAAAATATCTATAGACAACACACTAAAAGGTCATAAACTTCTGACACAGACACAAGGTACACTAATTCTACGTAACTATTTAGCATTTTAATATATTAAGCAATAAAACAATCCGAAAATAAATTCTTAATATACAAAATTGGATGTTCGGTCATAAGATTTTATTTTAAATTGCAATTTTTATATATATCTTTCTGCATCCTTCTACATAAAACCACAATTTTGCTGACTATTTCATTACTAGTACCCTACGCCAGTGTGGTATTCATAATGATTACATCTCATAAGGAATAGAACTCATTACGAAAGAAGAACTGCACTGTTTTTCCTTTCTACTACACACACTTTTAACTCTATCCCTATATATTTTACGAATACATGTGCCATGAAGAGATATAAAGGAAATGATTGACAACTTAATTCAGTAGTCGAAGCATGTAAAATGTCTATTTCAGTGTCTACTCTCAAAACTAAGAATAATATTTAATATATAATTACATTTTCTGATATCACAAACACTTCACGGAGCTAGACAAACGGATTTCTTTCTTAATTTTACTCGAAATTGTATCCACCCCCGATGAACAATTACGCTCTGTGCCTATGTAGTCCATCATCACAAATCCTATTAACCTCAAGACGCCTTATACTGAAAAATATATAAATAAAATCGAAAAAGAACTCTGCGGGTATACAAGTCTAGACACCGTGACTTATCATTCCCCAGCCCCACAAAACGTACGCCAAGGCTTAATGGATTCAATTAAATGCATCTACTCCTTACAGAATTATTGTACCAATATAAAAAATAATATTTGCAGACATCTTCGACATTTTTCTACGCAGATTTCTCGTTCTTTTGATTTTTAATTTTAAATATAATAAATTCGTTAAAAAAAAGAAATATAAAAAGTCTTTTAAGTTAATTTTCATAAGTAAAAATATTCTGTTTGCTTTTAAAAAATATTTAAGCCAATACCTAAGTCGAAAATTTATTATCAGAGCAAATTTTCCATCGACAACGCTACTTCCTTGCGGATTTAGTATCTATAAAATTGTTGCAAAAGTTAACTCATTTTCAGTGCCCTGGTAAAACTATTTAGCTAGAATAAATTGAAAATGTCACTGGTCGTTAAGCTAACTTTCTCTCTTGTTTATGTGGCATCAAAATTTTTCTAGATTTGACAGAAATTTTTTAAATATAAAAAATGCAATTACTTATTGCCCACATCACACTTTCATTCCAGTGAAAACAATACTTTTCTTAGTTTAAATAATATGTATGATTAAGTGTATCATAACTAAATGTTCTTCAATGATAACTTAATGTTTGGTTTCTTTCGTTGTTTGGAGAACTAGAGTCCACTTTTTTGCTACACGAGAGCTAATAAGACCAGTGCCTACAGTTTCCAGCAGATTTCGAGTGGCTATTGATGTCCAAGCCAAAAGTGGGATTCGAAACCACGAACTCTGGTACTAAAGCGTAGTGCACTAACTAGTTCTGCAAAGATTTTTGAGAATTTCAAAATTTATCTGATTTGATTACTTCTTATTAAAATTTGTACCACGGATATATCCCGATATTTTATTATTTTAAAATGGATTAGACTCTTTTAATTTCGACTAAAATATGTGTAGATTCTTAAGAATATATGTGTATTGTTGTGCGCTATTATATATCAATAAAAAATAACAGTTCTTGAAATTTTTAATTAAAATTTTCTGTTAACAAAAGCAGCGATTTTCAAGAAAATGGCTAAATTGCTAGTTACTCACTGGCAATTTAGCTAAGATATAATTTTCTGAATGTACTTTAATTTTCTTAAATTCTTAAAGGTTGATTTTAAGAGAGACGGTCAGGGGATCTATTAATGCTTTATCAACCCGTTAAAATGCTAGTCGACCGTACGATGCCGCAAACATGCTGATTATTAACACATTTGTCCTGGGTGTGTGTAAAAAAACCTAAGAATCCACATTTCCCCTACTTTTTGTAGCCCCAACTATCTGAATACTTGCAAATTTATGCTAAAGACAATATAATAATATTGGCACCATGAAACAGGTCTGATAAAAGAGATGGAAGGTAATCAGAGGTACTCCTCAACAACTGACAAACCCAAATTTCACCCATTTTTAGTGGTTCTATTTAAAATCTTATAAATGTATGTAATTCCGATACTACCGTATAAACAAAGTAACCATTTACTATGAAGCACACGAATCCATTTATTACTGGTTGCAGCTAATAGAAGAGACCCTTAGCAATGCTGATACTCTTAAGAGATTAGGAAAATGCCAAACCAAGAAAACAGAGCAGAAATTACAGTTTAATTAAACTAGAAAGTAAAAGATAAAAATTTATTTTAGAAACACCCTTTACTTTGTAATTTATGCATTAAAATTATCAAATAATTTAATGCGTTGTAAAACTAGTCAGCTAATTTCATATATCTTAGCCAAGTTTTATGAAAGGTGGAACTATACCTACAATAAACTTGTAAATAATAGTATATAGTTAAATATTTTGGCGTAATGATTTTTGCCTCATTCCCTGTATTATGTAAAATATCTAAATTTTCAATAATGCATATAACCACTTAATGGAAACTTAATCGTTATACTTGTAAATATTTTGGCGTAATGATTTTTGCCTCATTCCCTGTATTATGTAAAATATCTAAATTTTCAATAATGCATATAACCACTTAATGGAAACTTAATCGTTATACTTGTAAATATGTTGGCACTTAAATTTAATCCTTGATAAGTTTTATGACTGAAAATTGGGTAAAAAGGGTAATACTCTGTTTCTTTTATGAAACAATGCATGATAATGTTTTTATTTTACTAATCATGTTAAATTGCTTAATTTCTTGAAAAATGTTAAATTGTTTATCACTTTCTTATATATATATATAAAGGATTGTTTTTTATGCATCCAAAATAAAGCTCTGCTCAAACTAATAATATCGTATGCATGAAAGTACTAAGGTAATTTTTTTAAATATAACAAAGACAAAGTAACATGAATTTTTGAAATTCATCTGATATTATAAATATACCAAATGTCAATTATTACTTTCTAACTACAATAGCGAAATTTAAATTCTTGTTTTATTTTTATCCTTTGCTGCGTCTGATGAACGCTGGAACACATGCAAGAACCCAAGCAATGCCGCGTGCATATTATAATTAGTTCAATAACATGAATTCAGGAATATGATAAGTCAAAGAATGTGTATTTGTAGTACAGAAATGATACAAACGAATAAAGAAAGGAAATGGTTGTTTGCTTGACAAAAAAGCACACGTATAGTTATACACGTGTTCATTATCAAACAAAAACCGCTCATTATAAATACTGCTGGAACAGCTTACGAAATTTACTAAAGAGTAATAAGTGCCTTATAGTTTAGGGTTTAGCATGAAAGACTCGCCCATCCAAGGAAAAATCGTAGCAAATGCCAGACATGTCAAATAAAAAGACCTATAACGGAAAGAAGGAGGTTCGCAAAATACCACAATTTTTCTGATGGTGAATAATATTTGGTTAAGAGAGCACTTTCAATAATGTGTGCTATTGGAAGACATTTTGGCTCCTAAGTGCTTTTCGTTTACATGAAATCTAAAGACTAACGCTAGAAGAACGATTATCTAGTTCTAGTACCGCGACACAATGGTCTATACCCGTAGTATCCCACAGTGTGTTCCTACACAAAACTTTTGTTAAATTCTGACGGTTCGTAAAATTCGTGTCCATTAAAAGTGGATACATGCCGATAAAGAAGAGATATCGTAGTAACATTAAGTTATTACGATTCCTGAGGTGACGCACAAAACATAAACATGAGGATTATTCACTTCGTTTAAAGTGTTTTCCTATTTAGAGAGAGGTAAAGTAGCTCAGGTAAGAAATTCTCAATTATGATACCCCCTTTTTTTCGCTTTTTAATTTGTATTAATTCAATCAATGCTGGAAATTTCGTAAGAAATAAATCTGATTTTTAAATGAGATTATTTAATCCTTCTCCGGTGTATATACGCTATAAATCTTTTGCAAAGTTAGTAAAGAATTACAAAAATGAAAACCTTAGATCTATATAAAAAGTTACCACAAAAATTATTTACTTTTCATCAATGTGTTTAGTTTTCAATTCGTGCTAACTATACTTAATAAAAATGAGGAATTTTATAACGTTTGCAGAATTTTGAAGTGACATCATCCCAAAGCGTGGTCTTTCAACAGTTCTATATCAGACCACGTCTAGAAAACGAGTGTAATCAATTATTCTCTTAACATATTATAGAATTGCCTTTTCTCCAAGAGGAAAACATATTTGAAATATCCAGCAAATCTGAATATCAATGACTCCAAAACTTAATTAGATAGCTCCATGTACATATATCATTTGTTTGCAGTGTTTCCAATTACACTAAACTTGATTTCTTGTTATCACTCCCCTTCAAAATCCGATGCCTCCTATCCAGAATAGAAATAATAGGATTTTAACTTCCGTCTCCCCATTAATGTTTAAGTAAATGGATTTTTAACGTTAGTTTATAACATATACGCCTAGAATATTTAGTGTTACATACCCGTCCTCTTAATTAGCATGATATTATCTTACTTTATCATTTCATATAAAGGGAATAGCAATTCCATTCTCTTTAAAAGACTAGATTTGATGAAAATTACCTTACTTGTGTACGTCTAATGGTACACATATTCATAACAATTAACGTTATTTGTAACAGAAGCGTGACTTGGACATTTGTTGAGTTAAACGAAATTACATTCATTACACAAAATAAATGTTTGAAATGATATATTCGTGTTGCTTATCTGTCATCACATTTTCGAAATGGCAAATCACGACTCACTTTCGGGCGTGAGCAATTTTCGTGAAGAGACTGGCAAACTTCTCTCTTATACAGCGATGAAATTCCGAAAACGGCAGACGCTCCGAGCATATACTTCTCTACAAAATCATTCGAAAGGACCTTATCTGAACATATGAGCAATTACAAAAGCGATGTGTTGTAAATATAGGTGTGGTGTAAAATTCCCATAATTTTAATTTCTTGGGTCTAAATAAATTTGAGAATATTTTTCGAATCCCCAGTTTTTGTATAATGAACTCTCACGGATTGACTTGAAGAAAAAGCATTGTGTTCATTATTTTCTCTCTTTTTATTTTCTTCTTTTAAAATAAATGACTCGATTGATAAATATACTTATCAGAGAAATAAAATATGTATGAATGGGAAAAAGCTCTGTAGTTCCATTATACTCGT
>CM063501.1:13762202-13769702 GCA_032207245.1 Pardosa pseudoannulata
TAATAGCAGCAAGCACAAAACAGACAGCTACAGCAAAATAACAATCCAAGTCTTTTTTTTTTTTCTTACAAACTGGGGAAAAACTGTTCAAATGAAGACATATCCTACTTAGAGCATTTGAAGAAACAAAGTGTTACAACTCCACATGTGAATGCCGAGAACTTAAAATTCAAATACTTTTTTTCCGGTGAACCAGTTGTTAGATTATGAATAATTAATTATTTTTTGAACGTCTGAGTCGTCGGCATTGCGGGTGTTAGCAGTAAATCTGAGTCACTCATTCCTCAGTTTTAGTTTTTCCTAGTCACTCTTTAAAAATGAATCAATTGCAATGAAAGTCTAACTCCATTCGCAATAGCCATTTACAAAAAGAAAATAAAAAGTTTGTTGGAAATTTCTTTTGGAAAAGTACAAGTTCTTTGTTGTCTTATTTTATCGTATAACTAGTGGCTCTGTGTCCAGCTTAATTAAAGATATTTAAGGAATTTATAAAATAAACAACACTTATTTTCTTCATTAACTGAACACTATACATTAAGTGTGGCATAAGGTAAATAACATTTCTTTCGCGATTATTAAAATGAGAATCCAGTTACCTATACAATAAAAATATCAAGGCCCGATTTCATCAAAGGTAATCAGAATTTTGCCAGATTTGTATAGTAGATAATAAACCATTAGCTCTAACCAACTATTATGAGACTATTTCTGAGCATGGGAAAAAAAGTAAAATGCAAAATATTGTTAATTTTTCAACCGATTCATCTCTTAACAATGAAAATAGATTTTTCTTTAGAAAAAGACGAAATGGAAGATAAAAAGAAAGAAATATGCCAAATAAAAATAGCTAAAATTAAATAATTCATGAAGCAAATCTCATCAAAAAGTCCTAAAACTTATTATCTTCAAGCACATGTTAAACACTATCTTATTAATTTACTTAGAAGATTAGCTTACCTTACTAATCAAAGTACAGCACAAGTACATACGTATATTCATGTTCAATGTATTTAAAAATAATCAGATATACAAGTTTGCTTCCTTTTGTTGGTTGTTAACACAACTTTTTTCTAAGTCCCTAAAAGCTTTTAAATGCTCAACTGCTGTTTTGGAATTAGTAAAATAGCACTTGAAGTCATGTATGAGAGAGATAACTTCAACCAATAAACAGACAGATGTCCACTTGTTATTAGGGGGGACGAGAACTGAGAGGGGTGGAAAACTCCGACGATGAGTCTACACAAACATGAAAGGGAGGAATATAAAGGCTTGAATCCAGGTCCTCTCCGATTTCGTACTGACTTCTTAAACAAAACGGAAACTCGTTGAAAACATGAAACTGACCATATAATCGGTTGCAAGAAACAGAAAACGACTGTATAAGCGGTGGGCTTTAACACATGTTCCCTATTAAGCTAGACGGGACTTTAGAAAACTGACCCTATAAGCGAGGTACCCTTAAAAGCGAGTGACCATATAGCCGGTACTGACTGTATTTATACCATTGTTGTTACTCATTCCCCTGTCGAGAAAAGCTCTTATCCAATAGACTCAGTCGCAAAGAGACTGACTGTTCTATGGCTCAAGGTAATAGGCTTCACTTTAAGCGAAGAACCATGAAGGCTGAAGACTGACTAAACCTCAAGAATAGGTTGACTTAATTTAAAAGCAGGGGTCAAACAGAAGACCCCATGCTGGGTCTGCCACCTCCAGAGACATCGTTAGGGCATTTGGAGGATATTGGGATTGCAGACCTATTTTATTTGTCCAAACCACTATTAATGAAGATCCCACAACTTTCTTTTACCGACTGAGTTACAGCGGATCACAATGCTATTTATACGAATGTTTATGAGTTGATTCCTTCCCCCCCCATAAAAATATAATTAAACTTACTAAAAATGCCTAATGAAAGCAAGTTAATATCGCTGATATCGCTAAATGTTGCTGGTTACGTATAACGAAAAACTAAACGAAATAACCACTCATTCAATGCCTTTTCTTTTGGCGTTCATTATGTTTTTAAATGATTTCTCACAACAAATCACCCTAAAATTTCTCCCAGATTTTGACCGAAAAGAAAACTGTTTTGATCAAAGGAAACTGTTTAGAATGTTCCTCGTTGACAAGAATCCTGTCCATGGAGTTAATTGACAGATCGAACAGGTAGGAAGCGGGGAAAGGTACGCCTTTTGCTAGAAGCAATCATTTTTGGTAATTTATTTATTTTTTTATGTCAGCAGCGCCCAACAATATGAAAATGAGTTCCGATTAATACCGGGTTTGGGAAGACTGATTTTAATTCTTGATAGGCGCAAAGGATCATATAGGACATACTTCATGTCAGGAATTTGTAACTACATATCACGTGCAACAATATAACAAAAAAAAGAGGATACTCCTACCTTTTCTGTCATTGTTGTAAAGATAATTTCTGCATTATGCGTTTTTTGAAGTCAATTAAATGGGCAATAAATCAAACTTCGGTGGGAAAGGAATTGATTTCTCAAATCAGAATTTGATTTTAAGATAGATATCCATCTTCCTCGATCCATCAACGATGAAGGTAATGAGCCAGACCCAACTTCTGATATCGTAGTTTATATATGAAGCTAATTAAGTTCTTAATTTCTAAAGTCGGCCAAAAAAAGATACGTTATGAGTTACTTTTTTATAAAACGTTTGATTAAGTATGAAAGGTTGCAAAGCGCGCTCTCTCTCTCTCTCTCTTAAAAATTTATTCTATATTAAACTATCGAAATGTGTATCACATTTAAAATAAATATCTACACAGGGCAAGCAAGAAATTCACATTATTTGGTAACATAAATTAATCTATCGTTCCTTTCACTACGCGATTCTAGCTTCATTACACAGTTTAAATCCTTTCAAAATTGTCTTTTCAAATTTAAATTAACATAAATATTTTTAGTAAAAAAATTGGATGAAGAAATCGGGACAGTAGAAAGACTAGTCAGTTTTAAACCTGTCACTTCTAGAATGAATTACTTTATTGCAAATATAGAATGACTCTTTGTTAAATAGTTTGAACGGGGAGGAAGCACTTCTTCTCAAATGTAATACTAATCAAAATGGAGAATTCAAATGTGAGTTGAAGAGCATAAATAGGTTTTGTTCTGGTGAAGAGACACTCACCTGTACAGATTTTTAATAAAATAAAACAAAATGCGTATGGAGATGGCATTGCAGTGTATACAAGTGGTATCATGAAATTCAAGCCGGCAAAACGATATTTCGACCCGAAAATCATTAAATCTTATTTTTGGAACTTTTTCTTATTTTTTATTCTTCCTTATTAACACTTCGCGTGCGGGCAACGTATTTTTACGTTTTTTGCAGTCTGTCACTGGAGCGCGGGTCACGTAAACATACGTATTTAGTAGATTTGTGGTGGATACCCGCTAACCACCACAAATCTACTAAATACTTATAATTATATGTATGTGTGACATTATATGCGTGTTGTTTGCGTTGCTATGCAACGCTTTGCATTTTTTCTTTCCGCAACTTATGATTGTCGAGTGACTCGGTCTTTTCTTGTGTTAGTTCGTCTTCCGTCGAATTTCTAGCTCCACAACGTACAAGTCGTGTTATGTCAATTTGGAGCTTAGTTTTTTTTATTGTTGAATACAAATTAGATAAAATGAGCCGCTGTGATAGAGATAGTGATGAAGAAATAGTCGCTGACAGATTATCGGATTTTAATTTTAAAAACCGTTTATTTTTGTGATTTTGTATAAATTTTTTTTTGTTAAAGTATATATTAAAGTGTAAAAACAAAGTTCATAAAAACAAAGTAATTTTCGATTGACTACGATTTTTTTTTAATAACTAAACTTTTGCGCGATTCACGAAGAAACGCCCGCTGCATGCGTAATTTGGCGGTGAGGTATACCCTCATGACAAGTGTTAAAATTTCCCTCGATTCCGTTATGTCCTAAAAATGCGCGAGGCGATCAAAACAAAAGTGGAAAATAAAACGGAGTGTGTTTGTTACATAGAGGGCACGTTTCCACACAGCCAGAGCCACAAAGCATTTCTTGGGTGCATATAGTTGGGAGAACAAAAACATCCGCTTCATGGCACTGATCTTGCAATTTGGATGATCCTCTAGTCCAGGGATGGACAAACTTTTTCGGCCACGGGAAAAAATCGAAAGAAAACAAGTTTGGCGGGCCAAGATAAATTTTTCTAAAATTTTAAAAACAATATACAAGTACCTAACGGTTTAAATACGTTAATGAGATGAATGAAATTGCGATTTCATTTTTAAAAGTTCCTTATACTGAGGTTCGAAGTGAGATGTACTGATTTTAAGGAACGATGCTAAATGCTCGTCTGTCAGTCTACTTCTGAAATGATTCTTTCTAAGGTTCAAAGTTGAAAACACTTGCTCACATATAAGAAGCCAATATACCGCTGATCTTCTGGGAGTGAGATAATAAATTTGGGATAGAATATTTAAGTAAAGTAGAAAAGGAGATGAATATATAATGTATAAATAGATATTTCTTTTAATTTGCCTCGGACCGGCAACTTAAAAATTCTATCCGCGGGCCTGATAAAACCCTTCGGCTGGTCGGAGTTGGCCCATCCGTGTTCTAGTCACAATCATCTGAGATCATTTATGGCTGGAAAGATCAGTTAGAAGATGTCTAGATTACAACAAAACTATGATCCAAATACATCTAGAAGAAAAGTAATTAAGTTTAAAAATGCTATTATTTGTACATATATAAATATGAAACATTCTCAAAAATATTTTTTTTTCATTTTTAAAATTTTTAAAGCACTCTTACTTTCTGGACATACCTCGTATACCCTATTATTCATTTTTTTTTGTAGTCATATTCAACAGAGCCATTTTTAATATACTATTAAAAATCTTTTGGTTCGCAGCAATATACTATGTTTGTATTCTTTCTTTTTTTTTTGTAGTCTTTAGTTCTATTGCATGAGATTGTTTATTCGAAAGGTAATCTCAATCAATACAAATGAAGAATACATATTTTTATGTCATCATCAATATTGTATAAATCATTATATATACAACAGTTATATTTCCCTATTTAAAATATTTAGAAAACTTTGGAATCTTTACAAATTTTACCTTCAGTAAGAAAACTGTTGATACACACTGTCAAAATCTTATCGAAGAAATGCGAATGAGAAATAAAAGAAAATTGGCTATCAGTTTCCTTCCCTATTTTATGATAGTATGTTTTTTTAAGAAATTAAAATACGAAATTCATCATAAAAATTTTTAGGCTGTTATTTACGACATGCTTTTGTGGAAGAAATTGAAAAGTTTAATGAGTTAAAATAAAGGTGTTAAGAAAATCGACAGAATAATTAGCAACACATCACATCTACAAACAGAGAATCTTTTAACGATAAAACAATACCGATATAAGAAGTTAAAAGGAACCCACACATTTCCCAAGATGAAGTTATTTCTTCCAAATTTTTTTCTTATTGAGTAAAACTATATTATCATCAAATAGAGAATAAAATTATTCCTCCTTCATTTAAAACATTCATAACAGCTTTTAATATTTTTTAAATCATCATAATATAAAACTTTTACTCCTTTCAGAATGAAATGTTTAAAGATCTATAATAATGCTCTAACTTTAAAAAAAAAGATTCAATTTGGTCAAATTAAATAGTCAAATTATTTTTAAAAATAACAAAAATATAAAGAATGAAAAAAACTGAAATTCATTTCTTCACGTGATAGCTTTTTAAGTATGTATATTAGAATCTAAATTTTTATGTGAAACTGGATTAAAATTCTCTTTTTTATTCTGTTAATTAAAATTTTAAAATGGTCTGACATTTAAAAATTTCTAAAAAAAAGTTAAAGAGACTGAAAATTCTAAAAGAAATTGGATTTTATCGTGATAAAAAGTAAAATATAATGCTCTTATTCATATAATTGAGTTTCTTTTAATGAAAAAGATAATTAGCTTGCATTTTATATATATACAATTAGTTTTTAATTTGTATATTACAAAAGCTATTTTACGGGTAAATTATCCATTTTTTCAACTGTTGTTTATATATTGCTTCATATAACTAAATAGATTTTTAAATAGTTCGACCCTTACGAATAAAATAACAAAAATTTTAAACAAACCAAAATTTATACTTTATAATGAATACTTATATTTTATACTGAATTTTTAAAAAAGCTCATTCAAAAGATACCACGTTCCTTTAACTCGTGCTTCAGAAATTAATTACCCTTGTATTGCATTTAGTAAATGGAACGTGCTTGCCTTTTTTTTTTAACTAAAAATATTGAACTCTGTTGAATTTTTATTCGCATTTCATTTTCTACAGTTAATTTGCTTTTATACATTGTGCTTATTCCATATGCAGTGTAAAAGATTTTTGCTTTAACCCATTACAAAGCCTCGCTTCCCATTTTCATTACCGCTAAAAATAGCTTGTAGAATTTTTATGTTATCTTAGAACGAGTTCAAGTAATTTCTGTTTTATATAAATTTTCCATTTGGATCGACACATTATGATTGTTTGAACAGCGCACATAAATTCACTTTTACTGCAGACCCAAATCGTGACAAATTATTTTATCTATTATAAAACTCCATTTTACTTACAGTACTTATTTTACATGTAATAACAAATCATTTTTTTTTACCAAATTTTTTCTTTTTCACAAAGGGTATCTTACGATGTTTAGAACGATAGCAGACAATTAAGGTAATGTGCTGTAATGCTAAAAGTTGTTAAAAACTTCATACAATAGAACCTCGGTATAACGACCCCTGTAGGACGAACATTATACGGTCGTTGTAACGAATTGAAAAAAAAAATTTAATTGAGAAAAGAAATGATGCATCAGTACATACACTTCTATTTATTTGTATTTCCATTACTGAACTTTTGAAAAAAAGTCTTTGATGGACGCCTGTTTCAAGTTCATTTGGGAAGTTTTCATTATCACCGATTCCATATCCGTTAGATTTTAAAGGAAATCTTCAGAATTAAATTGTCCTTCAAAATATTGACGCAAGGCATTGATTGCATTGAAGGCTTCTTTTTCATTCACTTTTTTAAAAGCTTGGACAATTTCTTCTCCGTCGTCGGAATCGCAGATTTCTTCATTTTCGGTAATACGGGAAATAAAATCGTCCTCATTTAAATTTTCTTCACATCACTGTAAAGTTTCGTCTACCGCAACAAACTCATCAAAAGATAATTGAAGATCAGGAAATTTGAGGGGGCTCTCTTTAAACAAACACAAAGAGAGGAGTACATGTTTCTTGAAGTTGCACCACAGTACAATAATTTTGAAATAGCATACTTGCTCATGAGTTCTGCGAATTAAAATTGGCGGTCACTCTAACAAAAAATAATACGCTTGGGGTCGTTGTAATGATTCAAAATTAACATTATTCCTATGGTAAAATAATTATTACTTTTTAAGATGGTCATTCTAACGAAGGGGTC
>CM063501.1:13774702-13794702 GCA_032207245.1 Pardosa pseudoannulata
TAGAACTTTTTTTTTGAATGATCTAATGAAGTGATTTCGGTTGTACATTTATTTTCGATGGCATTTCTTGTTTCTGTACGAGACTACACGATAAATAAGGTTCTCATTTAAATATCTACAATGATTGGTTAAAAAGTAAAACCTCGTACCAATCAATTAATAGAAGAGTATTTCAACTGGTGTAGAATATAAAGTTTAAATTTTTTTAAACAATGCCTTTCATTTATTTAGATAAGTATCATTAAATAAGTCTATGAGTCAGAAAAGTGTAATGTCTGCTTATCTTTCCTGTAGCTCAAAATACTGGAATTCATAAAACAGGACACCGTTGAAATATTGGCCTTTTTTCGTGCCAAATGAACATGGAAAGCGATTAAAATTGCACAGAGCTACAAAATGGAAACCTGCAAATTTTCTTACAGGAATCGAAAGCAAACTTTTAATTTTCCCGAAATATTAGACATTGTATGTTCTTGAATTTTTACCACTACTTTTGAGAAAAATATCTCCCTTGACGTCGGGTTATCACATGCTAGTAAACACGATAACTAGTAGGTACAGTCATCATCGAATCTATTTCTTTGAAAACTTTTCTAATATTATTTAGATTACAAGATTAGAAGTAATCGGTGACATAAATAAACGTCTTAAGAACTTACGTTCTATTAGTGAATTATTTTTTCGACAGAATCAACAGCAAACTGGTAGTTTAAAATATTTCATAGAAACATTTAGATATCAACGATACTTCAAGCAGAGAATTAAACGATAAACATACTTCTCAAACTCGAATTTCTGTATCTGAATTTTTAGCAACATAATATACTAAGCAAGCAGTCCTAAAGAATACCACAAAATAAAAATTGTGAAAATATTTATTACAAAAGTTATCTCTGCACAAATCACAAATAAGTGACTTGCCCGAAAAACTTCCAGTGTTTGTATTGAATGACTAAAACATCAAGTCATATTCCTAATGACTGGTGTTTCTTACTATATGTATTATGAATAAAAAATAAAATAAAACTCCCTTTCTATGTCGAAATATTTTTCACTTCCTCTTTATGTGCATTTTTTTTCGGGGGGGGGGAGAATTTGAAGTGTAAAAGTCTATGTTAAAAATGTACATGATCTTACTAGTTTAATATTTCATGAAGGCTAAAGTTTCGGATCGTCTGATTTTGTTGCGTTGCAAGAGAAAAGGGGCAGAGTATTCACCAAGTATCAGGCATCACCGCACCCAGAAACTCTCTGTCGCATATTTCTGTGGAGATGGCTAACTCAACAAACCATACTTTAAGTATCGTTTCCAATACATGTTCGGAGATACAAAGATTCAAAACAGAGAGAGAGTTATATTCCTAATTAGGCAGTGTCCTACAAAGCCTTCTGAAAAAATTTTATTTTGGATGAAGATTTGAAGAAGAGAGTGTGGAAGGAACGATATGACAATCGGTTTATTCATCTTCAAATATTACCCAACAAGCTTCGTAATTTCATCATCAAGTACATGGAAACTTAAAAAAATTCTCTAATGGTAAAAAAAATTCATACCACCTTCAGCAAAACACGAGTTTATTGGAAGATTGTGGATCAATTTCTTAAATATATAAATGATGCACAGATAAATTTACCATGTTACATAAAATTTATAAAATTTTTTTTAAGACTGAATCTATGAAAATTATCAATGAAAAGAGGCAGTTCAAAAGACTGTTTATAACTGCATGGTGTAGTAACATTTTTAAACATTTATTTGAATGATGCAAAAAAAAAAATCATTATTCTTCAATCGCCTCATCGCACCACACTTACAGCCGATTTCCACGTCGAAGCGGTGGGCATATGTACAAAAAGTGAGAAGTAAGACTAAACTAAAATGTGATTCCATCAAACGGACAAAGTTCCACCGTTTAAAAAGAGACTATCTATCAAAATCAGGTGTAGTTCTTGATTTACTAAGAATAGTCTCTAGGGTATATTATTCTGTTACTCTGACCCACTTAGACAGAGATTAAAAATTGACAAATCGCCGAAATATCCATCGATTATATAATGTATGCATCGAATATGTAATCTCTCGAACCTGGTGAAAGCAATTAACAAATTAAACTGTAACTTGCTTGGCGAGTTCGTTTGCAGAAACATTCTTCATTTGATCACCCATGTGGAAATTCCATAGAGTGGAATTTTGGAAATTTTTCAAATGGAAAAACTCAAACGAACATTAAATTGCATTTTTTCAAATTTTTTAATATCACAAGTGAAAACTTCAAAAAATGTTGTATAATTTAAATAAAAAGTTCAAATTGAGAACAGTGAAATTTTACCACAAAAAAAACGGTAAAATTTTTCAAGTTGAAGAATCAACGTGAAATTTTGATGAGAAGAAACGTTAAAATTCGATTTGAAGAAAGATTTATCCATTACTAAGGCATGGACTTGTTTGATAACTGGAAAGTGGTAAATATCGATTATCATTGCTTTCTTCTTTTTACGTCTTTTGAAGACCACAGTAAAAAAAAAGTGATGAAAAATTTCAAGTTAAGGAAACATTATTTTGAACGTGAAATTTTACTCTGAAAGATTCAAGAAACGTCAAGAAACGTTAAAAGTTGTTTTGACATTCTATCGACATAGAATGGATTGAGACTTTGATGAAAATTCGATTTGACGAAATATTTATCGGAATCCGAGTTAACGCAAAGTTACAGTTTTCTCGAATAAACCAAACTTAAAACAGGAAGATAACGAGAATAAAACTTTAAAAAAATTTTATGTTTCACATCACATAACGGACACTGAAAACACAGAATGAGAAACTTTAAAAGTAAAAAAATATTTTGTTTAATTACTTTAAATATTTATCGTAATTTTTGATTCAAAAAAATTTCACATTTTTCAAAGTATTTGAAATAAACTTTCTCACGCTTCCATAACGTAAGACATAGGGTTACTAAATCATCTACTGCGAGTTACTTTTTTTATTAAGCATTTGGGGCCAAAGGATGTCACCAACTGACACCCGCCGAATTCAAAGATGAGATACATTCTTCACTACTACAAATTAATTTCACATCCATTAATTATGAAACAAAAATGATCCCAGGAGTGCTCGTTTGGGCCTCTTTTGTTTCCAAGCATTCATTATTCATGAAACCATTTTTACGCCCATTTTTCGAGAATATATGATGTTTTCTCACACGAATTGCACAGTGAAATTATAAATTACTCACTACCAACCTCAGCAGTGGAAAAACGCGTCTCGGGAAAATTAATTCCAACTCATTTCATGCGAGAGAGAAACATTTTTATACAATTTCATTGATATAGAGCAAAAGCACACAGTCATTTATTAAAAGTTCACGGCACCGTTAATTAAAATTCTTCCAGCATTGCCCCCGACGAATTAAATGTATGCAACGATAGGAATATTCATATAAAAATATTGGATATCGTTACAACCGAAACTACCTTCGGTATAGAAAGCTGCCAAAAATTGCTTTATATACATATTTACGAGCAAACCGCCTTCTGTTTTTTTTCTATCAATATTTTATAATGATGCGCATCGGTGGAATAATTATGGAAGGGGTATCAGGAACACAGTAGGAGGAACCAAAAAAATCTATCAAGAGCAGATCCTTTGTTTTGGTGATGAATGGAGGCAAAAGATGCTGGAAACGGAAAGAAGAACAAAATAATGAGTATCAATAGGATGGAAAGGGTGGGGTGTTTCACGAGCTGCCAATTATTATCGGCGAAAATGGTGGTAGTCCAGTCGTGCCGGGGTGTAAGTAATAACCCATAACGAGTGATTAACAGTCAATTCTAATTAGAGAAGTTTCAAGATGAATTTGTAAGCGCGCGAACACGAGAGCCGTTCGCGGCAATCAATGGGCACCCAGAGAGAGGAATGCAAAGGAAAACCTGCTAATGGATCACTTGCGGAAATCAAACGACTACTTGCCAGGGAAATCAACAGAACCTGATTTGCAACAGACTGAAATAATTTAGGATTTTTCTTAATTCTCTAATAAACGCACAAGTCATTTTTATACAAAATTTTCAATTTAGGCGGTGGTGGATGTTGCAAATGGTTTCATAAATTATTAACTTAAGAAATGGGTAACTTTGAGTACATATGCATAACTAAAGTAGTATAACTAAATCAATCACATTAAAAATATCCTATAACTCACAAAGTTTTTTAAATATTCAAGTTATACAATTTTTTACTCATTTTTAATTTAATTGCTGCTTTTTAACACCTTAAAGAAAAGAGAAAAGGAAAGAGAATGTTTTGAGAAAAAAGTATAAAATGAGTAAATGAGTAAAGTAAAATTCTCATAAAGTTTTCTTAAATATTCAAGTTATACAATTTTTTTACTCATTTTTAATTTAATTGCTGCTTTTTAACACCTTAAAGAAGAGAGAAAAGGAAAGAGAAAGTTTTGAGAAAAAAAAGTATAAAATAAGTAAAATGAGTAAATGAGAAAAGTAAAGTTCTCAAATTTTTTTTTTTAATATTCAAGTTATACAATTTTTTACTCATTTTTAATTTAATTGCTGCTATTTAACACCTTAAAGAAGAGGGAAAAGAGGAAAGTTTTGAGAGAAAAGGAAAATACAGGTACAGTGTATTTTTTTTTTTAATTTCAGTTGTGGGGGGTGCAAAAATAATGTCACGTTGGCCTAGTGTTTGAGAAAGAAAAAATTAATACTCATTAATAAACACCTGGACAAATATGCCTTAATTAAATGAATTTATACAATTAAATAAATGCAAAAGGAATACAACTGGAATCAACTTATCATTTGTAGATATCGAAGACTGCTCTCGAGTCGGCGCCGGCCCTAAAAAACAATATGGCGAGGATTTTCCTCAAAAGGTCTATCCCGCAATCTGCGGATGCCAGCAGCGTTCACCTTCTACTCTCCTCTGGTCACAATCTAGCCCTCTAAAAAAAATCAAACTGCCTCGCGGAGAAAAAAACAGGGGTCCACTCCAGAACGGCGGGGATCAGAATTCCCCAAACCAACGGACCCTTCTATTGGTTGGGAGAACACCGAAGTTTCTATATAGTTTAAACCGGTCCTGTTCTGGTATGTCTTTGACGATGACTCATGGGAAGAGGTTAAAAAAAGTTAAACCGAATGTAACTTACTGTTACAGGGGGTGACTAGGGAGCGGGAAAGGAGATAAAAGTTATAAAAAAATTGTTATACAAAGTGTAAACGATTTAATTAATGTTTATTTTGAACTTTAATGAAATGAGTTAAGGGGTTAACTTCTAATTTCCCCCCTAATTTTGTCTTATTTTTACTTAAAACTTTTTTAACATTTCTTAAATAGATTTAATAGCTAATTTATATAAAATATAATTATGCTTGCACGTCGAATTTTTATGAAACATTCGGACATTTCAAAATTTCAAATCATGCACAATTACACTTAAAATGATATTTTAACATATTTTGAGAGAGTAAGACTTTTGTAGAAATCTATCCAGTCGCAAGAAGCATTTAAAAAATTAACAAAAATTTCAAACAACAATCCTTAAAATAGTTATCTGATTAAAAAAAAAATTACAAGATCAATTTAGTTCTTCATTAATGTATACGTGAAGCAATTTTTTTTTTAATTTTAAAGCAAATAGTTCGTATAGTCTGTCATGTTTGTACATACCTGAAATTTTAAAATATTTTTCTCAGATTTCGTTTTTTACTGTCTGAGCATATGTTACAAACTATTCCTAATAGTTTTGTTAGATCTCATGCGTTGATAATTGAAATTATATTGTTTAAATATTACATAATTTTGTTACTGCCATATTTAAATTTTCCATATTGAAAATTTCGGCAGTTTCATATTTTTCATTAAGTTCTTTATGTCATTTTCAAATAATCAAATTTATGAATAGATTTTACATTGTGTATACTAGTAAAATCTAGCTATCTCTCTCTCTCGCTAGGGCTGGACGATGAAACCATAACACCATTATATATCGATATTTCTGTGATACTTTTAATGGTATTAATATTTTAATTCATCAGAAATACCGCTTCAAACTATATTTCATCCTAGTTACAGAATTTCTCTTTTGATATGCGGTTTCTGCGAAAAAAAAACACTGCAGAACTCACGAAATTTCGGATATAGAAAGAAGTTTGATATTTTTGAGAACTCCTCACCAATATCGATACTTGCTTAATATTTAAATCAAAAATCGGATTTCTTAACCCAAATTTCCCTCAAAACATCAGGCGTTCTTTCGCATTCTGACGGTCAGTAAACTCTTTTATAGAATTAACACATTGTATGCGGGACACGTACTAGTACGTTTTCTCACGATTAATACTTGAGCGCGGGTCAAGTACTAGTACGGGTTAGTGTAACAACATGGTTTGTTTGTGGGTACAAAATTAAAGGTAAATACAGGAAAACGAAGCCTAATGTTCTTATCTACTACATACATTCTTGAAAAAGTATAAAAAAAGTTTTGTGTTGTGTGTGTGTGTGTGTGCAAAAAAAAATAATATATATATACATGTGTGTGTATGTAATAAGACGGACTTCAAGATGGGTGGTTGCAGTCATGACCATAAAATGACACCGTTTTAGCTAAAGACCTGTATTAAGTTAACGTTGGAGGACGGGTTCCCACTTCATCATATGGACAGAACAAACTGAGGGATCAGGTAGCATGAAGTTATATGTAAAAAGGCCCTTAACACCTGGTCAACATCTGTGGGAAAATCTCTAGAAAAATCTGCCCCCGACGGCTTGCATCTCCTTTTTGTTTGGAAACTTCCTAAATTGTCCGCTAGGACCAGTAGAGTTATAATTGGCCAGACCCCTTCTTTGAGGGCATAAACTGTAGTCTTAGTGGTCAATTTAGGGAATGCAAAAGGACGCGGGAATTTTTAACCCTTGACTTCAGATTTGAAAACCCCTGATAATTTTACTTTTATATATATATATATATATATATATATATATATATATACAGAAGGAAAAAGAGTGAGAAAGCATGCATTGATGCTGACTTTGTGGTAGAAAAATCAATTTAACAACAAATGTAATGGATTAACCACGTAGCATTCCGTAACCGGTAAGAAACGGAATCGAGGCTCGAGCCAACCAAAGATCAGCCATATTCATAAAAGGTGGCTGCGGCACACAAAATATTTCTTGGTCGCAATGTCCTCCAAGTTCTCAAACGATAGTCTTCTACTCGGTCCTTGCTTCTAAATTACGAACACCCATTCTTGAGGCTCCTCGCTGAAGTCAGTCTTCAGCTGAGGTTCCTCACTCAAAGTGAAGCTGCATATTAACTTAAGTCACTGGCAAGTCCTATATTGCGAAGGGTTCTACTGGACCTAGTGTAGGCTTTCCTACACCAGGGAGATGTGTAACAACAACAATGGATTTCTACATTTCAATAAATAATCAAGAATGGTTAAAACAGTTGCACGTTCTGTAGCTACTTTCAATCCTAGTATCCGATAATGAGATGTGTAAAAACTAAATATGCTCTGTAAGCAATAAATGTAGTCATACCAAACACGAAGTACTATACTTTTGTAGAACACTCCTAAAGAACATCAGTCGGGCAAGAATAAGAGTTGGATAGCAAAAATAAACCATTTAAAGACTTTAGCTCATTAAGTATTTGCAAAAGTGTGAAGCTTCTAATCTTTAAAATAACTATGCCTTAATTAATAATCTATTGTAAATATCTGAAAAATTAATTCTAATTATTAACCTTGTATGAATATTTAATATTAAATTTATCCAAGAAACTTTTAAAATATAAACTACTTAAAATCTTTGGTAAATATTCCACGAGTAAGTTTTTAGGCCGCCAGCGACTTCGGTTTCTGAGGGACGAAAGACAATCTTTCGAGCGATTACTGTAGGAATGAGATGAAAGATGTGAGTAAGTTCCAGTCTCATCCGTCAGAGACGCTGAAATCCTCCTCCTTATGAATTACCTGAAGTGTATGATGGGAAAGAGATTATCTTCAAAAATCAACTATCTAGCCGAATATTTAAAACGATGCTACAAGATAGGGTACCAAGGGCTTATCGATAAATCCATCAATTCCACCAATCGATAGAGGCTAATCACTTTTGGCAGAGTGAGAGCAATCCGACTGCAATTACTATAATCGAAACAAGTATAATTTTCTATTTGTTTGCCATGAGCGGGAACACTGCGTCACGTATGGTTGGGAGGCATTTCTAAAGGTAACAAGAGCCTCTCTGATGTGCTTTTTTAACTTTTTGCTCTTATTATTATTATAACGCGTGAGTTTGGTATTATCAGAGTGAGAAAGAATGTTATAAACGTTTCTCAGATTTCTCTCTGTGGAAGCGGCCTAATGTATTATTTTAATGAGCCTCCACCAAGAACCGATTGAGCACATTTAACTTTTGATAATTCGACCTCCGAGCCATAAACAGAGTGTTTAAGAGATTAAGATATTCAACTACACTAAAATAAAAATTTGCGTAATTATGTTACCATCTGTAAACAAAGAACTGGTGGATTTATTAATGAAGCACCCACTGTGGACTACCTGTGTGTGTGTGTGATTGGAGGCTATTATTTCCTTTTATGTGGTATTTCTCCTGCCTTGTCTTTGAGTCAAGCCAAGCTCATAATCTTGAGTTCCTAGCCCTTGGCAAAAATTTTTTTGGCTTTATTTTTAAGATTGCACAGTAGGAAAGGCGCTAAATATCATTAAGGGCACATTTACATGCTGTGCCAACTCTTAATGGGACCCAGCGCGTGAAGAATAAATTGCACCTGTATTTATACAAAGATATTTATTTCTCGGGGAAAATGTTAGATCACCCAGTAATTATCGGAGTAATAATATAGAGATATCAGAGGTGTGAAGAAAATTTATTAAGTATTTCCTTGGCAATAATCGTTCCATTCTTTTAGGTCAATATACTTTTCTTTTTTTCTTGTGTAATATGTGCATAATAAAATATTTCGCAAAGGAAAAAATAAAATCTGCACTGACAACTATTAAGGAAATTAAACATGGAGTACGACATCGATTGACTGAACAAAAGTGAAGTAATTACTCTGAAATTGACACAGTAACTGACGATAAGCACTAAAAAAATATTCGTTAAAAATGTAGATTTGAACTCTTTTATGCCCTCAGACGATAATTTGTGGCAACATTTATAATTTAGCTGTCAAAGAATAAATTTTGAAAGAGGGGGAAATACACAACGTGAGATCGCGCTATGATTATCCACGCTATGATTTTGGAGTAAGGTCAAATCAACGTCTGCAATTAACATTTGGAAACGAAACTCCATCTCGTGCTACAGCATTAAGAAGGCTCACAGAATCTTGTAGTTGGCGAAGCTTTCTCCCGAATGAAAAACATACAGGAAGAATCTTGTCAGCTGTAGTCTCAGAAAATGTGCCAGCTATACTTAAAACGTTAATCTCTGCAATGATACAGGAGAAAGATAATGTTGGATCCACAGTAATATATGCACAATATGGTTCGGTTGTATTGTTCCGCATATATGGTCACCCCGCTTATATGGTCTAATTTTTCTGGACCACTGAGCTGACCATATAACCGATACAGACTGTAATATGTTAAGTAATTACGTCACCTTCGCTTTGCGGAGGGATACTAAACTTTGGTTGGATGCATTACTATATAGTTACTATTTATTAGACTGAGACCTCTAAAGTCAGTTGAGTCTCCTCAAATACTGAAGCCCAAACCTCAAAGAATGGAGCCTTATCTATTTGGTCACCTTGACGAAATAGAAAGTTTCTGCCGAAGGCTGTCCATATATCCAGAAATCGGTCGAAATTCTTCCTAATATGTCTTTTCAAATTAATATACGCAGTGCTCTCGTGCAATTAATTTTCTTCAGTTATGTGTGCAAAAAAAAGAGAATTACTTGCAATTATAAAATTAATATTATAAGGGGAAAAATTGCTGCCTCTAAAATCTCCTTGACTATGTGAAGCTAAAGAAAACTGCTGGTACGCTATCGATGCTTTACTATTTTTATACTTAACCCCTTCCGGTATGATTTAATAATGAAAAACTGTGCATGAAATAACCATTTAATTTTTATTTAAAAAACTTGTTTCATTTTACAATTCTTACATATTCTTAATTAAAATCCACTTTTTACACAGTGTTAAATAATATCAGAAACAGTAAAATTAAGAAAATATCAAAGCAAAACATTAATAAGGTATACAGATAATAGTCTTCAAGCTAGTGGTACTTTTCAAAACAAAGTGCAAAGGAATTCTTAATTGTTTACACCGCCAAGTAGTCTCACTTTTAATTTGATTCTTGTAACACACACGGCATTTCTTAGTAGGTTTTCTTTTATTCTGACTCATTAATTTGGCAATAAATTGTACCAAGTAAACAATATGCAATAGTGACTTGTGATTTTCACAAGTGATAAAAGTGTTGCCAAATTCAGTACACTAGAAAATTTAAACTAAAGTATCATATTTAACAGTAACTTTAATCGCATGACGAGTGTAGCTCGTCATTGTGCGGTATGGAATGAAAAACTAATGACGAGCTAGACTCGTCATTTTACCGGAAGGGGTTAAATACAGATACCAATTTTATGAAATTCTATGCCACTCCTATACGCAGGTTTCTTGGCAGTTACCTCAAAAGCGATTATTGTTTTCAAGAGAGGTTTAAAGTTTCTGTTGTTTTCAGCTTGTACTACCAGTGTCGACAAAGGACAAATATCTCGTTAATCCAAGATGGGAACAACTGCGGGTCGAATCGCTGCGGGATATGTGGCTCAAACTGAGTATTTAGAGAAATTTATTGCAATCTGCTTTTCAGAATTGCTCCAGAAAGGCGGATGTTGGGGGGACTTTCATAATTATCCAACCGTGATGGATGCATCTATTTCTTAATATGGGTGCGGACTGTAAGCTATATCCTTGTTTGCAGAAGAGCCGCCGATTAACTGTATATTTATGACACGATGGGTGGTAAAAATGGGGATCATAAAACACCAACGACATCTTTCGAAAAATACAGAGCTTACCAGTACAAGTCATTGACAGTTATGTTAGTACAAAATTTCATAAAACACTCCGTACCAGTTTGTGTTCTAAATTTAAAATTGTTTGAGCTATTTTCAGATTTCTCATACACATATTACCCCCAAAACTGAATAAACTATACAACATAGTAGCAACTGAATTTTAAAACAAACTCAATTTTATTTTATAAACACTGCAAATCATGTATTACAGCCATTAGGTTAGAAATGCATACGAATTATATTACGAAATAACAAAATGTAAAAGCTTAAAAGCGTCGAAAAATGTCCACTATCAGGGATTTGTTTCCGCAAAATTTGGGTTTGGACCATCCACAAAATATTTTATGGGGAAAATGGACCCTACACAAAATTTTTTATCTTGAAAACGGACCCTTCACAGAAATTTTCCGGTGAAAAACAGACTTTTCACAAATCTATACTATCTTAAAAACTAACCTTTGAATAAATAAATGTAATGCTCTTTTACAAATATTTGTATGTTTATAAATGCAAAAATCTACAGACAGTTTTTTAAAATAAGATCTTTTCACAAACGGAACTTTAACTTAATACTAATTTCTGGTTCTCAAATTTGTATATTTTAGCAAACACCGTACACTGAATTAAGCAGATTGAATGCCAATTTCAACTTCACAATTACAAGTAGATTTTTCAGAAACAGGACACTTTGGGAAAACTTTACAGACTACTTGCTGACTATTTAAAGAGATAATCACGTTCATCTGTTTAAAATTAATTGCATCGGTAAACATAGTACATATATAAACTGCAACATGTAGAGAGGAACAGTACAGAAACTAAAGTTTACAATTTTATAAAAATATTTTCGTAAGTGTGACCTATGAGTTGTCTTCTTTTCAATCTAGCCCTGGAATGGACAACCCAGGATTTTGGTATTAAAGCCAGAAGAACCATTTCAACCAAGTTAGCTCAACTTCTTACCTATGCAAATGACTGTTTATTGTTGCTCGAACTAAGAAATCATTAATAGAGACATTCACATACACATAATATATAAACATATATACACACACACATATATAGATTATTTACATATGCATATAAGCATATAAATAATGCATATATATATATATATATAATATATTATATAAATTAGTGCATCTCGCATGGTCGCGCTCTCATCACTGAGTTTACGTAAGGAAAAATGGGACATTCGATTATCAAAATACTATCGAATGAAGCACGTGGTTTTCCCTATTTATTATTCGAGTAGGGTGTTTTTTCATGTTAAACTTAAATATTGTTTTTAATTTTTTATACTGACATATTTAATTATATTTATATAATTTATATTATTATATATTTTATATTAAAATTATAAAAATATGTATTATATATATATATTATTATATATATATATATATATATATATATATATATATAATATATATATATATATATATATATATATATATATATATATATATATATAATATATATATATATATATATATATATATATATATATATAATATATATATATATATATATATATATATATATATATATATATATATATATATATATATACATATATTATATATATATTATATATATATAACACATATATATATATATATATATATATATATATATATATATATATATATATATATATATATATATATTTATATATATATATATATATATATATATATATATATATATATATATATATATATATATATATATATATATACATATATATATATACATATATATATATATATATATATAAACATATTATACATATACATATATATATATATACACATATATATACAACATATATACACATAATATTATATATATATATACAAATATATATGCACATAATACACACATATATATATATATATATATATATATATATAATATATATATATATATATATATATTCTTTTATTTTCAAAAGGTTACTATCCAGCGTATTGGAGTGGGATTTGATCCAAAGTAATCTGCGTTGATAACAATTTCCATCGCAGGTGATTACATTGCGCTTAACGGCAATTAATTACTTTTATTATATTAAATTCTTCCTTTTGCATTTATCAACTTAATCCTGCGGTCGTTAGTGAGGCAACGCCTGTGTTTGGCCCCGAACGTACCGATAGATGATAATCTCGAGGAAAGTAAGAGCTCTCTACAGCATAGGTAAACTGTCGATTCACTGGGGATTTTTTTGGCAAGGCATCGATATTCCCACTTGTGACGTGTGCATCTGCCATCAAGAGGAGCGATAGCAGACGCAGATAGCGACTGAAAAGAAAAAAAAAAGAATCTCTCCCTAATGGACTTGTAATTTCCTGAAATAATGGGATGCCTCTGAGCAGTGTACATAAAACAACCACTACGTCTCCGATTGATAGGGCAGCCCAGTTTTTTGTTGGATTTGATCCGAGCGCCTTAACAACCACTTAAATTCCCATTAGGTACGAATGGGTCTAAAAAAAATACATTTTGCATCTCATTTGTGAAATACCACAGTGACTTGCAAGAGGGGTCGAATGGACGAAAACGAATATTTTGAGCTTGCGAAAATGTTTAATACAGGCCAAAGTACCCGTTATCAAAATAACCACAAGCATAGATTCAGTTCTATTCGAGAAAATTCGAATCAACCGTTGGGGAGAGATATAAATGCCACTGAAACGGAATAGATAGTATTGCCTTAGTTTGTGTATGTATGTAGGTATGTATGGCAAACAAGTATGCCATTATGTATGTACTATGTATTCTCAGGCGCAAAGCTTGATAATTAAAATAAGAAAGACATCCACTTAAGACTTTAAAGTATTATTCGAATGGCATATATCATATTAGTCATTTTGTTCTCAAGCAAGACAGTTCGATAGTAAATAAGATTTATCTGTTTTCTCTTGAAACATGGTGCTCTTTGTCCTTAACACTAAACATACCATATAACGGGTCAAATGACCCATAAGGTTTATGTAAAAAATGTGATGGGAAATGAATTAAAGATTCTTATTCTTTGTGTTTGCAATACATAAAAACTGACAATATACAATTTTGTTTGATTATCATAAAGTTTATTTGTCTATTTCCTTTCAATTTTCATATTTCATACATTTATAATCAGAAAAAATAAAGTCCGGTCATTTGACCGGCTATGGTAGAAGTAGGTATGTATTAAGTGTTGCTATGTTTAGTATTAAATAGTGTAGGTCTACCCCCATATTCTCATGTTTCACAAAGAATTCGTTCTCTTTTTAGTAATAAATGCTTTAATTTCTAACTTTGAAATTCCAATTTTGACATACATGTATAATACTTTTTTATTGTTGGTACTTCTGCAGATATAGTTTTTTTTTTCATTCAGCGCTTATGCTGAGGTAATTTGTTTCAACATATTAAGAAAATTCGGCTTAATTAACGTATTATTTCTATGTTTGTACCAAGGGTAAGAGTTATGCACACATCTAAACGTTTTAAGCCCAAGTTGGAGTCCCAAATCTCAAACGTTATTAGCAAACATACTATCCTTTCCACTACTTTTACGCTGATATTTGAAATTGGTTCCTTTTTAAGTTTAAAATTCTGCTTTTAGTTTTTCTTATTTCTATTATACACACACACACAGTATGTACATATACATACATACATACATACATACATACTCCCTGCTTGTGTTTTGTGTGATATATTAAAAATTATCTTAAAAAGTAACCGAATAATTTTCTCCATCTTTAATTCCACATCGTCATCGTAATTAAAAGAGCCTTAATATCAAGAAGAGCAACTTATTCCGTTTCTCGAGAGCAAAATCTTGGAATTTTTCCATATTTCACTGCTCCCATAAGACCTTGTAGGGTTTAAACTTGTAGTTTAACCTTGTTGGGGCCCATTATTTTCAGAATGTGGCATTTCTTAGCATCCAAAAATGCTGAACTAAGATAAGTTTCCCTCAGATGTTGTGCGGGTCTCCCTTTTGGGTGACAAAATTTACGACACTCCGGAAGTAAATTTAATAGTGTAAAGACGTATGTACGATTCAATCCGATTTTAATGAACGATGGAATAAAATTTTTCTTTTCGGGCTTCTGGCCATGTTTACTTTTGAGTTTTGTTTGTGAGTTTAATGAAGGTCTGAAAACAAATTCAATTGTCGAGTCTAGCTACGACAAACCAATTAAGGGCTGGTGTCTTCTTAATTTACATTTAATGTTTTATAAACATAAAGTACCAGAGATATGATATCTGATTGAGTTCAAAACATGTTCAAATTAAAATCTTTATTTCAACTGTTACAAAGTTAAATTCTATCTTGTTCTTGCCAGATCATGTTGCGTGGCAGGATAATTAAAGGCGATGGTTATACTTTGTTGTTGTTGCTGGTGGTTACCGAAGACCCTAGAGTGAGAAAGCCTACACCAGGTCCCAGGTGAAGCCTCGTTTAAATACACAGCCCTCTTTACAGCGTACGAATTGAATATTCTACCTCTCCCACATTAAGGTTCCAGCAGTTCCGAAGCCATTCGGAAACGAACCGTCATATTGAACGAAGATAACCTACTGAGCCTAGCAAAAGCCATCTGATTGCGCCTACTAATTGTCCAAATAAAATAGAACCAGGGTGGTACAGTCATAAGACTCATGTATGGAGACCTATCCCAAAAAGAAGTGTTCATTTCTACAGAAGGGATGATTTGACCCAAGAGGCAAGTTCCTAGGAAGTAAGACAGTTCCCATTAAATCGGTAGATTTCTTAAAGCTGTCCTCCCTGGTTAGTCCATCTGCAATCTTCCTTACCATAAACATCCACATGTGACGGAACCCATTAAAATATCCCGATATGGGCTCTCAAGCAACCCAAATGCTAAATAGTTATTCTATCACCATGTTTCTACCATTCATCCAGCTATGGAAAACTATGCAAAACAATTTCTAAATATTCCTTCATATCAGACATAATCCAATCTTTGTCCATGGTATGTTTTCTTCGATTTATCAATTAACTTTGATATATTGTAAAAGGCTATCAATTCATTGAATTTTGCTGATGAATTTGTTGCTCTTTTACGAAACTTTTCCCTGATGTTCGCTCAAAAGCACAAAATTTTATTTTGTTTGTCAGGATGTACATTTTGCAGATGCTCTTTTAAAAACGATAAGATTTCAGTGCTTCAGTTGATAGCACTTTGTTAAAGAAATATGCGAGTTTGACGGCGATTGAAAATTTCTGAATGTCAAGTACAGTCACTGTATTGACGGGTATATCTTTTCGTTAACCGATAATGTTTGCGGCAACAAAATATGATGCAAGAAGAGTAACTCTCAAAAGAATTTCTCAAAATTTATAGTTAAATAACAATATTTGACGTTCTTAGATAACTGTTCAAATAAATGATGACTGTAAAACCAAGAAGATGAGAAAACCAGGAAAGAAGAGTCAAAAACAACACAAGAATGATGAAAATGAAACTTTCATACTGAAAGGATGTCCACTATATGCACTGCGATTAATAGTGGTAAAGAGAATTTTCATATGCTGGAAACAACAATTTAGGAAAAGTGTTAAATATGAGGTAATTACCTGTTCTCCTCCCTTTTTACTAAGTGTAATTTGGTAATCCTGCGTGATTATTAACAGAGTATTGTAAAGCGTAACCGGAACTCATTTTCAATTCCTTTCAGTTTATTTTTCCCGATTAAATTGTGACGTCACTGTTTAGTTATTCTGCCTCGGAACCTTTGTTTTGGCAACAATTATTATTAACATTTTTTTAATCGAGGAAGTATATAACCCGGGACATGTTTGCCGGTGTGGGAGTTGTTAGGTTGCAACCTAACCATTAGTTGCCTTCCAACGTAAACTATGTGAACTTGTGTTTTTCTTTCGATGGTCTTGTGTTTTTTAATAAAAAGAAAGTTATCGTTTTAATCCCGTCATCAAGTCTGTTTTTTTTCTCTGTTGTAAGCTATTAATTCTGCTGAACTTTGATATGACTCTCGTGATCGTAAAAAAAAAGAATTTCTAAAATTATGAAATTTGAAGTTTTATTGCTGATACACCCTCAAACGACACACGAACATCTCTGAAGGAAATGCTGTTAAGAAAGCATATTTATAGAGTGTTGTGAAGCTAACTTTCCACACAGGGAAACTAAGGAGATCAAATTTGCTAATTCTGGTCACGTTTTATTACTGGTTTAAATGATGCGAACTCGATATTCGATTTAATACATTTCTTTAGCAGTTTCGTAATTAATTTTAAATACCCAAAATTCTCATAACGTCAGCTACTCCTTGAAACATGACCACACGCCCCCTGTTGTCCAAAAAAATTTCCCGCCTCCCTTGAGATCTCCTGGTAACCTAGGGTAACTTTATTTTTCCCTACTAAAATCTATGCTTTTATGTTCGCTAGTTAAAATAACTTGACTTGTACCCGTAAATATTATATACCCGTTGTTTATGTTCGTAATAATAAATTTTTAATGTTGTATAAAAAAGCTAGTTTGTATCATTCTGCCGAAGCGAATCCCCTACATAATAAAATCCTAAGTATCTGTCCTTGTGTCCTCAATTTATGAAGCGGTTGAACCTGGAATGGATAGAGGCATCCATATTGAATTCTTCATGAGTTAGGGTTAGCAAAATTAAAAGCGAGTAAAGTTTATCTGCTACTAAACTACTGACCCTATTCTAAAATATATTGGTATAAATATGCTTCATATCACAGCGAAAAATACTTTCGTCTTTAAAACGTTCGAAATCCACCTTTTCGAGCGTTTAATGTCCTTTTTTCAAGCCCAATTTTAAGAGCAGGCGATTAAATTTATCACTTTAATACATAATAAATAGGTAAAAGTAACAATTTTTCTAGCATTATGACGTCATTTCATCTCCTTTAATCATTTCTTATTTTAAATTATTTAAATATCGTCTGCATTTTTTTCATACGTTTTATCGCTGAACTTGGACATTACGTCAATAATTTTATTTTATATTTGGCTTAAATAATAGATTAGGTACACACGAGATAATTTTCAATTTAATCATCGATTATCTTTTGCTGCAAGATATTTCTCAGCCAAAAAACCCATTTTTTTACCTACCTTATGGGGTATTTACAGTTCTGGAAAGTTAAAAATTTTACTGATTCCATCATGTGACGGGTTATATGCTAGTTGGTAATATTTGGCAAGCCTGGCAAGACAACTAAGTGAAAAGGCACCTTTTTATGATGCCACTCTAATGGGATTCACGCAACAACGTACAAAATGCATTCCTACATTACAGCACTTACCACAGAGTAATTAATATTGTAAAATTGTCGTTCTATTACAACACGTTTGAAACATAGAAGATGATAACAAAGTACTAAACTAATTTTAACCTTGTTTTATTGTTTTAATAAATTTAAAATTCTGCACATTGTAAGAGGTTTTACTCTGACCCTGTTTCTCCCATATTTACCTAAATAAGTGCTAGACAATTTGAATAGTGTGTAAAGTGTAAGTCTACAAGTAAATACTTATTAAAACTTTATATGTTATTTAAGTAAAAAATATATTCCAATTTCGTGTTTTTACTCGCTTTTATTTTTGGCTTGAAATTTTGTAATTAATTTTTAACTATCTTCTTCTCCCTCCATCAGCATATAACAAATATTATACCATTACATCTGTATTTAAAATATGTTACTTTGATACTGATTCCAATTGCACCCCCATTCTTGTATTTTCAGTCGCATACCCCATCATAACAACTGGCCCTTATCCTATAGAAGCTGCTCACGCAATTTCTCTATAACAGCACATTACAACTTTCATATAGGATATTTTCACGCAATTTCTCTTTCATATACTGTTTTAAAAAAAATTTTTCTTTTTAGTGCTTTATATCTGCTAATAAATGTGATTAAAAAAATACTTCAGTTTATTCTCTTCTAAAAATCTCAAGTTGAACAGAAAAGTAGACATAATGTACGAGTTTTACTTTGGCGATAAACATAAGTGGCAAAAATACCACTTGAAAATATGACTTGAAGATTATTGCTAAAGAAAAATGGTAATTTCTGTTTCGACTTTGCAATAGCACTTGAATCAATAGAGATGGATCGAAATAAACAGAAAAATGGTAATTTCTGTTCCTGTCTCGACTTTGCAATAGCCCTTGAATTAATAGAGATGGATCGAAATAAACAGAAAAATGTTTTTTGTTCATGTCTCGACTTTGCAATAGCCCTTGAATCAATAGAGATGGATCGAAATAAACAGAAAAATGTTTTTGTTCATGTCTCGACTTTGCAATAGCCCTTGAATCAATAGAGATGGATCGAAATAAACAGAAAAATGTTTTTTGTTCATGTCTCGACTTTGCAATAGCCCTTGAATCAATAGAGATGGATCGAAATAAACAGAAAAATGTTTTTTGTTCATGTCTCGACTTTGCAATAGCCCTTGAATCAATAGAGATGGATCGAAATAAACAGAAAATTGTTTTTGTTCATGTCTCGACTTTGCAATAGCCTTTGAATCAATAGAGATGGATCGAAATAAACAGAAAATTGTTTTTTGTTCATGTCTCGACTTTGCAATAGCCTTTGAATCAATAGAGATGGATCAAAATAAACAGAAAAATGGTAATTTCTGTTCCTGTCTCGACTTTGCAATAGCCCTTGAATCAATAGAGATGGATCGAAATAAACAGAAAAATGTTTTTTGTTCATGTCTCGACTTTGCAATAGCCCTTGAATCAATAGAGATGGATCGAAATAAACAGAAAAATGTTTTTTGTTCATGTCTCGACTTTGCAATAGCCTTTGAATCAATAGAGATGGATCGAAATAAACAGAAAAATCAATAGAGATTGATCGAAATAAAGAGAAAAATGTTTTTTGTTCATG
>CM063501.1:13799802-13802302 GCA_032207245.1 Pardosa pseudoannulata
AGCATGTCTAAGCAAACTTCGAAGTCACCATACCTCCAACTTGCATGACAAGTTTGTTGCAAACTTGTCATATTAAACTTGTAGCAAATTCATTGCAAACCACGATTGGAAAAAACCCAGCTGTTTTTGAAAAAAAAAAACCTTTTTGTTTGGTTTAAATAGCATATTGAAAGGGAAATTTCTTTTACTTTTGGAAAAACTAAGATTTTAGATAATTTTGATAAAATATTAAAAATTCATTAGTAATTAATTTCTTGCTAATTAACCTTTTCCATTCGAGGGCTCCGCTACGGAGACAATGCATAATAATTAGTTTTTACGATTTGATTTTGTTCTTATGTTAAAAACTGAAAATTATTTGAATTGTCACCGTAATAGCTCTGCCCTCGAGTTTGAAGACAAATTTTAAATGTCTCCATCCACACTTGCATGAAAACGAAAACATTGCTTAGTGAATTAGTAGAATTAACACATCTATTTAATTTATTAGAAATTTTAGATAGTTGAAAATTATAGAGAAATGCTACTTTAAAAAATAAACACACTTGAATAATTAAAATAATAAATGCGTTCTTAAAGATCCATAGCAGCTTGCAGAAGGGCGTGTCTGCCATATTGTCATTCTTGTATTTGGCCGGGAAACGACTGCGCATGCGTTCGTTATCCAAACTCTCGTGCAATGATGGGAATTTTCGCTTGCTCCAAGTTTGTCATGACAAGATTTCAAAGGTTTTGCAGCAAAATTGCGTTGCAACTGAGTGATCGCTTTATGCTCTGTCTAACATGCAGGAGTTTGCTGCAAGTTTGTCGTGTCAAATTTGTTATGACAAGATATTATCCAGAAAAAATCAAATTTGCTGCAAGTATACATGCTATCTCGGTAGTCGAAATGCAATCGTTAAGCCATCATAGATTTGGTTTGGTTTGGAGTACTAAGGTCTACTTTTTTACAACACGAGGGCTAATGAGACCGGAAACTACAGCTTAAAGCCGATTCCGAACGGCTACGAACATCCATGCAACAGTGGGATTCGAACCCACGAACTTCAGTACCGAAGGCCAGCCCATAACCAATCGGCCATCTTTAGGCAAAGCCATCATAGAAAACTATACCCACCGTTGGGAACTTCACATTTATAGAAGATCAAAACACATCGGTCTTAACAACAGTCTGTACCAGCAGCTCTGCATAGAATGTCCCAAGAATGTACTCATTTGCCATCTATATCATCCCCATAGCGACCGAGCCACGTGATTTTTTTGTATCATAAGTCATAGTAGAACATCAAATTACACAAGGTAAAACATCAAATTTTCGGAGGCAAGGGTGATCTTTGATCATTTAATATAACTGGAAAATACACAGGCAGAAATTTAATTGTTACAGAAAACAATACCATTTGAATTGATTAGCTGAAAACTGGGGCTAATGGAACAGGAAATTAGCATGTATTCCAGCGTTAGTCTTAATATATATCTATTATTATTTAAGTCTAAGAACGCTCCCTTATCTGACATTTTATGGCTGGGAAATTAGATTTTAGCAAAATCAAAAATGGTGGAAAGGCAAGGTTTTATAGATATTTTAGCTGTAATAGGTTTCATATATTACTTATATTTATTGCCTATCGATTATTAAAAGTTCAAGTATTCTTACATGCATAGTATTTATAAAGCAGATAAAGTGCAAAAGCGCCTCGCAGTTTTGCTAGTATATTATTCTAGCTTCGTACAGAAAGCAAATGTATGTATTTATAATTAGAAAGGGAATTCAAAGAAACAGTCGACTATTTTTCTAAGTTACGCAGCTACGCAAATATGTTTTTTTTTTTTCCTCTGCGCACTGAGATTCGTTACAATTAACATGTTTGTGAAACTGTTGCTTATTTTCTAAGCACATCAAATATTTATTCTTTATTCCTTTTGCAGTTTATTCACCCGGTTCACTCTCGCGCGTCGACAAATAACGTAAAACTCCAGCGAGGGTGAAAAAAATCGCGTAACTCCTTATTTTCGATATGTGTCAAAACTTTAATATTCCAGTGTTTATTTCCCATTTCGGCAAACGAAACACCCTGGAATAAAAGCATCGCTTTGACACGATTTAACGTTTATCCTTATCTTTGTTTGTGCGTGACAAGCTCTTAGATTTAAAACGGTTATTGACTTTTGTTTAGCGCACATACGAAATCTGGTGAGAATAGATTAAAACTGTCATGGAATGAATTTAAAATGTCACGGCCAGGGATTAGTTTTTTCGTCTTAAAGAAGTTTTCGTTATTATATTTAATTTCCTCTCATTCGGAATTCCATATACGTGATTACAGGAAACAAACTAGAAAACGGCACAATCTAAATGTAACTGACAGTAATTAAATTATTTCATTTTTCTCAGAGTAAAAAGACTAAATTAAAAACTGACATTTGCATGATACGCTTATTTAATAGGAGAGCTGTGGAATTCTTTAATATTCCTTATTAGTTTTGACAACTGAATTGA
>CM063501.1:13804802-13881870 GCA_032207245.1 Pardosa pseudoannulata
GATGTTTTTGGCTACTAATTTTTGGCTCCAAGTTTGGCGATTTATCGCCAAATTTGGCGACTTGGTGACTTTATTGGCGACCGTTTGTACCTAGTACTTTCTAGAATATTCCAGTTTCTCCCGAGGATATAAATACCGGGGGCCGATCCTGATCGAGGTTCAGTTAGCTGAGAAATTTGTAGAGGTAAAGACCTACGTTGTTTGGCGCTAAGAGTTTTAGTGAACTATCGCCTGTGCTAGCCAGTTCTCGCGGTGTTGGCTGCTGTATTCGTGTTTTCCCTGCATTACGAATAAAGTGCTGTTATTTTTGCTGTCTTAATTCAAAGTCTACTCAATCCACGAACGCTACGCTTCATAAATTGGTAACAATATATAGGGTATTTCCGAAATCCTTCAGCAAGCTTACATAGATAATAGAACACATCAAGCGGAACAAAATGTTCATTAAAATATGGGGTCACGAGTGGTGTTTAAATGGAAATCGAGAAAACGCGTCAATAAATGTACAAATGGAGAGGAATGAAACACTCAAGGAAAGCAACATAGAAAACATATTAAGAATTGATTGCAAAACAGCTAAAGTAAAGTAAAAAAAACTTACAACAATTTTTCCAATGGGCTGGCCTTAGACATTATTTCTTTGAGTATGATAGACTTGAAGGCACGCATAACAAGAGTTACCTGGATTTCAGGAATCCAGGAATTCAGGAATCCAGGAGTTATCCAGGAATTCTTTAGTAGAATTCACGATACCTAGAACGGAAGGATCATTTTGAGAATCAAAAGATTCCAACTGAAATGAAGTGATGCTGCAAAAATGTAAAATAAAAACGACGCTGCTACTCAACAGAGGGCAGTTAACTTGACTGTAATCTTTCGTGTCGAAATAAATAATTTTGTTACTTTTCCTTGACTCTGGCAAAATTCTTACACAGCATTTTTTACAGATCCCGTTTCCTGTACACATGGGTCAATCCCTCACGAAGTTTCTATGGTAATGACACCAAGTAATTTGATTTCAATAGGACATCTGTGATAAATAACCATTACTTCCAGCTTCACACCTCATTATATTCATATCCGAGCATTTCGTTTTGTAATAAGCACCCTTCGAAATGCCACCACAAACATGCTTTTAATATTTTCTTGATTTTCATCCATTACTCTCCATTTGCTTGATCTTTAAAAAATACTTTTTGTGAAAATTTTATGTTCCATAGTCTCAAAATTAACAATTAATTTTTATGCTTTTTACAATTGAAGCCTTGTGAAATTGAAATATTAATCAATATACCGGGTGGCCATAATTAAACTGACAGTGCTCACAGTGTTCTATAGCGCGATCTATTTGCGAGAATGACGCCATATTTTGTAGGACGATTAAACAAGACAGGGGACGAAGGATTCAGCGAAAAAACAAATTAGTTCCAAAAGTCACCGCTAGGGGAATATTTGGCGCTTTTATAGAAAATAGGAAAATTAACAAATGCAATTAATACCTGGCACTGTGCCAATGGATGTAAAGTGAAATTTGAATAAAGAACTTCTGCTCAGCGTACGTAATATTGCAGATCACGAGGCTTTATCGGTGTTTATGTATATTTTACGCTTTTTTAAAAGTGTTGCCATATTGCACATGAACTAAGTCAGAAAATGTGCATGATAAAAGGTGATTTTATTCCGTATTAATTTGCATTTGTTAACAATTTATATTCCCCTAATATTCCCCTAGCGGTGACTTTTGGAACTAATTTGTTTTCTCGCAGAATCCTTCGTCCCCCGTCTTGTTTAATCTTCCTACAAAATGTGCCGTCATTCTCGTAAATAAATCGCGCTACAGAACACTGTGAGCATTATCAGTTTAATTATGGCCACCAGGTACTTAAAAGAGGTTTTCCGTTTGTGTGTTTTTATACAAATTTACCTGAGTTCGCCTATAAAAGTCCCGTTTCGGAAAGGCATTTTTCAATACAACCACACGGTCACTGTCGATATGATTTGGTTTGGTTTGAAGGGCTACGGTCTACTGTTTTGCACACGTGGTCTAATGAGACCGGGACCTACTGCTTAAAGCCGATTCCGAACGGCTACGAACATCCCTGCCATAGTGGGATTCGAACCCACGAACTCTGGTACCGACGATCAGCACCCTAATCAATCGGCCAGCGTTCTGCCACTGTCGATATGAAAACCACTTTTTTTCCATCCAATCATGTGATGTAGCAATATAAATGGTAATAACGTTGCCTGTCGATGACTGGTGGAAGTTCGCTAGTGATATGTTTATTTTTTACCATTCATAAAAACTATGCAAAATAACTGCGGGACGACGAAACAGTCTCTCTTGGTAAATTATCTCTTTATTTAATATAAAGTTTCCTTTCCAACTTGTCACTTGCGCAATTTCCATTTATTCGCAGCGAAGCCACGCGTGAGTGTGTTGATAGCCCTACGCCTACGCGCCAACTGGCAACTATCGGTTTGCATACTCATCAAATTCTTCAAACATCTTTCCGCTCGACCGGATGATCCAAAACACTTACGCGAGAGTGGGTTTTTTCATTTATTTTGTTATTACGAAAAAGTTCCCTTTTAAATTGTTCACAACTCGCTAAATTTTCACTAACTAAAACATCTAGCTTTGTCCCAGCATATTTTGCAGAATTGGTGGCCCTTTTGGTATGCTCATACCCACCTGAAATTTTTTTTTTTTTTTTTTTTTAGCTTGTGAGTTACTTGGGAAAGGTGTGGAATCGCTTTGTAAATTTACTTATCTTTTAATGTAAATATGTAAACAAACCCAAGTTTCATTTAAGGACTGATTGATGGATTATTGAACCACCATTCGCAACAGCATGTGTGTATATATTGTTACGAATTTCGCAAGTTGGCATGTATTTTTGCCGTATACTGTGTATTATAATGGGTAAATCATGTATTTGGCGAGATATTGGCTCGTAGGCGATGTTTTTGGCGACTAATTTTTGGCTCCAAGTTTGGCGATTTATCGCCAAATTTGGCGACTTGGTGACTTTTTTGGCGACCGTTTGTACCTAGTACTTTCTAGAATATTCCAGTTTCTCCCGAGGATATAAATACCGGGGGCCGATCCTGATCGAGGTTCAGTTAGCTGAGAAATTTGTAGAGGTAAAGACCTACGTTGTTTGGCGCTAAGAGTTTTAGTGAACTATCGCCTGTGCTAGCCAGTTCTCGCGGTGTTGGCTGCTGTATTCGTGTTTTCCCTGCATTACGAATAAAGTGCTGTTATTTTTGCTGTCTTAATTCAAAGTCTACTCAATCCACGAACGCTACGCTTCATAAATTGGTAACAATATATAGGGTATTTCCGAAATCCTTCAGCAAGCTTACATAAATAGAACACATCAAGCGGAACAAAATGTTCATTAAAATATGGGGTCACGAGTGGTGTTTAAATGGAAATCGAGAAAACGCGTCAGTAAATGTACAAATGGAGAGGAATGAAACACTCAAGGAAAGCAACATAGAAAACATATTGAGAATTGATTGCAAAACTGCTAGAGTAAGTAAAGTAAAAAAAACTTACAACAATTTTTTCAATGGGCTGGCCGTAGACATTTCTTCGACTTGAAGGCACGCATAACAAGAGTTACCTGGATTTCTGCTATATCAGTCATCCAGGAATTCTTTAGTAGAATTCACGATACCTAGAACGGAAGTATCATTTTGAGAATCAAAAGATTCCAACTGAAATGAAGTGATGCTGCAAAAATGTAAAATAAAAACGACGCTGCTACTCAACAGAGGGCATTTAGCTTGACTGTAATCTTTCGCGTCGAAATAAATAATTTTGTTACTTTTCCTTGACTCTGGCAAAATTCTTACACAACATTTTTTACAGATCCCGTTTCCTGTACACATTGGTCAATCCCTCGCGAAGTTTCTATGGTAAAGACACCAAGTAATTTGATTTCAATAGGACATCTGTGATAAATAACCATTACTTCCAGCTTCGCCACTCATTATATTCATATCCAAGCACTTCGTTTTGGAATAAGCACCCTTCGAAATGCCACCACAAACATGCTTTTAATATTTTCTTGATTTTCATCCATTACTCTCCATTTGCTTGAGCTTTAAAAAATACTTTTTGTGAAAATTTTATATTCCATAGTCTCAAAATTAACAATTAATTTTTATGCTTTTTACAATTGAAGCCTTGTGAAATTGAAATATTAATCAATATACCGGTTGGCCATAATTAAACTGACAGTGCTCACAGTGTTCTATAGCACGATCTATTTGCGAGAATGACGCCACATTTTGTAGGACGATTAAACAAGACGGGGGGAAGGATTCCGCGAAAAAAGAAATTAGTTACAAAAGTTACCGCTAGGGAAATATTTGGCGCTTTTACAGAAAATAGTGTTAAATGCAATTAATACCTGGCACTGTGCCAATGGATGTAAAGTGAAATTTGAATAAAGAACTTCTGCTCAGTTTACGTGATATTGCGAGACTTTATTGGTATTTATGTATATTTTACGCTTTTTTAAAAGTGTTGCCATATTGCACATGAACTAAGTCAGAAAATGTGCATGATAAAAGGTAATTTTATTCCATATTAATTTGCATTTGTTAACAATTTATATTCCCCTAATATTCCCCTAGCGGTGACTTTTGGAACTAATTTGTTTTCTCGCAGAATCCTTCGTCCCCCGTCTTGTTTAATCTTCCTACAAAATGTGGCGTCATTCTCGCAAATAAATCGCGCTACAGAACACTGTGAGCATTATCAGTTTAATTATGGCCACCAGGTACTTAAAAGAGGTTTTCCGTTTGTGTGTTTTTATACAAATTTACCTGAGTTCGCCTATAAAAGTCCCGTTTTGGAAAGGCATTTTTTAATACAACCACACGGTCACTGTCGATATGATTTGGTTTGGTTTGGAGGGCTACGGTCTACTGTTTTGCACACGTGGTCTAATGAGACCGGGACCTACTGCTTAAAGCCGATTCCGAACGGCTACGAACATCCCTGTCATAGTGGGATTCGAACCCACGAACTCTGGTACCGACGATCAGCACCCTAATCAATCGGCCAGCGTTCTGCCACTGTCGATATGAAAACCACTTTTTTTCCATCCAATCATGTGATGTAGCAATATAAATGGTAATAACGTTGCCTGTCGATGACTGATGGAAGTTCGCTAGTGATATGTTTATTTTTTACCATTCATAAAAATTATGCAAAATAACTGCGAGGGCTTGAAAATTAATAATCAGTCATTTATCGGAAAACAAAATTGCTCACAATGTGTAATTAGGATGTGAATTAATGAATGAAAACAAATTCTATTTAAAAGCCTAAATTAATGGAAATTTTGATGAAACAACTGCTAAAATCAAAGTTAAGTTGAACCTCCGAAATTTACGTAATGATCAACACATTTTGATACCTTTACTCTACTTTTACATCTTCTTTTGACTTAATACTAGTCTTTAATATAATCTAAAAAGAAATAATAAATTAATTGCTGATAGCAACTTCTTCTAGAATTTCAATAATCTAAACCAAAGTATGGACCTAAAGCGACTAATCCAGAAATAAATTGAAACAATCTAATAAAGAAGCGAATATACCAGTAGCAAAATATTTTCTTTCTTTTCTCAGCAGCAATGTGGAGAAGGCACATTTCCAAGATATAGAAGTTTTCAGTCACGTTCGAAAGGTGGGCATCCTTTCCACACGTGCTTCGTCTCTTTTACGGACGTGATCATTTCGAGTTCCATACAGATTGTGTTTTAGAACGCGATCTTTGTTTTCGATGCCAACGAAATTCAAATGCGAAGAAAATGCTGAAATAACAATCCTTGTGAAACTATTGCATGAGAAAATGTGACGTCAATCTCGGTTTCTCGATATAGCTTAGATTCACATACATTTATAAGCATACTGCTTGAAAACCCAGCATTACTAGAACAATCATGTATGTGTGTGATAGAGAATAAATAATATATAGTACAACCTCGGTTAGGAGAGCATTTATTAACCAAGAATTCTGTTAGACAAACCAAATCTTTTCTAAATATCTTATTGTATATGTGTGGGGGGAGGGAATAAATTATAGATTTTTCTAAAAACATTAAAAAACTATTCACCCTTTCCCTGTCTTATGCATTGTAGCTTACTCAATTCTAAGTGAGCTGGAAAAAGGATAGCGGAAGCCTATGTACAGACTACAGATCATTATTAGATAACACAATGTTGAAGTTAGGATGAAGACATGACAAACTTGATGAATATCTACAAATGAAATGATGATCGTTGAATGAAACAGCTTACTAATCGGAAAGAAAAAGAGGGGAGGATACTCTTAGTCGCTCGCCTCCGTTCTTGACCGATGAGTTAGTTCACAACAGACTCGATCGGTCCAAAATTATCCTTCTGGGTCATGAACTCCGGTCTTTTATATCGTCGTCTGACCTCAAATGTCCATCTCAGCTGATCGGACATCAGGTTGATGACGTAGTGAGGAAAACCGTCTGTAGAGCAGGTGCAAGCCAAGTGAAATTTGCAATAATCGGGAGCAATCTCGCAGATCATTAATCGATGTCTCTGGACAAACCTTTGGAGAACAAGGTAGGAAAGTATTGCTACTTACCTTACAATGTAAAGAATTTCTGTCGTGCGAGACTCTTTCTTCGGTATGCCTTTGAAACTAACACTGGGAACACTTCTTCAGCATCCTAAGGAATTTCTCAGACAGAAGATTGAGATGTTCTCTGTTAACAATCCTCTATTCAGCATCCTCTTCTGCGTGAAATAACGTCCTTTCACTAAGTAAAGAAGAGCTCAGTTCAAGTGCTCACAAAAGGCAATTTTTCTATTTTTCTACGTTATGCCGGTTTTTCTCACGGTCGTAGATAAGTTGGTATGTAGAAATTTAATGTAACGAGAATTCGTTACAGCATCAAACATGATATACATATCTAATGCTTTATAAGCTTGTGTATCACATGTGATATACAATGAACTCTATTTTAAATAGAAAATAATTTGATGTAGACCTTAAATTTACTTATGTTTTTCAGCTCCTCGTATGAAGTTTAAATTTTTATATGTTAGGTACATGACATATGATATACACATCTAATGCTTTATAATCTTGTATATCACACGTGATAGACAATGAACTATATTTTAAGTGAAAAATAGTTTGGTATAAAGCCTTAAATTTAGTTATATTCTTCAGTTAGACGTATGAAATTCAATATATAAAGTACATAATAACAAAATTAGCTAGCAAAAGGGATGTGTATTTCATACGGCAGAGATCTATGGTTATCGTTAACTAATTTCCCACTTAATATAAAAATTATTATGGAAAAAATAAAAATTATATTTTAATTACTTATTAGTCGTTTAAATGGTTAAGTAAATTATACAGCTGTATTCGTTATGTTAGCTTATGTAACTAGTTGATGATAAGAAATTTCAGACTAAACATTTTTTAAAATTGTATCAATACATACAGCACAACACACAATTACTTAAAACCAAACTTTTGTGCAATTACAATCAGTATTTCCAAAGTCTTGCTCGTATTTGTAAAATTAAAAATAAAATTAGCAAAAAAATAATGAAACATAATCGTAATGAATTATATTTCTTAATTTTTCTGACATGTTCTTATACAACTTGTTATCGCTATGTGTCTTACGTATTAATATTAACATAGTTTTTCTTTGTTTAATGCAGCTGGCAATATAGATATTTTTATAACAAATTTGGCTGCGAAGCTGTTCCTTATTTAGAACCACCCGAAAAGTACGTACAACTAAAGAAATAGTACTGTCACGTGTAACAATGCCTCAGCTAGATCCTCGTAATTTAGAATAAGAGACAGCAGACGACCCCCACAGTTATCCTGCTACTTTTTGTGGTATAGTTTGAACTTCAGGACATTGAGACCACAAAACTATTTTACTTGCCCCATCCACCATTAATGAACACAGAGGATCTTTTATTGATTCGAGCCTTAAACTCATAACCCTCCCGTTATATAATCGACGCCTTTGTCGAGCGAATTGCATGCTGTATATTATAGAGAAAAATATCAGAAGTTCGGTTAAAGAACATCATTCTTTGAATTATTTCTTTGTATCAATCATGAAGTTTAGTTGGGAATGCTAGAATCTACTTTTTTGCAGCACTATGGCTAATGAGACCGGGACCTACTGCTTAAAGCCGATTCCAAATGGCTACGAACATTCATGCCTCAATGGGATTCGAACCCAAGAACTCCGGTACCGAAGGCCAGCACTCTAACCATTCGACCATATCATTCATGAAAGCGAACGACGTAGTGAAAAGGTTAGGAACACCCTGGTTTAAAAAAGTACTTTAATTATGAAAAAAGCTCCATTTCTTTCTTCTGTCTCTTTCGAAACATAATCAAAGAAGACAATTTTTTATTCAGAAAATAAAATAGAAAAATAAAGGCTTAATGCGTCAGAATTTAAATAAAACCCGGAGAAAGAAAAAAATACAGCATATTGATAATCTTGGGCTGCATCTTATTAATCTGTTCTCTTAACCTTCATTGAAAAAAACACAGCTATATTTATTTGGAGATTAATTTAAAAAACAAATAAATAAATAAATGAAAGAAAAGAAGCGGCTTGCATGAGGCAGTGGAAAAATATTTGTTGTGGAAAAAGAGATGAGGTGTTTATATCCCTCATAGACTACGACAAATGATTTCAATGAGTAATCTTGTGTAACATGTTTATTATCTCCAGAAGTACGTAACGGGACTAAGCAATGTAGGGAAACAGATTTCTAGGGGAAAACATATTACTATGTATTGATGCTTTTGCATTTAGCGAACAGTTTTTTTATCTCTAAATCTTGTCTTTTATTAAAAACTTGACAATGTCGTCATTTTTATAGAATTTATCGGCTATGAGTACCACTTGTATTTATTTGTCATTCGTTATTTAAGTCCACAATGACACATTGGAGTATATTGTACCTGGTACTTCATTATTTTTTTAACTTTCTCTATAATTTTTTCTGTAACATTTTTAAAAGTATTATTAAAGGAACAACTATCATATAGCCCGTCGTATGACGGGATTAGTAAAATTCTTAATTTTCCAGAATTATAAAGTACCGTATGAGGCAGGTAAGAAATGGTTTGATTTTTGGCTGAGAATTATCTGGTACACGCAAGTAATTTATGTATCTTTATAATCCTCTAAAGTCTCCCGATACTGGGAATGCAGTTTGAATCACCTTGAATTCATTCAACCCTCTGATTATATATAAAAAGCAAACACACAAACGAACAAACATCTTAATTTTCAAAGATATATAACTTAAACTCTAGACATTTATTAGTCAATGAAATGGACTTCTAGACTTTTATGAAAATAATTTGTTGTTAATGCCGGTGATAAAATTTTCATTGCAACAAAAAATAATCGATGATTAAGTATAAAATTTTCACATATGCACCTAATCTATTGTTTAAGCCAAATATAAAAGAAAATTATTTACGTAATATCTAAGTTCAGTGATAAAACGTATGAAAATAATGCAGACGATATTTAAATAAGTTAAAATAAGAAATGAGATGGTTAAAAAATGACGTCATAAAGCTAAATAAAAATATTATTTTTACCTATTTATTATGTGATAAATTGATAAATTTAATCGCCTGCTCTTAACTGGGGTTTGGTTTGGTTTTGGTTTGGTTTGGTTTTGAGTGCTACGGTCTATTTTTTACGGTTTATTAGCAACACGAGGGCTAATAAGACCGGTACCTACTGCTTAAAGCCGATTCCGAACGGCTACGAACATCCATGCCATAGTGGGATTCGAACCCACGAACTCCGGTTCCGAAGGCCAGCACCCTAACCATTCGGCCATCGTTCGGCCCTTAACTGGGGTAAAAAGTTTTGAAATAATGGCATTAAACGCTCGAAAAGGAGGGTTGGGGTGGATTTCGAAAGTTTTAAAGACTCGGTTTAAATTTTGCTAAGCCTAACTCATCAAGAATCCAATATGGTATCTCCTACCCATTCCAGGTCCAACCGCTTCATAAATTCGAGGACAGACGGACAGATAACTTATTATATAGGGGCTATTACTATATAGGGGATTATTTGTGTTTTTAAGAACCTTTGTGAAATTGCCGCTCGGATTGTATAGTATAGGGTTGGCCAAGCTCCTTAATAGTCCGAGCCATTTTTCAAAAGTTGAAATTTTTCGCTAGCCGCAATTAAATACGTATTTAAAAGGTATATAAAAAATTTTGTTTACAGAAATTATATTTATTGAATGCCATTTGGAACTTCTTAGTCCTTTATTTTTTCAAGGAAATTTTCGAATTGGGAATTTATTTTCGAATTGATGATTTTTTGCTTTGGTGCGAATATAACTTACAATGTGTTACACTGTTTTCATAACATAAGGATATTTTAAATATTTTGTAACGAGATACTCTCGGTGAATTATGCAGTGAATCGCTTATGAATTCTGGAATTTGAGAATCATCTCTTAACCCATTAACGCCCGGATATTTCTGATAACTATATATTAGTAAATACCTAACATAGAAGCTATTATAGACACCTGGAAGTAAAACAAAATATGAAATTTAAACACCTTTAAATATGACATCAAGTCATCATTAATGAGGAGGTGTAATTTTAAAACATAATAAGATGTCTTTAAAGAAAAGGGAAAACTTCGTGATAAGAGATTTATTTACTATCATATATGAGAAAAGTACGGAAAAGAGATGACATTACAGATATGGCTATTCGCCGTGATTTTGACCGGTATACGTTCAGAAAACCGGTCATAATGCGTTCCTGTTCTAAGCTTGAAAATCATAAAATGCCGATAGAAATGACAAAATTATAGATAAGATCACATTTGAAAACTTGGGGGGTTATTCATAAGATTAATATCTATTTCCATTAAAAAGAAAGAATCATTTCAAGAAAACAAAAACTCTACTAACCATTTTTGACTGTCCTCAAATGAGGACGCTGGGCGTTAATGGGTTTAAAGCAGATTTTTTTTTTACCCAGCATTGCCGGAGATCCATCAGTTGTAATATTTTTTAAAATATAACAACACAAAAGTGAAACGGGAACTGGGGTACATTTATCGAGAACCACAAATAATCCTTCAAAGAGCCGCATGTGGCTCGCGAGCCGCAAGTTGGTCACCCCTGATATAGTAATTAGCATATTTTACTACCACCTGATAAGCCGGAGGATGGCCAAATGATATAGCGCTGTTCTTCGGTACCGGATGTTTCGGGTTCGAATCCCGCTGCTGACATGGATATTCATAGCTGTTCTGAATAGTCTTTAAACAATAGGTCCCGATATCATTAGCCCCAGTGAGCAAAATAGTATACCGTAGCGATCCAAACCAAAGCCAATAAAAAAACTCACCTAATGGTATTGGGATCGATTCCCGAGTGATGCTTGGATGTATTTATGTGTTGTTCCCTCATAGGGAGTGAAGTTGCCCTGTTTATATAATGCTTCCATAATAAAAAGGGTAAAAAAATAGTGGATTGTATAGTAAAATGCTAATACACGTAAGTGCCCAGCATTTGCTAAAATAAACCTTTAAGAAATTAGAACACACTAAATGTACATTTTTATGTATCTTAATATACTTTTTAATGTAGTTTCCACTGTTAACAAGGCATAGCCGTAGCGTAGAACCATTTGAATTCGATGGTCATAGAAATCTACTACTTGACTACGCAAGGGCCAAACGTTTAGTTTTGTATCTTTCGACAGGCTCAACCATGGGCGTTAGGTAAGGTAAGCGACATCCTATGGCTGTAAGATTTAAGAACGGTAAAACTGCATGAACTAGAATGAAACAATCCTAAAATTATTAATATTACTGTTACTATTAATATATTGTTATTATTAGCATTATTGTTTTAACTCAATTATATGCCAGTATTCTGGTTAACATGGTTAAGGTTCTGGATTTTTTAACCTTTGGTGGGCAGCAAATTTTAGGCTTGCCTATAGTAACAAAAATGTTAAGGCAGGCCCTGCCTTTAGAAAACATTTTCGATGCTCTGCGTCAACCCATGAACTTATGATAATTAAACGCTGTGTCAGAACTCTATACAAGACTCGTCTTGAAGTTTGAGAAAACTAATTAAAGAAAAATTCGTAAAGCGTCTGATTTCTCCAACTTTTTCATTACACAATTTCATTTCACATTTCCTTTCTGCACTATATGTCCAGTTATTGCATAACACTGCTCTCCTCGCTCCTTATAGTTCCCATCTTTAATTACTCAAATATAGGGTTCCTCAAAGTTTGTTCAATGGAAACCTAGGGTTACGCAACGGCTCTCCAATAGGACCTCGAGAAATCTTAAAATACCATTAACTCTCTCAGTAATACTATGGATCAATACTTTACTTATGAACAACACAAATATTTCAAAAAACAATTCTAGGCCAAAAATCTAGTCAAAAACTTGTTCTAAATGAAACCTCCTCATTGTTTTTCTTTTAAAGCAAATAAACTTATTGGACTAACATGGGATTGTTCAATACCACCACCACATAAACTACGTCAATATCGGAATTCTGGTGTCGTTTGAAAAGAAAATATCCACCATTATCCTACTAGATTTAATATGTGCTGTTTCTTTCCAATTACAATGACCTATTTTTACGAAAGTTTTTCTGCATATACCATATCAAAAGGTAAATACTGAATTACATTGGATAAAGAGCCTGATATGAGAAGACTATAAAGAAATTGAAGACAGTAAAAAACAAATCTATTCATCCAGTTGACACTTTTCATCAATGTATCACAGACCTTTTTTACGAAACTAGTTTATCTGCATATGCCGCTTCAAAAGGTAAACACCGTAATACGTTGTATGCAGAGCCTGATATGAGAAAAAGACTTACTTCAACACAAAAAACCTTTAAAGAAATTGAAGTCAATCAAAAACAAATCTATTCATCCCATTCATTCCATTAAGAAAACTGAAGACAGTCAAAAACAATTCTATTCATCCCGTTGACACTTTTTATCAATGTATCAAAGACCTTTTTTATAACACTAGTTTTTCTGCATATGCCTCATCGAAAGGTAAACACCGTAATACGTTGCATGCAGAGCCTATTATGAGAGAAAAGCTTACTTCAATACAAACAACCTTTAAAGAAACTGAAGACATTCAAAAACAAACCTATTCATCACGTTGAAACTTCTCTTCAATGCATCAGACTTTTTTTATGAAACTAGTTTTTCAATGCAAACAATCTTTAAAGAAATTGAAGACAGTCAAAAAGAAATCTATTTATCCCATTGACACTTTTCATCAATGTATGAAAGACTATTTTTTATGAAACTAGATTTTTAATGCAAAAAATCTTTATGGAATTGAAAAAGACAGTCAAAAAGAAATATGTTTATCCCATTGACACTTTTCATCAATGTATGAAAGACTTTTTTTTTAAGAAACATGTTTTTCAATACAAACAATCTTTAAAGAAATTAAAAAAGATAGACAAAAACAAATCTATTTATCCCATTGACACTTTTCATCAATGTGTGAAAGACTTTTTTTTTATGAAACTAGTTTTTCAATGCAAACAATCTTTAAAGAAATTGAAGACAGTCAAAAAGAAATCCATTCATTCCATTGACACCTTTCACCAATGTATCAAAGACTTTTTTTATGAAACTAGTTTTACAATGCAAACAATCTTTAAAGAAATTGAAGACAGTCAAAAAGAAATCCATTCATTCCATTGACACCTTTCACCAATGTATCAAAGACTTTTTTTTATGAAACTAGTTTTACAATGCAAACAATCTTTAAAGAAATTGAAGACAGTCAAAAAGAAATCCATTCATTCCATTGACACCTTTCACCAATGTATCAAAGACTTTTTTGCGAAACTAGTTTTTCAATGCAAACAATCTTTAAAGAAATTGAAGACAGTCAAAAAGAAATATATTCATTTCATTGACACATTTTTCTTCAATGTATCAAAACATTTTTTATGAAACCTGTTTTAATGCATATGCTGCATCAAAAGGTAGACACTGGAATACGTTGTATGCAAAACCTTATATGAGAAGAAAGCTTACTTCAATACAAACAACCTTTTGAAGAAAATGAAGACATTCAAAAACAAATCTATTCATCCCATTGACACTTTTCATCAATGTATCGAAGACTTTTTTTTATAAAACTAGTTTATCTGCATATGCCGCATCAAAAGGTCAACACCGCATCAACACATGAATACGTTGTATACAGAGCCTGATATAAGAAGAAATTTTACTTCAATACAATCAAACTTTAAAGAAATTGAAGACAGTCAAAAACAAATCTATTCATCCCGATGACACCTTTCATCAATGTATCAAAGACTTTTTTTTAAGTAACTAGTTTTTCAATGCAAACAATCTTTAAAGTAATTGAAAAAGACAGTCAAAAACAAATCTATTTATCCCATTGATACTTTTAATTAATGTATCATTTCATCTAAAAATACTTGCATCTTCGCTACCTTTAGTAAATATCTATTTTTATACTTTATATTATACTTTACATTGCTTTTTTTATTTTTATGTCTCATCAGTGAAATGTAGATCCTGATTTTCTCCTTAGTTAATATTTATTCAGGGAATTCCATTGCTGTATATGTCCTAATAAAGGAGAGATAAAGTTTCAAGAACACTTCTCTAATACGCTTTCTTTTCATTCATTCTCACAATGTTTTTCTCCATACATTCCACTGATCTGCCGACGCTAGTGTTTCATATTCCGATGATTCATTCAAGGTGTATTTTTTTACAAACATGAGTTTAGAAACATCTAGTAGTGCTGCTCACTTTTAATAAGAATCTAAAATCTATATAAAGAAAGATCTCAGTATATCAAATATTAAAACACTACCATTAGCAGTCAAATTTCATCACTTGAGATCTACTTATTGTTGACATCGATGTATACTACATTGTTGGATTAATATTCTATTTTTAAATCATTAAAAAGTAATATTTTACCATTATAGTTACTGTCTCCATTTCTTTAAAATTTAAAGATTTTATCTCCCAAATAAAATATTTTTCAATGAAGTGCCGAAAAATATGTATTTATTTAAAAGACACACAAAGAAAATGTATCCGTTTTAAATTCATGTTTACTTGCCTGGTTTTCTTTTTATTCCAATTTCAGTGTCCGATTTATTAAAAAACATTAGTTATATAAAAAAGTGTTTAATGAGATAAGCGATAACAAATGCACTAAAAAGTGTAAATTTATTTTCGGTTTATAGTTCAGCAGCTTGCCAATAGATGGCAACACTAGTATACAGGGCCAGAACTTGTTCCAAAGACACCCGTGGCATAAAACTGGTCTGCGCCCCTACCACCAAATATAGTAAAAAAATATATTTTTTTATATAGTGGTATATAAAATATATATTGATATTTGTTTTCTCTATCACATATACAAAATGAACTCACGAAATATTTTGTTGATTCTTTGGGTGTTCCGAGTATATTAAATTTTAATTTTTTCTTCTGTTTTTAACATATTAATACTTTAAAATATTTTTCAACACTCTGAGGAATTTATTTTGCTAATAAACTGACCAGTTTTTTTTAAGGGGAATACTTTTTATTACGTTGATTTTTCATAAAGAAATGAATACCTAAATTTAAATTTTAAAATTTAATTCTAAATTTAAATTTAGTTTTCATAACTTTAATAAGTTTAAAATTTTAAAATGAATACCCGGATTAAGGCATATTAGGTTTGTTTGGTAAACCTTTTCTAAGAATCTATAGGAAGTTTAATCTCTAGGAACATTTTTTAAAAAATAAGAAAATTCACAAAAAAATAATTTTTTAAACACATTGCATTTTATAAAGAAAAGAATTATTTTCAACTTTTCCTTATTTCTACTCGGGTACGAATCATCCTCTTTCGGACCTCATTTTCATCATGGTGTGACACCCCTATGTTTGATGCGCCCGTGGCAAATGCCACCTTTGCCACGCTCTAGTTACGGCCCTGTTAGTATAAACCTCTGCAAATTGCAATTCCAAGTGCGCTACTAAATTGATTTTACATTTTTTTCTCTCCAATCTTCTTTTTCCTGATTGAAAATTGTTTTGTCACCGGAATTGCTATATGCAAAATTTCAAACCTCTAGCTAGTCTGGAAGCTAGTTAAAAATTTATTTCAAAATATCAACTGGCGCACAGGCCAAATTAAATAAAAGCATTTTAAAATAACAGTAATTTCTCTAAGTCAGCTTGTCGTAATACTTTGAAGATCAAATGTTCTTGCACATCATATTTACTGTGTTTTGTACAAAGAATAAACATACGCTCGATTTTGTACATAAATAAAGGGATTATAAGATTTACCTCCGTAGATTCGATCGATTTTGATGAACACGATTAACATTGTAGCATCACAGAAGACATAATGAAAGTCAAGTCTGTTTATTTATTCGGGGACATTGTTGTCAAGCGCAGAGATAAGAGTCAATATTCGGTTAAAATACACAACGGAGGATGTCAGAATGGGTTGTTTGTCTGTCGACCCAATATAAACAGAGATAAGTTCCGGGGTAAAATAGCTCTTTTAGCATGCAATATCCACGATTAGAACTTTCTGTCCGTAAAAGCAGGTTTTAAATGTATATTAATATCGTAAACGCAGAATTGAATAACGGCAAATGTTTCGTTTGCGCTATTTCATACATTTAAAGTATTCCGTAAATATATTTAAATACGTGAATACAAGTTTGTAAGAAGGCTTGTCAAATAAAATTTATATTTATAAAGCAAATAAGGAGTATTCCGTTATAGAAGTTCGTGCGTTTAACTCAATTCAATGAGTGCACGAAATGGAGTGACATCTAACATCCCATGTCCAATAGCGTAAGCAGGATTTTTTCAAGGGGGGGGTTCATAATTTTTAACGAGGTGTTCATAATTCTAAAAATTAATAGCCCCCATAATTTCTACTAAAATTTTTATTTTTGCCATTTTCTCTGAGCTCAAGGGGGGTGTTTAAACCCCTAAACCCCTCTTGCGTACGCCCCTTCCCCTGTCGTATGTAATTGGAGTAATTTTGACTTGATAAACAATATTTTTATACAGTAAATCTCATCCATCCATTCTCTAGAGCAGACTTTGAATTTAAACATTTATTATCAAACTTATTTGCAGTCAAACTTTTGAAGTCAGGGAGTATTTAAAAATCTACAATTAAGTACATGCTACGCAAATTTTTCAAAAAGATATTAAATGTTAAAAATTATTCGATGACAAACAGTAGGAAACGATGTCTCACCATTATGCATCCTCATATTAAAATTAGCGACAATTAAACCTTAATTTGTCAGCGAGATTCGAACCCGCGAACTCTTGTACCGAGAATCAGCACCCTACCATTCGGCTATTATCCGGCTGCATTTACGGCTTACTTAACGCCTTAGATACATCAGTGCAGCACTTTATTTAAGGCACTTGGATTTCAGACACCATACGTCAAGTATCTTCGACTTTATGTGATTTTTTATTAAGCGACAATAAATGTTTCTCTGATCGCTTTCTTAATTAATCCAAAATTCTGTTTTAACAGAAGAATCCACTTCGGCCTCTCAATTGTGTACCCACTCTTCTCTGACGCACAATTAATGGAACCAATGTCGGTAATTAGTCGGCGAATAAGTTGTATCGATTTCTTATTAGAAACTATTAGGAGAAACCGCGATAGTTAGCTTCTAATCTACTCTTTGGTCTGTAATATGATCGATGGAACGCCTCTCGGAATTCGAATATTTCTACGAGTCATTCGTCAGGATTTTCCTTAGAGCTGTAGAAATGGAGAGCCGCTTTCTCCAGACGGTTCGCCCCCTCTTTAACCCTTAATTTGGCAAAGTCTGGCCGCTACACCGGACATGTATATTTATAACTACTATATAACATAATTGTCAGTGTTCGCCACAGCGGACATTAATTATCTCAAAAATGGAAAATGATATATTTTTTATTTATTTTACAGAGATCCTAATGTCTATACCAGGGGTAGGCAACGCTGCGCCCGCGGGCGTCATGGCGCCCCCGATCGATTTTGAATGAGCCCTCGCTAGACTAATATAAATGTATGATAGCCAGAGCGGTTTACTTACTCTTGTCAAATGGCGATATACAGCAAGTAGTCAGTTGAGTTTAGGATTGTGCATAGATTAGCAGTTTGCTAACCTTGAGCGTATCTAATTATTTTTTGTGTGTGATCGTATTTCGAATATACCACGCGTAGACCCTGCATTTAAAACTACCAAGTAATCCGAAATAATTCTTTTCTTTCAAAACCCTTCATGGATAAATGTAAAAGAAAAATAACATATTATTTTAACGATGAATGGGAACATCTATATTGTTTCGTTGATTACAAAGGGAAGTGTATTTGTTTGTTGTTTAATAATAGTGTTGCGATTCCCGACTTTATGTGATTTTTTTTAAGCGACAATAAATGTTTTTCTCTGATCGCTTTCTTAATTAATCCAAAATTCTGTTTTAACAGAAGAATCCACTTCGGCCTCTCAATTGTGTACCCACTCTTCTCTGACGCACAATTAATGGAACCAATGTCGGTAATTAGTCGGCGAATAAGTTGTATCGATTTCTTATTAGAAACTATTAGGAGAAACCGCGATAGTTAGCTTCTAATCTACTCTTTGGTCTGTAATATGATCGATGGAACGCCTCTCGGAATTCGAATATTTCTACGAGTCATTCGTCAGGATTTTCCTTAGAGCTGTAGAAATGGAGAGCCGCTTTCTCCAGACGGTTCGCCCCCTCTTTAACCCTTAATTTGGCAAAGTCTGGCCGCTACACCGGACATGTATATTTATAACTACTATATAACATAATTGTCAGTGTTCGCCACAGCGGACATTAATTATCTCAAAAATGGAAAATGATATATTTTTTTTTGTTTGTTTATTTTACAAATATCCTAATATCTATACCAGGGGTAGGCAACGCGGCGCCCGCGAGCGCCATGGCTCTCCCGATCGATTTTTAATGCTCCCTCGCTGGACTAATATAAATGTATGATAGCCAGAGCGATTTACTTACCCTTGTCAAACGGCGATATACAGCAAGTAGTCAGTTGAGTTTAGGATTGTGCATAGATTAGCAGTTTGCTAACCTTGAGCGTATCTAATTATTTTTTGTGTGTGATCGTATTTCGAATATACCACGCGTAGACCCTACATTTAAAACTACCAAGTAATCCGAAATAATTCTTTTCTTTCAAAACCCTTCATGGATAAATGTAAAAGAAAAATAACATTTTAACGATGAATGGGAACATCTATATTGTTTCGTTGATTACAAAGGGAAGTGTATTTGTTTGTTGTGTAATAATAGTGTTGCGATTCCCAAGAAAAGTAATATTGAACGACATTTTAAGACCGTTCATACCAATTTTGATAGTGACTATCCAATGAACTCTGAAATTAGAAGAAAAAAAATTATTTCTTTAAAATGTTCAATAACTAACCAGCAAAGTTTTTTTACTAAACCACTACAACAACATAAAACAGCAACGATCGCGTCATATAAAATATCGCATTTGCTAGCTAAGAATAAAAAACCATTTACAGATGGAGAATTAGTGAAAGAAGCCATGTTAGAAGTTGCTGATACACTTTTTGAAGAATTTAAAAATAAAAAAGAAATAGTTTAAGCTATAAACACGTTGCAAGACACTCAAGTTACATTAGGTATCATTAGGTATGACACCAACAAAAAAAAAGTTATAAAAAATCTGTTGTTTTTTTTTAATGCCTATTTATACCTGTTGATTATTTGTAAAATATACGACCTCGGTGATTTTCAAATTTTGTATTGCACCCTTAAGGACAAACAGGTTGCCGACCCCTGATCTATACAGACATGGGAAAATAACAGAAATTAAAATTAAAAAATATTTAAAAAACATCTTGTCAAATTAAGGGTTAATAGTATTTATCTTTCGTCCAAATGAAAATAAAGCTTAAATAGTTTTCATTACATTTATGAGAAAGAATTATTTAGCCAATCGGCAAAAGGCGTCGAACTCATAAAATAAGGTTTTGTGATTTCGAGACTCGAGCAATGCAAAGATCCACCGTGTTCATTAATGAAGGCTGAGGTACGTAAAATAGGTTCGTAGACGAAATGTCCTCCAAGTTCCGAAACGATACCTTTCTTCTTATCGGTTGCTACTTCTAAATTACGAGGACCCAGCTAGGGCAATGTTACCCGCATCCGTAGCATTCCTTAAGCCACACATGCTCTCCGGATGGTGCTAAATGTGTAACAGCATTGCAGTCATGTTTGCCATAAACTACATCTTTCTGAACCTCCAGATGTATTGGAAAGGATAAACAAAATAACTTTTGTTCACTTCTAAATTCAGATATTTCAAAATCACTTTTTTTTTTCCTTTTATGAGAAATCTAACCATTTTTTATGTATTTATTTGAAAATGAAAAGTATTTACATTACAACCACTTCCAATATTTATTTAATATACAAAAGGCCTATATTAATCTACCGATCTAGTTTACTTTTCCTTACATACACTGTCTACCAATAAGTATTTGGACGCCTGTGATAGGCAAGAAAAACTAACTTTATTCAAAATCAATAGTTGGTAGAGCCTCCACTAGAGGCAATTACAGCGTGAACCCTCTGGGGCGTACTTTCCAGAAGTCTTTGTATTACAGCTAGTGGTATTGTCTTCCACTCGGCTTGGAGTAGATATACAAGTTTCTTCACCTATCTTGGACGGGTAGTGCACACTTTGGATTCTGGTCTGAGCTCTGGGCAGGCCAGTCCATTCGATGAACTCCACTGGCACCATACCAATCCTTGGTTAACCTCGAAATATGACAACTGGCATTGTCGGCCTGAAACTAACAATGGTCTAACCCGTAAAATTGCCACACCCCTGACGTACCTCAGGACCACAGATATCGTCATTTGCATAGGTGTCCAAATACTTATTGGTAGACAGTGTATATATATGTGTGTGTGTGTGTGTGTGTAATATATCAATATATATTAACAAAATTATTTCACTTTAATAGCTCTTGAAAGTTCTCCCCTTTCCATTCGTATTCTTTCAAATCTATTTTCCCAGCCACAAAATCGTAACTTTAAATTCTTCCAACCTATTTCCCAAATATTTAACTGCAACAGATGCAAATTTTCTCTCCATATTCTCCAGCTATCCCGGATTCACTTTTCAATGGTATAGTTTGGTTTGGTTTGGAGCACTACTGTCTACTCTTTTGCACACGAGGGCTAATGAGACCGGGACTACTGCTTAAAGCCGATTCCGAATGGCTACAAATATCCATGCCATACAAGGGATTCGAACCCACGAACTCCGGTACCGATGATCAGAGCCCTAATCAATCTACCAACGTTCGGCACCACTTTTCAATGATCTAAGCTGCTTTTTCTTGTTAATAACACCGACTAAGTTCCTTTCACTGGGTAAGATTTCGTCTCCGTCTCGCTCTGTTCGAAAAAAAAATTGATATAGCCGTAATGAAGTCGTATAATATAGTAACTATTTTTATTTTTATATTTCGTCACATGATTGCTTTTAATACCACAGAATGGTACTGAAAATCTTTTAGGTTGCACCCTTTGGAAACAACTACTCTAGGAACTCGATCTCTAAAAGTCTTATTATACGTTAAACTTTACATGTTGTATATGTTGTAAAAGCAGCAGTTTTAGTTTACTATTCCTTCATCCGATGTAGAATGTACGGAGTTCTTTCAGAGACAGCGAAATATCTTCAATCGATTTATTTCGATTCAGGTTGAAGAGCGATAATTCCTTTAATCGATTTGTTTTAAAATTACGGATGGGATATTGAAAAAAGTCTTTGAACAAATGAAGTGAAAAAATTCAGTGAGTAATTCAAAACAAATTATTCTTTATACCCGATTTAAGGTTTTTAAAGTTCAAAAGAATAAATATAAAAGAATAAATTAGCATTAAAGAATGGAAACATATAAGAAACCCAAAATGTTCTTTATACTATGCTGTGACGGACTTCGAATGTATTTATAAACTTCTTTTGGAAAAGGCTAAGTATATTCAGTTTGTTTTCGATACCGCAAAATATCATGAAAAGAGGTTGCAACAAGTTAAAATTGGCTTTCTGTTACCAGCATTTTTAATCATCGGTTTAAAGTGTTTTAAAGTCGTGTTGCGTAAGAGTTGGTCTATTTCGAGTTTGGAAAAAAATCAATACTTTAGAAGAGAAAGCATTTTTAGCGAGCACATCATCACGATAAAGTAGTCTAAATATAGATAAATGTCTATTATAGGAATGGTGCGCATAACAAAGCATTTATGTAAATTACTGGCTTGCAATTTATAAAACTTTGCGCATATGTAATATAAATCAAAACTAAATTAACCACACAGTAGCAGAAAATATCGAACATTATACTACAGAGTTTGGTCAACATTTTGAATGTCATTGAATGTCGGACATCGAAATTAAAATTTGGTTTTTGGTTTGGAGTGCTAAGGTCTACTTTTTGCAACACGAGGGCTAATGAGACCGGGACCTACAGTTTTAAGCCGATTCCGAACATCCATGCCACTGTGGGATTCGAACCTATGAACACCGGTACCGAAGGCCAGCCCCCTAACCAATCGGCCATTGTTAGCCCTTTTAAATTTGAAATTATTCAAAAGAAAGCATTTAAAAGAGTTTTTTGCTTTGCTTATGAGACATATAATATTAAAAAATTAAATTTAATAAATTTGGAAGCTTTTACGATCCCGGTTTTTGGTTTGGTTTAGATCTCCACGAACATCCATGCCCTCAGCTGGACTTGAACCCGTGAACTCAGGTACCGAACAGCAGTGTTCTACTCTTCGGCCATCTTTCGGCTATTCATAATGTCAAACAATGTCATAAAAATGATATTATTTTAGTATTATTAAGCGATATCTATCGATATTCGTAAAAGTAATCACCATTTTCTCAATAAAGGCTTTAAGCTGTAGGTCCCGGTCTCATTAGCCCTCGTATTACAAAAAAGTAGACCGTAGAACTCCAAACCAAACCCACGGTTCTAGTGTTAAGGCACTCGCATTTGATGCTCTATACGGCAAGGATCGTCGGCTTTATCTGTTTTTTAAGCGTCAAGAAAACATTACTCCACCGCTTTCTTAATTAATCCGAAATTCTATTTTAGAAGCATCCTTTAATGGGAGGACGCACTCCATCCTTTTAATTGTGTACTCTGTTTTCCTCGGAGCGCAGTTAATGGAACTTATGTCAGTAATTAGTCAGCGAATTAAATTGCATCGATTTCTTATTAGCAACTATTAGGCGGAACCGCGATAGTTAACCTCTAATCTGCGTTTTGGACCATTCCGGCGTTTCGGGGGAAAAGCTCTAAACCGAACGGTAAATATGATCGATGGAATGCGTCTCCGAATCCGAATCTTTCCCCGAATCCTTCGACAGCATTTCACTTAATGCCGTTGAAATGGAGAGCCGTTTTCTCCATTCGGTTCGACCCCTGTTTAAGCTCTTATTAACTCTTCTCATTAGGCTACGGTACATTTATTGATTAGCGAAAGAGATATTTCTCCTGTCCTAAAAGTGGGACAAATAGAATCAAAGAGTATTAGCGAATTTATCCTCTGCCAATCAATAGCGTTTCCTTAGTGGGACATAAATTTTACCTTTCTCTTTAAGCAGCAAATGAGCCGGGTGTATTCTTTGCAGAAAATAATATGTGTATTTAATACTACGCTAATGAGATGGGTTTTTTATAGTTTTAAGCAACATAAAAACTTAAAGCTACTTGCCATTTGATTTCAATTTTGATATAAATTGTGAGTGTGACTCCGCAATGAATTTTGTAAAATCGAAATATAGTTTGCAGTTGACTCATTGTTATTTTGCAGAACTTCTGCGGACGGTTTTTAACAAATATTGTGCTCAAATTCCTCAATTGTAGAGCCAAAGTTCTTACTTTAATATTTTACATTCTACCAATGAATTTTTAATATATTTTAACTTTATCGATAGCAGAACAAGGATCGGGTATGTAAGAGGACCTAAAGATCTATGAACCTAGTTTTAGCTTTACCCTGGGGATTTTATTATATTTCTTTTTTACCTCTCCTGTTCCCCTATCACTTCCACTGTACGTTTCGATCTTTCATTATAGTTGGCCGTACAACACGACATGTTTTTCTACTTTATTGTAGTACATTTTTCTTTATTGTCAAAAGATGTACTTAATACTTAACCTCTTACTTTTAATCATTACACATTTTCCTATTTATTTTATATAGCCGTTAAGACTTGTGAGATCTTTTGATCAAAAATAATTCATCTATCTATTACTATGCAAACAGGGCTCTGTAGTTTTAACCCTCTAAGCGGTTCTCCCGTACAATTCCGCCAAACCGATAATGTCTTCAAAGCAGTTGTCACGTACAATTTTCGACCTCCAAAAACGTTCCGGGATGTAATGCACATTTCTGCCAGTGTTTGAGGTAGGAAGGTCAGGTCGATTGTTTAGAAAAGCATACCTCTTTGACTGACATTTATTGAGGGATGCACCCCTACCCCCTGAGGCACAAAGACGCTGATAGATTTTTATGGCTTTGTAAATCTCTATTTCGAAGTATTTCGTTTGCGGTAGCAGATGTATCTCTAATTGCACCACCTAAATATCTTGGATAACTTTCGTAAAAAAAATATAAATAATTTTCTTAAAGAATATTTTTGTTTGTACTTTTAGAATCCATTATTTCTTATGGGATGATCTTCGAGACTTGACGAGCTTTATGTGTATTAAAAATTAACAATCTATAATATATATTTATATATCTATTTATATCAGGAAGTAAAGGGACAGTAACGAGGGTGGGTTTCCCGTAATCCATTCTAGTCGACAAAGGGTGAAGTAAAAATTCATAGAACACTTTGGCCATTGACACAATAAAACTTTAGCGTATTTTTTGGAGACTTTTTTTAATAGGTGTGTTCCACTCGGAGGGTTAAGCATATGCTAAAATAAATACGAAATATTGTAAACAAATAGCGTAAGAGACCGTATTTTTAACGTACTAAAGGCTGAAGAAATAGACTCAGCGTGTAAAAGCGAATGTGATACGTGCTACCTGAAGGATATATTTTTGGCCTTTATCTTCTTTGCACGGTAAAAAACTCGTGTGGGTTCTGTAAACTTTATTCATTACAACCAACGATTGTCAAATACGGATCTTCATTCAGTTGAGGGCCGCTCTTATGCTTACTTTGTGAACATCTATTTAACTGGGATATTATAGATGATGCAACCTTTTATGGAATAATGCTTTTTAAAATCACGGAAATTATTAGATTTCAAAGAAGCATAGCAAATGTATTTCAGATGTACTTCAATAATTGTATTTGTTACTCTCACTACAAACTCTTACTAGAATCATACACTAGATACTAGAATCATACATCATCTTACTAGAATCATCAGATGATATTTCTTATGTTCTAAAGGTGGAAAGTTAGGTTCAAGGAATATAAGGAAATTTACCCGCTAAAAATTATGAGTTTTTGCATAGTATGATATTAATTTTAGCATTTTCTTTTTTCATACGCTAAAAGAGTAGTGTGTATTTTTTGCTTGGTCCCTGCTTTTAAATTAAAAGGACCTACTTGAGCAAAGTCGATCTTTTATTCTAGCAGTGCTCTTCAAACGAAGAGTGCATCACATTTTCCTTGATTAGAGTAGCCTCTGGCTCACGTGCTTGGCTCCTGGCTCCAAATGGAATTATCAACGACAACATCAAAAATACTTGTACCGTTTTGATTAAAAATAATATGTCTTATGGAAATGAGTGGAATTAATACTATGGAAATGAGTTGGGGGTTTTATAGTTTCAAGCAACATAAAAACGTAAATAAAGCTACTTGCCGTTTGAGTATAACTTGGTATAACTTGTGAGTGTAACTCCACCATGTATTTTATAAAATCGAAATATCGTAGTTGACTCATTGTTATTTTACGGAACTTCTGCGGACGGTTTTTAACAAATATTATGCTCAAATTCCTCAATTGTGGGCCAAAGTTCTTACTTTAGTATTTACATTTTACCAATGCATCTTTAATATGCTTTAACTTTATCGATAGCCGAACGAGGACCAAATTGGTAGGAGGTCCCAAGGATTTAAGGACCTAGTTCTGGCTTTACCCTGGGGATTTTATTATCTTTCTTTTTTTACCTCTTTTTCCCTATCACTTCCACTGTACGTTTCGATCCTTTATTATAGTTGGCTGTACTACACGACTTGTTTTTCTACTTTATTACCGTACATTTATCTTTATTGTGGATTTTTTTAGCTGTTTAACTATCGACTTGAGTAATATTTAAAATTATCATGTTACGGTAAGACAATTTCAGCATATAACACAAATCCATCAAGATATGCTATAGAAAGAAAACTTGTTTACATATAATTTCATATATTTGGTAGTAGAGAACTCATAACAGTTTTCTGTCAAGGACTCCTGAGAACCTAATCCTGATTCCACCCTGGGGATTTTATTATGTTTCCCTTTTCACCTGCACTGTTTCTCTAACCTCTTCCACTGTATGTTTTGATCCTTTATTATAGTTGGCTGTACAACACGACATGTTTTTCTACTTTATTACCGTACATTTATCTTTATTGTGGATTTTTTTAGCTGTTTAACTATCGACTTGAGTAATATTTAAAATTATGTTACAGTAAGACTATTTTCAGCGTATAACACAAATCGATCAATATATCCTATAGAAAGAAAACTTGTTTACATATATCATATTTGGTAGTAGAGAGCTCATAACAGTTTTCTCTCAAGAACTCCTGGGGACCTAATTCTGACTCCACCCTGGGGATTTTACTATCTTTACTTATTACCCCTCCTAGTTCCCTATCACATCTACTGTATGTTTTGATCCTTTATTATAGTTGGCTGTACAACACGACATGTTTTTCTACTTTATTACCGTACATTTATCTTTATTGTGGATTTTTTTAGCTGTTTAACTATCGACTTGAGTAATATTTAAAATTATGTTACAGTAAGACTATTTTCAGCGTATAACACAAATCGATCAATATATCCTATAGAAAGAAAACTTGTTTACATATATCATATTTGGTAGTAGAGAGCTCATAACAGTTTTCTCTCAAGGACTCCTGAGAACCTAATTCTGACTCCACCTTGGGGATTTTATTATCTTTCATTTTTTACCCCTCCTGTTTCCTTATCACTTCCAGTGTACGTTTCGATCCTTTATTATAGTTGGCTGTACAACACGACATGTTTTTCTACTTTATTACCGTACATTTATCTTTATTGTGGATTTTTTTAGCTGTTTAACTATCGACTTGAGTAATATTTAAAATTATGTTACAGTAAGACTATTTTCAGCGTATAACACAAATCGATCAATATATCCTATAGAAAGAAAACTTGTTTACATATATCATATTTGGTAGTAGAGAGCTCATAACAGTTTTCTCTCAAGAACTCCTGAGAACCTAATTCTGACTCCACCTTGGGGATTTTATTATCTTTCATTTTTTACCCCTCCTGTTTCCTTATCACTTCCAGTGTACGTTTCGATCCTTTATTATAGTTGGCTGTACAACATTCTACTTTATTACCGTACATTTATCTTTATTGTGGATTTTTTTAGCTGTTTAACTATCGACTTGAGTAATATTTAAAATTATGTTACAGTAAGACTATTTTCAGCGTATAACACAAATCGATCAATATATCCTATAGAAAGAAAACTTGTTTACATATATCATATTTGGTAGTAGAGAGCTCATAACAGTTTTCTCTCAAGAACTCCTGGGGACCTAATTCTGACTCCACCCTGGGGATTTTATCTTTCATTTTTACCTCTCCTATTTCCCTATCACTTCCACTGTACGTTTCGATCCTTTATTATAGTTGGCTGTACAATGCGACTTTTTTTCTACTTTATTACCGTACATTTATCTTTATTGTGGATTTTTTTTGCTGTTTAACTATCGACTTGAGTATTATTTAAAATTATGTTACAGTAAGACTATTTTCAGCGTATAACACAAATCGATCAATATATCCTATAGAAAGAAAACTTCTTTGCATATGATTTCATATATTTCGTATTAGGGAACTCATAACAGTTTTCTCTCAAGAACTCCTGGGGACCTAATTCTGACTCCACCCTGGGGATTTTATCTTTCATTTTTACCTCTCCTATTTCCCTATCACTTCCACTGTACGTTTCGATCCTTTATTATAGTTGGCTGTACAATGCGACTTGTTTTTCTACTTTATTGCCGTACATTTTTCTTTATTGTGGATTTTTTTAGCTTTTTAACTATCGAGTTGTGTAGCATTTAATATTATCATGTCACAGTAAGACAAATAGTTTCAGCGTATAACACAAATCGATCAATATATGTAATAGAAAGAAAACTTGTTTACATATGATTTGATATATTTGGTAGTAGAGAACTCTTAACAGTTTTATGTCAAGGACTCCTGAGAACCTAATCCTGATTCCACCCTGGGGATTTTATTATCTTTCACTTTTCACCTGCATTGTTTCCCTAACCACGTCCTCTATACGTTTTGATCCTTCATTATATTTGGCTGTACAACACTATATTCTCTGTTTTATTGCTGTATTATCTTTATTGGGGATTCTTTTAAGCTTTTCAACCTGTAAGGAGGTCAGATCAGTTACCTGAAGTGATTGTGTGAACTGATGATTAACTAAACATTGGTTATATGATTAATTGTATAATGCGATTTCACGCAGTAGGGCAAATTCTCAAATTATGACAATATTGGCTTTAGTTTCAAACGGATGGGCAGTTTATTGTTGGTCTATTGGCAGTTGTAAACGTGAAAATGAATGGGAAGGGCATTATAGTAATTCGTGACGTTTCGACAAATTGCCTTATTATTCGCTATACCTCTTAAGTTTTGTTGAAGTGTATCCTAAGACTGTTGGAAATTGAAAAAAGAAAGAAAATATGAATCAGGTGAGTGAGTAAGAAAGGAGAACCTTACGTGTTTTGGCTGAGAATTATTTGGTACACGCTCAATAATTTGTTTATCTTCACACTCCTCTAAAGTCTCCCGATAGTGTAAATGCAGTTTAGAATCACGTTGAGTTCATTTAGTCAAACCGTGTGGTTATGTATAAAAAGTAAACATACAAATGGACAAACTTCTTGATTTTCAAAGATATACAATGTTCACAAAAGGTCATTTACAAACTTAATATGCTAGTCTGTCATATCACGAGGAAGAAGATTTACATAGGAACTTGTGTCCGAAAATGCAGTGATATGCAACGATGTCCGAAATGCAGATTGCGATAATTGCAGGAAAACGGGAGAGTGGAAAAAATAATCATTTCAGGCGTGGACGTTGAAAGAGAAGGATGAATGAGTTGAGTAATGCAGAAGTGGCCGACATGCATTACGTATATGGCACCGCTGATGGAAATGGCACGGATGTACCTTGAGAGTTTCCCCAAACAGAAGTCAGCCAAGTCATGTTTTGTTTTCCACTGCACTCCGAAACATCTGGTTTCAGCATGATGGAGCATCTGCCCACTTTAGCTACGCTGTTCAATAATACCTCGATAGGACTTATCCTAATCGATGGATCGGTAGAGGCAGACTAGTCGCATAGAATCCGCGATCTCCCGACCTGACTCCCCTGGATTTCTACCAGTGGGAACACATTAAAAGTCCATGGTGTACGAGACACCCGTAACATCGGACATGGATCTTATCGCCAAAATCGTGGAAGAGGCAGCACTTGTCCGCGACACTCCTGGCCAATTTGAACGAGTTCGTGAATCCATGCGCCGACGTTGTGAAACGTACATTGTGGAGAAGGGAAACAATTTTGAGCATTTGCTATGCTGTAATCATCATCTGTAGTAAAAATCATATTAACACCGCTGTCGATATATTTTTTTTCTTCTGCTCCACATTTGTGATCATAGCGCTCTAGCGGTCGAAGTTGTGCATTTTCAGACACAAGTTCCTATGTAAATCTTGTTTATCAAGATATGACAGACCAGCATGTTAAGTTTGTAAACAACCTTTTGGGACACCCTGTATAACTTAAACGCTAGATATTTATTAGTCCGGGAAATAGTCTCCCATACTTTTAGGAAAAGAATTTGTTGTTAATGCCGGTGATAGAATTTTCAATGCAACAAAAAATAATCTACGATTGCATTAAAAATTATCACATATGTACCTAATCTATCATTTAAGCCAAATACGCGAACGTTGGTACTTGTGTATTATAGTTGTCAAGGCCTCACACAGAAAATAAAAGTTGAAGTTTTAAGCTGCTGTTTTTTTTTTAAATGGAAGAATTAAAGCCAGAACTGGGGAGAATTAAACTAACAGATCGAGCTTTCAGAGAGAACGGTAGAAATAAAGCTGTAAATTATCGATTATGTAGTATTTGACAACGTCAAGTCACGTGGACAAATAAATTCAGCATATATAGCAAATCAATCGACTTCTAATTAGTTTTTTCTTTCAGGTAAAATTTTTAAAAATCTACTTTCTTACCATGTAAATTTACAAAAGGCTTGTACTTTTATTATTATTAAACAATTGTATCGCAAATAAATAACACAGAGAAGCCTTTTTTTTTCCTTTACGCATAAGAAAATATAATTGTTCCAAAAGAATAAATTGAGATCTTAATCTTCATTTAAATCTAATCAAATTCCCGGAAAGATTTAGCTAGATTCTTTTTCCTGCGACAAATGTTGCCGGGTCCAAGCTAAATTTACCGCAGGAGCAGAAGAAGGTTAATTTGAAAAAGAAGAGAAAGTGAAAAATAAAACCGACTATTGAGAAAAAAATATTTAAGCAACATAATTGAATAGTGCAAGGGTATTATACACAGACTTGCATGTTTCTCTATTTTTAAAACTACTTATTAGAACCCTGAAAACCTAGTCTAGTTAAAAACAGGATTATTTTTAGAAAAAAATGTTTTGGAGGAAAAAAAGATTGTATTAATTTTGTTAAACTTCTTTTTGTTTACCTCGGAAAAGAGAAGGGTCCACATGTGGCTTCATTTTCAGAACGGCGTGACAGGTGACAGGTATTAATCATTCTTAAAAGAAAAGTAAATTTAATGATTGTCCTTGTTTTTGGGAAGTAAATTAACTTAAAAGGGGGTAAACGTGTGAAATTAAGTTTAGATACTGCGTCTTGAAATTTAGTTAGCATTTTAAATAAGATTTAGCAATTTTCACTTTATTAAGTTTATGCGAAACTTTATTTCATTTCAAATTATGTAGGTGAAAGCAATTTCTCTCATCTATTTGAATCCTTTTTTAAGTTGCCTATACATTTATAAAACGTCGCTTTCAATAATTTAATAGATTTTTTATCTAAGCGTGATGTATTATACAATCGAACTCGTTTATAACTAGCTCGGATTTAACGAGAACACAGATTTACAAAAAGAAGCGAGAATACTGGGCTGGATCAATGTTAAGTCTATGAAGCGAAAGTCGCTTTTAACCCTTTGACAGTTCCATTTTTTTTCCAGAATTCTGTCAAAAAGTCACATTTTTTATTGCATTTTTTTTGCACATTTTACATTTTTAAGTAAAGATGTGTTATTAAAATTAACATTTCTAATATTTTTAAGCATGTATCACAACTTTTCTTTCTATGAAAGAATCATAGAACTCAAGTTTATCTTTAGTCTCATCGATATCCAAGTTAATTTTTGGAATTCCAGTGAAAGCAAATCTAGGAGGTGGATCCGAAGGATTATCACAATTTCAAAAAATTGTCTTGTTTGACCGATTCCATCTGTTCTACTATCAGAGTCACTACTATCCAGGTCATCTAGTAAACTTTTGTTACTATCATTTAGAGATAATTCAGTTTCTGATTCCGAGTCACAGTTCGAATCACAAGAAATTAGCTCCATGGGCTCTAAATTATCCATTATTTAAAAGTAAAAATATATTATTCAACTCTTACATCAATAAAATTATCCGGAGGTTATAACCAAATATAACCAGAAAGCTATACACTGAAAGATCAATTCGTCTTCTGATATAAAACATGCGAAAACACCCTCGCTTTTGAACCAGTCAGAGTAGAAAATACAATAAACTGCAAACTATCATTTACTGGATAACAATCGTCATATATACGAATAATTTGTTACTAAAATTGGAAAAAATACGGCTGAAACAGTGCAAGAGAAATAGAAATCAGATTGCACGTACGCCGTATGGGCAAATCAGTAAAGGCCCGAAAGCTGTGCCCGTACGGCGTACGGGCAAAACAGGGAAGTGATTAAAGAGGGGGCGAACCGTCTGGAAAAAGCGGCTCTTTATGTCTACAGCACTAAGAAAAATGCAGGTGAATGACTCGTGGAAAGATTCGAATTCCGAAAGACATTCCATCGATCATATTTACCGTCCGATAACAGACCGAAGCGTAGATTAGAAGCTAAATATCGCGGTTCCCTCTAATAGTTTCTAATAAGAAATCGATACAACTTATTCGCCGACTAATTACCGACATCGGTTCCATTAATTGTGCGTCAGAGAAGAGAGTATGTACACAATTGAAAGGCCGAAGTGGATTTTCCTGTTAAAACAGAATTTCGCATTAAGAAAGCGATCGGAGAAACATTTATTGTCGCTTTAAAAAAACAGATAAAGTCGAAATAACTTGACGTATGGTGTCTTAAATCCAAAAGCCTTAAATAAAGTGCTGCACTGAGGTATCTAAGTCGTAAAGTAAGCCGCAAATGCAGCCGGATAATAGTCGAATGGTAGGGTGCTGATCCTCGGTACGCGGGTTGGAACTGCGGGTACGCTGCTAGCATGGATGTTCGTAGCCATTCGGAATCGGTTTTGAGCAGTAGGTCCCGGACATATTAGCCTTCGTTAATAAGACAGTAGACTATACGGCTGCAAACCAAACTAGGCTGCGAAAGAATAGTGCCTTCTTCATTTTGAAACAGAAATTGCTGAAGGGGCAACTGGAGAAACTAGCACAAAAATAATTTCACGTCTTTAAATACAGTAGAACCTCGATTATCCGATCTAATTGGGACCGATAGTACCTCGGATATCGGAAATCTCTGTTAATAGAAACCATTTGTAAAAACCTTCCGTGTTTGCGAATTTAACTAAATTTTAAAGTTAACAACAATAGAACGTTCTTTAAATGATAAAAATAAACATATATGAACTTATGTTTCGCAGCTAAGAAGATTTAAAGAGGGTGTAAAATTTGTCGGAAGTTGAGTGCTTTTGTGGGGAAAAAGTGCCTGTAACACACACAACGAACTAAAATGTGTATCATTTTTTCCAAGCTCATTTTGGAAAAGAGAAAAAAAATTAGACTTCTTTACTGACTCGGTTAACAGAAGCCTCGGTTAATCGAGGTTCTACTGTATTAGGAAATATTTAAGTTTTACAATTAATTATATGCAACTTTTTACATCAGAATAAAAAAGAAAAACTAACGCTATAAATAAACGATAGTAAAAAAATGCCTCATGAATATGAATAAATTAAGGCTTTACATACCGTTATATCAATGACAGTGTCCTTTTCAGGTACATTTGCTTTGGTGTTGTTCGATTTGAAGCACTACGGTGTACTTTTGCAAAACGAGGGCTTATGAGGCCGGGACCAAATGCTTAAAGCCGATTCCGAACGGCTACGAACGCACAAACTCCGGTACCGAAAGACAGCGCCGTAACCAATCAGCCATCTTTCGGCCTTTTAAATTTGAAATTATTCAAAAGAAAGCATTTAACAGAGTTTTTTGCTTTGCTTATAAGAGAAATAATATTAAAAAAATTAAATTTAATAAATTTGGTAGCTTTTACGATCCCAGTTTTTGGTTTGGTTTAGAGCTCTAAGAACATCCATGCCCTCAGTGCGATTCGAACCACGAACATCCATACCACGGTAGATTTTGAACCCACGAACTCCGTACCAAAGATCAGCACCCTAGCTATTCAGTTATCGTTCGACTACATTTGTATTAAGAAAATTGTGAGACGAAATTTTTACTATTATCAGTTTTCTGTTAATTTTATCAAAATGACCCAGTCGGTCAAAAACATTCTTTTCCATACAGAGTATAGAAAAAAGACCTGAGTGTTTCACGGTGGTTTGCCCCCCCCCCTCTTTTCCTAGGTGCTCTATGACTATATATAAACTCAAGTCCAAAAATATCTTTAAACGTATAAATTCATAGATATCTCAGAAACTGTGAACTATAGTTTTAAGAATTTATCTTGAATAGTACATAACATTATGACATATAAATAAACAGGTAAAAATTGAAGAGCACTGCATGTGAAATATTATTGCAAAATGAACCAATAAAACTAGTAAGAAAATTTACAAAGAGAGTTCAGATAGAAGAAAAAAATAAAGGAAGCCTTACAAATTTAAAATGGAATGTGATCTTACCTGACGTGTACTAAGATGCCGTGTTGTCGTACTATAAGTAGGGATATGTTAACTCCAGGTTGTATAGTTTAAGCTCCACTTTTACAGAAATATCGTTTACAGAGTGTCTAGGGAGGAGATGTGAATTGCCTTTCTAAGTTAGTTCTATTAGTTTTCTACCGGATTAAGATGAGGAGACTTTGCTGGATACGGTATATTTTCTCAATGCCTTTACTTTCAGGAATTCGTCCATGAAGTCAGATAGATGTAGAATGGCATTATCATCCATGAACAAAACTCATATCCATATAAACTTATGAAAAGTCTTATATAAATTTTTGAGTCGTCATGTCAATATCTGTGGATGGTTACATATCCACTGTCGAAAACGTGTATGGGCGTACCTCCATCAGTCATTATTCCTCCCATCATACCTCCACTAACGAAACAGTTAAAATCCATAATGTTCTAAGCTTGTTTACATCTGGAAGAGTCAGAAACATGAAATTATTCCCCGAACATTCCATCAGAGCATCGCAAGCTTTAGATCACTTCACGAACCAATCATAAAGCTTGATGTTTGCTGATTAGTAAAACAAACTCTACCCTTTCGCGGTTTGGCAAAACTGGTTTCTTTCTGTGCTATCTTTGCGTACGGATGGGCACTGACATCAAAAATTTTGCTTATTTAACGTTAAACTACCTATTCGCTAGCTATATGTTGTTATGAATTTTTTACTATCCTTTCCCACTTTATGAGCCGGTCTAATCAAAACTGGTTTCTTTCTGTGCTGTCTTTGTGTACGGATGGGCCCTGACCTCAAACATTTTGCTTATTTAACGTTAAACTACCTATTCGCTAGCTATATGTTGTTATTAAGTTTTTACTATCCTTTCTCACTTTATGAGCCGGTCTCATCAAAACTGTTTAATAGCTAACCGCGATTAATCTTTGTTGAAAGGAAGAATAAGGCTATTTCACTCAGTAAGGCAAATTCTCAAATTATGACAATTCGAGTGTTAGTTTCAAACGGAAGGGCACGTAATCGTTTGTCAATTGGCTGTTGTAAACATGAAAATGAATGGGGAGGGCATTATAGTAGGTCATGACGTTGCGACAAATTGCCTTATTAAAACAAACTCTACCCTTTCGGGGTTTGGGAAAACTGGTTTCTTTTTGTGCTGTCTTTGAGTACGGATGGGCCCCGACATCAAAAAATTTGCTTATTTAACGTTAAACTACCTATTCGCTAGCTATATGTTGTTATTAAGTTTTTACTATCCTTTCTCACTTTATGAGCCGGTCTCATCAAAATTGTTTAATAGCTAACCGCGATTAATCTCTGTTGAAAGGAAGAATAAGGCTATTTCACTCAGTAAGGCAAATTCTCAAATTATGACAATTCGAGTGTTAGTTTCAAACGGAAGGGCACGTAATCGTTTGTCAAGTGGCTGTTGTAAACATGAAAATGAATGGGGAGGGCATTATAGTAGGTCATGACGTTGCGAAAAATTGCCTTATTAAAACAAACTCTACCCTTTCGTGGTTTGGCAAAACTGGTTTCTTTCTGTGCTGTCTTTGGGTACGGATGGGCCCTGACATCAAAAATTTTGCTTATTTAACGTTAAATAAACTATTCGCTAGCTATATGTTGTTATGAATTTTTTACTATCCTTTCCCACTTTATGAGCCGGTCTCATCAAAATCGTTTAATGGCTAACTTCGATTAATCTCTGTTTAAACGGAGAATTGCGTCCCACCATTGGTTGGCTCTATGAGTTATTCGCGATTAGCCGCTAAACGATTTTGATGAGACCGTCTTTTAGATCCGGGCCCTTACTCTAGTTACTTGCGGTTTGGTTCGAACCTTAGTTGTGACGCCACTTTGAAGTCAGTTTGCTGACAGTATGCGAGCAAACATCAATCTGACATCAAAATAACGTCACAACGAACGTTAAAACCGATTCGCGACGTCGAAAGTAATCCCCCGGTCTCACCAAATTTGTTTAACAGCTAACCGCGATTAATCTCTTTTTAAACGAAGAATTGCGTTCCTCCAATGGTTGGCGCCATGTGTTAATCTGGGTTAGCTGTTAAATGACTTTGGTGCTACCAGCCCTTAGGGCTTGTCTCCCCAAAGTCGTTTAACGCCTAACCACGATTAATCTCTGTTTAAACGGAGAACTGCTTCCTACCATTGGCTGGTGCTATGAGATAATCGCGGTTAGCCTTTAAACGACTTTGGTGAGACTGGTCCTTAGATACGTAATTATAGTTGTTTTAATTTGATTCGTCGTTAGTGGCTAATCATCACTTTTCGTATTTAAGAGATTAGAAATATATTTATTTATTGAATGGGAAGCAGTAACCATGCTAAAGTAATCCTGGCCAAGTAATAAGTAGATAAAAATGCAATATACTAAGAAATTGTATTTTGAATGATAGCATTTGTTTTCAAAGAGTGAAATCTAAAAGACTATTAAGGACCAAACCTTAATCTTCAGAGATCGAATATATTTTTCTGTATAAATATGCTCCTTAAATGATTTCAATGAGCAAATATGTGGTTAAAAAATTGCATTTAAGTGCAGGCTTCCTTGTTTCTACTATATTATTTCTCAGACAGGTATTCTACGATCTAATAATAATACATCTAAAAATTGAAAATGTAGTATACTTATGCACCATAGCTCACTTTCACGTATTTTAACTCATGGAAAATTTGGTTTTCATATGAGAAAGAAGAGAAGAATATCGAATACTTATTAGCTATCGCATATACGAAAATAAATGCATAGAAAGGCCCACAGTAAACAAACAGCGCATTTAGGGACGTTGTTTATATTTGCTTTATATAAGCGTAAGAGGCTTACTCTTACGCTTATATAAAGCAGCGTTCGTTACTTCGTTGGGACGTCACTTGATCGTTAGCTCGCATAATGTCCGCAAGCTGACATCAAAGTGACGTCACAATGAACGTTCGAACCGACTCTCAACGTTCAGGGTAAGCTCACTCAACTTTTTAAATGTTAACGTTTAAAGAAGCGTATCTATGCAAATTACATCTTTCTGAGTGATATTTAAAGGTAAATGTCACTACAGTGGTTAACATTGTTGTATGATAAATCGACAGTTGTTTTCTTACTTTGTTCCGAGATTCAAAGAGTGTTGGTGAGTGATTTGTACTTAATTTTGGAGTTATTTTGTTAAAGTAGAACGCATTCGTGTTTTGTTTTGTTTTTATTCTGAAGGCTTAAATCTGAGATCGATGTTCTTATAATCTTGTTAATTTGTTTAAACTACATCATCAAGTGTGTTTGTTTATTTTATGTCTTAAAGTCTAAAGCGATTATGGATAATGTGTATATCAAAAGGGAAACGGTTTATTTTTACTAAAGAATTTAGGAACTTGTTTAACAGAATAAACAAATAATTTTACTTTCTCAACTCAAACTAGTGTAAGCAATGTATGTCCGGAACTTTAATCGTAAGGATATAATCTTACTTCTACAAGAGTAACGTATGTCATAATTTCATTTTTATTGATATTTCATAGAAGGGGGGGGTTAAACATGTGGTATTAATGAAATTTGTAACTGAAACCAATAGTATACAGACTATGCTACCAAGTTATTTTATTAGTTGTATATGTGTTTAGTTCTCTTAACTTACGAATGGTTTTAATAATACATAGTTTGCAATTTTTACCTAAAAACTGTACCCAGTATAGAATAAATACGGAATAAAATACATTTCTACTGCATCTTAAGTTTGCTGTTCAGCAGGTTGGTGAACCTTAACTATTGGAAGTAATCTGCATTTATGCACATCTGATTTTAATGTATAACTTAAATTGTTGGTATACGATATGATAGTCCAACAATTGAACGCTGCCTTAAATGGATGTTTTGTAGTTTGTGTGCGAAGTTTAAGCCTTTTTAATTCCCGCATAATTTCCTGCCGGTTACACATTGATGCATATCTTGACTCTTACGGAATGCATAGGATAAAATGTTTTAGACGTCTTTAAATACTACAGGGCTCCACGTTAGTGATCCGTTGTCGTTATGAACATCATAGGATGCCTTTTATAAAGAAATTTCTTGACAAAGAATTTATTTGGTATTGCATGTAAAATAAGTACGGAAAAATGGAGTTCGCAATGAATCTATCGTGATTCAGTCTGTCTACCAAAAATCATCTAAATTTGTTAGAGCTGTTCGAAAAAGCAAAATGTCGATCTAAATTGAAAGTTTGCAATTAATAGAAATTGAGTGGAATTTTGTGAATTTTCCTGTACTACTTGAGAGGAATACTCTTTCTAAGGAAACGTAAAAATTCTAAGATATTTTTTAGTGTTTTCTAAAATGGGATGCTAGGTATTGAAGGATTTAAATTAGAACTACTTTGCTTAACAGCAATTGAGCGCCGGCCGGCAGGCAGTAATCTACCGTAATGTGTGTGCGGCTAGCAAGTGTTACCTAAAGGTAAAATTACCGTGGACTGAGATTTTGTCAAGAAAGCAAGTCGCCTGAACTTTGTTTCCCTCTGTTATTGGCATCTAAACAATGTTACTACCTGAAAGCTTTCGTGGTATGGTCTGCGAATAAGCTGAGTAAATCAAATATGGCTACCAGGTAATGGGGAAGAAAAGTCCTTTTATTAAAAGGAGGTATCTTGGTGTATGTACAGCTGGTTGTTACCGTTATGTTTGCTAATTTGAAAATATTTAATGGATAAATTTGACTATGTTCGCAGAATTAAGTATGACTTGATACATACATGCGGAAACCAATAAACACTAATAATCTGTGATAAAAACTTGATAGCTAATTTGGTACTTGGTTATATGAAATCCAGATAGTACATTAGTACTCATAACAAAAGTAGTCATTAAAATTAAAGACTGAATTTTTGGGGGGAAATCGCTTGTGTTTTTGATTGGGCTCGGTGTTTCAAAAGAGTAATCTATGCACTTTTAGCTATTTTGGTTAACTTGTGTCTGTTTACAAACTCCTCAAATTGAGGTAGTACTTCCTTTCAATCGTTAAAAAACTGACAGAACTAAAGTTCCAAGTACTGGTAGAGAAGCGGTTCTTTTCATCAGTACTATTGCTGGCCTTCAGTAATACATATCTCCATTGACTATGTTCAGCAGTTGCCATGGCAATCGCTGAGGAGGACCCTTTTGCATGTACGGTTGTTCATGTCTATGCAAATTAAAATGTTTTTATTACATCTGTAAATGAAATTTAAGAGTTTAATTTTGAAGTTGCACCCTATTCCCTCTTTGCCAATAATCTTTATCAATTTTACATATACTTGGTGCTGCTTAATTTGTTTACTTTTCATTTTTGGTACGTGGTACTTAAGGGACCCCAAATCAATATTTTCTTAAGAGCTTGTTTGTGCATTTGAGTCATTTATTTGTCAATTAATACCTTATTTGTCATGGTTTTAGTTAGTCTTAAATCTTATATACTGTGCATTTGCGGCCCTTATTTGCATTTTTATGGTTCGTATCCTGTGGTGTCTTCCTGGGTCTTCGGCTTATGCACATTGATTACTTTTAATATTTTTTAATCCGATGGTAATATTTTATCTCGTTTGTACCATTTTTATGATTAGTTTCGTATCTAGCTAACCTGAAATGGCACTGTCTGGCTTCTTGTAACCTAGTCATTGGCGTTAAATTCAACCAGCCTAATCCAGTTCTTTCCAAAATTTCTCTTCTGACTAGTTTTGAGTTTGCAAGCTTAATTTTAAACTCAAATTCGATCCCCTCAGACCAAATGGGAAAGAATGTAAATCCTTAAGTCTGTTGGCAGACTCTTGGTGATTAGTGGAAAACGCCCGTCTTTAAGACTAATTTTGAAATACCAAATGTGTCCGGAGATCCCTGCTCAAAGCGGTAAATGCTGTAGGGATTTCCTTCATTTGATCAGAATGGTGTCGTTTTTATCACTCGAACGAAAGTCTTTTTTTTTTTTTGTTGTTAACTTATTAGTTTTGTCACCAATTGTACCTGAATGCATAGGTCCACGAATGTGTACCACGTAACCTTAATTGTCACTTTTATTTTTGTCTTGAAAGCTTGTTTAACTTTATGAATCCTTTATTCAGGTTATATAAAATGGACGCTTCATTTGTGGACGAGATGCGCAATCTTATTGGAGCCACGGACAGCTTGGCAGTATTCAATTTGTGCTTTCTCTGCTTTCTGCTGTGTTTCCACGTAGCGACGTTCAGGTCGTCCGACGTAGAAAGCTTCATTCTGATCAACCTGGTGCTCGCAACCGTCGCTGTTACTTGGTACGCATGCCCGACTCGAAGTTCCTTTTACGCGAAGCAGACGAATGGATCATTAAGTGAAAGGCGATCGTTTTAGTAAGAATGCGATTCTTGATCACAAAGGAAGACGTTTGTTGACAAAATGTTGGACAAATTTAGACGACTGTTTTTATGACAAGCTTTAAAAAAGCTTTGACACAATGAGTTTTAATATTTTTAAATATTTGTATTGGATATATATGTTGAACTGTCATGCATTTTAGTGCTTGATTAAATTTTACAAAAATCATGCTGTTTCTCCTTAGTATATTCATTTATTTAAAAAGATCTGTATATAAGGGATCGTATGGGTTTAATACTTGCATTTTCCTACTAACCAAGTTGGGATCAGACTAAAATTTGGTCACCACAAAGAACCCCAAACAAAACTGTGGGATTATAACTCGCAAGAGTAAGTACATTCAGGGAGAACCTTTCAGCTTCATTGAAACAGAATATTGGATAACTGAAAATTTCAGGTTGTAAAATTGCAGTGTTGTATTAATAACACTGCTTGAAGTGATGTGCGCGCATATGATATAATAAACATGATAACAATTTAAATTTTTTCTTGCGGGTAACATCCTACGATATTTAGAATAAATTACTAGGAAACAAATAGTAATCTCTAGACTACGATGTTTTTAGTATCGTAACTTACAATTCATTAAATATGTCACTACAGAGTGTACAGCGGGGGCTTTCAAACATGGTCATAAAGTGACAAGGGGAAAACGCAGCTTGTTATAGAAAATATTTACTGCGTGAGAGTCGGTTGGATGGGTTTCCACTTCATTATTCATTTACTGGATGAACCCCCACATCCATGTTCTCTTTTCTCCGTTTTACAGGCTTAATTTGGTCAATTTAACGTACTTTTATGAATTGTTTTAGTATTTTTACATCTTTTAATTACAATTGTGCTTTTACCTTCTTATGTTTCATCATTTTACCTTTTACGTACCTATCCTGTGTACTTGAGTACATATACTATAGACATTTCTGTATTTTATTTAAATTGGTACGGTTTTACCTTGTTCTATTTTTGGATTAGGGCACTTTCATCAGTTATGTCTTTTTCTTATGAAAAACGCCTTGTGCTTGGCTCTTACGTCCTAAATACGACCTTGTACCGTAAAACTCCAACCAACCAACCACTTCATTATAGGGACAAGTGTAACTGCGAGACCATATCGTCCAAGACCAATCTCAAGAAATGTGCTGCAGATAACGTGCATCTCTCGTTTCCTGTATCGGCCCCTAGTTACTGTTTAAATTGGTTAGACATCTTGTCTGAGATCCTGAACTGTAGCCCCAGTGCTCAGTTTGTTAGGGGTCAAAAGCTAGGAAAATCATTGCTATTCATATTGGTACTATTTATCTATCAAATTACAGAATGTATTCCGACAGTATGCCTTCATAGACCGCGTTCCGGTTTATACGAAATCGATGCATTTAATTACATATTTAGTTTACTTTTCCCTTGCATACGCAATCACACGTGAGGATGAGAAAGAGGATTACAGTAAAATTGTTAATTGGGTAGTCCTCAGTCTTATTGATAATACTGCATTTCATATCAAAGTTCAGTTTCCATCAATATTTAGGACACTGATAATTGTAGCGAATCGGTGTAGGTTTCAAGCAGGTTCCAGTCTTTAAAGCCTTTGTTCCTTAAATGTAAAAATAAACCAAACCGTTCTTCTGTTAGAAAGGGTCACTGTAATGTTAGCAAAATGTGGTTCCGTTGAAATTTAATATACCAGGGCTTATCGGCAATTCTCGTATCTTTCAACACAATTAAAAACAATCTATTGACATGAATCGGAAGAAATTGGTATTGTTCCTTTTTGAGGTAAGTACCATTTCTATTGAAACATTTGTCGTGGGCTAAGTCAGTTTCAAAAGTCCCAGTCTCTTAGACCTCCGCAGTTGTGTGAATCGACAGGGTCACACAACCCGTATTTCAAAGTCGTCATCAGCTTCTAGCAGTAGAATCAGAAGTGAATCGGGACAGCCAATTTCGGTGCTACACTTCCGGGGGGGGGGGGAAATTGCTTGGTTCACGGGCAACATCTATTCACTAATATATTATCTAAAACTACCCAAGTAATTTTGTGGGATCTTGGCCATACTTAAATATGGCTATTTACTGTTCATTAAAATAAACTGAGAACATTGTCTGAATAATGCAATGTGATTGCATATTTTTACCAGGTGTTGTTAATGATTATTAAAAAGTAAAATACCATACAAATAAAAGCAAATTAATCTTATTAGAGCTGCAATATGTGGGATCGAAATCTGTCTTGATTGATGTTAGTTCTGTTGTATTCACCTTCCATTGTTTAACACGGTGTATTAAGAATCCTCAACACGAGCTCCCGATTACTTAAGTTTAGTTAATATATTAGTGAATAGATGATGAATCAAGTAATTTTTACGAGTGGATCGGGACAGCCAATTCTGGTACTAGTTTCGGGAAGAATTACTTGGTTTAGTAGCGCCATCTATTGTGAAAGAACTTTTCATTAATGATTTATACGAAAAATAAATATCAATCACAAATTACTGAAGAAAATCTACACTCGGTGTTAAGGATTGCTAGAAGTGATTTGGATCCAAATTTGAAGAAATAATATCAAATTAACATTCCAGATTTCACGTTTCGCATTCACTAAAACTATTCTATTTTAACGTTTGATGTTTGACCTTTCTTTTTATACTATTGACTATTATATTTACAAAATGTACTATAAATATAAAAGTGTAACAACTATGATCAAAATAAAATAAATTATATCGTTAAGGTATAAATATCAAAATAAAATCTTTCATTAACTGATTTATTTAATGACCATTAATTTAATATAATGGATCATATTTCTTTAAAAATTACGTGACATCTTTTACTGGGCACAAATTGTTCGCATATACACCTAAGAAAATTTATTACTATTATCCTTTATTAACCCCTTCCGGTACGACTTAATAATGAAAAACTGTGCGTGAAGTAACCATTTATTTTTTATTTAAAAAACTTGTTTTATTTTACAATTCTTACATATTCTTAATTAAAATCCACTTTTTACATAGTGTTAAGTATCAGAAACGGTAAAATTAAGATAATAGTCTTCAAGCTAGTGGTACTTTTCAAAACAAAGTGCAAAGGAATTCAGAATTGTTTACATCGCCAGGGAGTCTCACTTCTAATTTGATTCTTGTAACACACACGACATTTCTTAGTAGGTTTTCTTTTATTCTGACTCATCAATTTGGCAGTGACTTGTACCAAGAAATTTTAAATAAACAATATGTAATAGTGACCTGGGATTTCCACAAGTAACAAAGTAAATTAAATTCAGTACACTAAAAATTTTAAACTAAATTATCATATTTATCAGTAACTTTAGTCGCATGACGAGTGTAGCTCGTCATTGTACGGTATAGAATGAAAAACAATGACGAGCTGGACTCGTCATTTTACCGGAAGGGGTTAACTGTCAAATTTCTCTGTCCAAATGCTTTAAAATGATACTTATAGTGTTTTTGTCAAAAAATTTCTTGGGCAGGAAAAAAACTCCGCCCGAAACATTCGCGTATGCACAGAGTAGGCGGTATAGTCCTCCGGCCCGGGAGACACTTTGAAAATTCCATTTTGGCCAGCACTTAAAAGCATTTGCCCACCTCTGGTTTATATGGTACCCTAACTTAAGGGATTTGCTGGATGAACACCCAAAACCTTTCTCAGTTTAGGACTTGTTTTAGTCGATTTAATTCGTTTTTTAACTTTTTTACCAACGTTTCATTTCGGACAGAACACATTTACTTTTTTGGTAGGAACATAGACTGAAATCATGGTAATTTGCTTTATCTACTATAAAACTCCTTTTGTACATTTTATTTACATAAATTACCAAATAAATCTTTTACAACGAAATGCTTGCTTTTCAGGATGTAGTAAAAACGATAGCTAATCACTAATGACTGTATTAAGTTAAACCTCCTATTTTATTCTGTGCAGTCCATAATAACTTAGATTCAAGATAGGCCTCCATATGTAATCGTCAGAAATGATTCGGGAATTAAAAGGCAAAGACAGTTTTTCGACAAATTCTTAATTTTTAACTAAAATTCATTCTTGTTATGTTATGGAGGGAGTTGGTGGTGAACGGTGGCCGAATGGTTAGAACGGTAGTCTTCGGTACCGGAGTTCGTGGATTCGAATCCCACTATGGCATGGATTCGAAAGTGATTTAAAGTAATAAGTCCCGGTCTCATTAGCCCTCGTGTTGAAAAAAGTAGACAATATCTCTCCAAATCAAATGTAAGTTATAGAGAATCCTTTTTTTCTATTTGTATTTTCTCTTAATTTTTAGAAATCTGTCTCTGAGACAGGATAAGCAATTCTCTCGGGTTATTTTTCTGGGATATCCCAGAATCAACAGAAAAATATAGAGATGTATTTCGCAGGCTTCTTTAATACTTAAAAATGTATTTCACCTGTAAGTTTATAAATTGCTTTACAACACAAGGAAATTGGAGAAACGAGCGTCTAGGGAGAGGAACATTCCTAATGTTAAAAAAACGAAATCACGAAGTGGCACTGATCACAGAGAGAAAAGGGAATTTCCGCTTGTTGGTGGAGGGATTCCATTTGGAAGGGATAAAGAATATCAGAAGCGCCATATTCTTATGTGTATAGATCTGTAACTGGAATTATATGCTAAAAATAGTAAAGTGAATGTTTTATTTTTTTATCTTTAAACACTTCCTATTTAGAATGGTATACGTTACGGAAATACTATCACTAAGCTTATATATTATTTCATGTGTTTAAGCTTTCATCCCGGTCTATATTTTATACTGTGCAGAAGTTCAAATTTCGTATATTTCGAACTAGAAAATAAATGTTTTTAACCCGTTCCGGTATGATTTAATAATGAAAAACTGTGCATGAAATAACCATTTAATTTTTATTTAAAAAACTTGTTTCATTTTACAATTCTTACATATTCTTAATTAAAATCCACTTTTTACGTAGTGTTAAATAATATCAGAAACAGTGAAATTAAGAAAATATCAAATCAAAACATTAATAAGGTATACAGATAATAGTTTTCAAGCTAATGGTAAGTGCAAAGGAATTCTTAATTGTTTACACCGCCAAGTAGTCTCACTTTTAATTTGATTCTTGTAACACACACGGCATTTCTTAGTAGGTTTTCTTTTATTCTGACTCATTAATTTGGCAATGACTTGTACCAAGTAAACAATATGCAATAGTGACTTGTGATTTTCACAAGTGATAAAAGTGTTGCCAAATTCAGTACACTAGAAATTTTAAACTAAATTATTATATTTAACAGTAACTTTAATCGCATGACGAGTGTAGCTCGTCATTGTGCGGTATGGAATGAAAAACTAATGACGAGCTAGACTCGTCATTTTACCGGAAGGGGTTAATATGAATTAATAGAGATTTCTTTAATGGGTTTTTTCGTGTTTTATACTAAATTTTCCTTGTATGTTGAGGAGAGGGGTGAAAAAAGCATAATTAACATTGATTTATGTGGTAGGGTAAAATGAAAGTATAGTTCAATGATGTCATTATTTTGCCTTTGTTAACTTTAAAGTAAATATTTTCTACAGAGTATTTTATAATAAAGTATGTAAAAAAATAATCTGTGTTTGAACTAAGGTGGTAATTTTGCTAAAGCGAAAGATTAATTTTTAATTTTATTTTATAATTCATTTTAATATAAATAATGCTAGAATGTAACAGCTTCAATGAATAAATTTTGCATTTTAATTTAAGGTTTAATTACTTCTGTAATTAATCCGTCAAACATTGACTACCTTGTAAAGGCATATGTAATTTGTAGTTAACATTAAATAAAACTAATTGCCTGTTTTAGCAGAGTGACTCATGAGGTCTTCTGTTGAATTCGGCTTTTTAGTATTTTATAAATTTACATAACTGTTTGATCACTATACTTTTAAAAGCAAATGCAACATTTTTAGAAAATTTAGTTAAAAATCATATTTTTAAATCAGCAAATATAGTATGGCACAAATATAGTATGAGTAAGAAACCCTCCTGTACGAAACGGGAAATAAATAAGTTCAACAAAATAGGACATCAGCCTTTCGGTAGTGGTGCCATCTAGTAGTCAGTAAAAAAAACTTTTATTCAATAATGCATTTCAATTTTTCAAAATTATTTTTCAGGTTTAAGTTCGAATATTGAAAGATACTTGATAAATTGCGGAAAAAATAAGAGTAATTGAAATTTTAATATTTAATTTTAATAATATTAAAATTTCAATTACTCTTATTTTTATAATTTATAACAGCTATATAACTTTATAAAGCTGTTTTAAAGTGTATATTTTGATGTAAAAATATATCCTCAAACGCTTAGACGTCGTTTTTATGGTAAAACAATTTTAAAAATTCGTTGAAAACTTTGAAATTCAAAAATCTTGAAAATTATAAATTAATAATAATTGAAATTATAATATGCTATATAACTTCATAAAGCTGTTTTAAAGTGTATATAATGATGTAAAAATATATCCTCAAACGTTTAGACGTCATTTTATGTTAAAACAATTTTAAAAATTCGTTGAAAACTTTGAAATTAAAAAATCTTAAAAATTATAAATAATAATCTTATAGTAAAATTTTTCCGTTTATAAGAATTTGAATGAACGATACGGAAACTACTGTAGTTTAGACTGGAACTGGCATATAACCATCTGGGAAACAACTGAAATACAACAAGATACTAAATTATCATCGTGTAAAATTGTTCATGAAATGAAATGCAAGTTTAACATACAAGTACTCTGTCTTAAATATAATTTTCTCAATTTAAAAACACTTTATGTGGGTTTATATATAGATTACTTTTGAGTTTCTAAGTACAAAAACAAATATCACAAAATTGTAAGAGCAAATGAACTCTTACCTGAAATTTCCGGGTTCATATCGGGATCTGAAACACTAAATCGAAAAACGAAAATAACTCCAATAATGATGTCTAAATCTTTATATACGTTGTTTATTTTTTTCACGAGGACAATCAGACACTATACGACGATGATATTATATACAGTAAATATACATGTTGGTTTAGCATTTATATGTGCACTTTCGAAACATTCTCTTTAGAGACAATCAACACACATTACCTCTATCCATCACTATTATTATTTACTTCGTACTTTTCGCGGGAAAATGCTCCTGACGTCATTGCGCGCATGCACAAAAGGAGGGATATCATTTTAATACTTCAGGGTTTCCAAAAATTAGTGTAAAATCAAATATTTCTCAGTTAAATACAGTAATAGAAACAAATATTATTATATATAGTACTATAAAATAATCAACTTTCCACCGGTCTTGATAAAATTTTGAAGGGAGAGACATAACACAAAAACACCATTTCTACATGCAATGCCAAATGTTGGCCGAATAGATAGTGTGTTGCTCTTCGGTACCGGAGTTCGTGGGTTCGAATTCCACAGTGGCATGGATGTTCGTAGCCGTTCGGAATCGACTTTATGCTGTAGGTCCCGGTCTCATTAGCCCTTGTGTTGCAAAAAAGTAGACTCCAAACCAAATAATTTTAAAACCAATCATTAAATAACAACAAAAAGACGTAACGAAAGCAAAGAAAAAGAACCTGATTACATTTTCCGCCATTAGTTCTAATCTATTTCTATTTATACTGACAAGCAATTCATACTATGTAACGAAATGACTCTCTGACGAATAATTACTCAAATCTCTTTAAAGTATCTCTTAGAGTTTGACATTGTTTTATACTTTGCCATCAATAGTATAGAGAAGGTCTAAGAAATGCATTTCATCTTAAATGAATAATGCACGCTTCCTTAGTCGCGCAAGTCTGAGTGGTGCGACATCCGGAAATATGCGTGGAAAGATGGAAAAACACATTTCGATCTTTCTAAGATAAAAAAAATATAATAATGGTGCAGTATTATGCAACATTTTTTGTCAAGTAAAAAACAACAATAATTCTAAGTGATTTCCCTTTTCCTCGGCACTTTTGCCCCGAAATAAAAAATGTTTGTGTAAACCACGGCTGGTGCATTTTTCAACATTTTTAGAGCAATTCTTCTAGGAAGATCATGGTAAAAAAAAAACCCATCCCGTTTGCTCATTTTCAGCTCGAATTCTTCACTCATCTCATTAGCTCGAGAAAATTTGAAGTTTTCTTTGTATTACAAATTCATTTATGTAAAGGAATAATTTTTTTTTCTTCCGTGAACTTGTTGATAGAGTTTTGTGCATAGTAATCTCACACGAATCGACGGAGATTTATTTCAAGATAGTAAATGTGTAACCTATTTCTGTGTGGACATTACGCTCAATTAAAAACGAGAGCAACGTTTTTGGACAGAAAAGAAAGTGTTTACGACTATACGTGAGGCTGCGAGCCTGTCTTGTGCTTCGAGCCTGTTATACGAAACGCCCTCTAGTTGAATATATTTTGCGGTGTTCAAATAAATGTTTTTAGTCCACTATGTGAGTTCTGTGCGTGTTGTTTTATTTCGTATGAGAAAAGCAGGTGCATCCAGAAAGTACTAAGTTCTTAAAAAGTACTACATTTCTAAGAAAATATAATTTTATTTTTCAGATTTTTTTAAAATATTTAGTTTTTGGAATACATTTTCCTTTAACTTTAAATTAAATTGGAATCTGTAATAGGCACCCATCATAAGAGTCTAAAGATTTTTTTTATGTTTTAACCTTCGGTGACAAATAACTTTCCCTGAGGATTAGGCTTTGAGATATTTACCAGGAAACAATTCACTCCGCAACAATAAAACATAAATCGAAAACCAAATGTTAAGTAGTTATGAGGCATTCCTGATTGATGTCGATTCTTTAAAATGAAGTAAACTAACTTCCAGGGAGAAGGAAAGTATTAAACAAGCCATTTATTGTATTAATGTAAGCAAAAAAAAGGCTAAAGCTAGCGAAAATAATTTTAAGAGCTAAACAAAACTAAAACAATGCTCTATATTTGGTGATGTTCATTGAATCCTGGAATGATAATCAGAACAAATTACATTTAATACAGTTATACTTGGAGAAAAAAGGGGACTCCCCAATCATGGGTCAGGCCCAATTAAGGCTGGTTTATAAAATGATACAGTTCAGTGTAAATGTTTTCCGATTTTGACCTACAGCACCTTCAGGATTATAGTGCAAGAAGATTTCGTATGGCTGGGTTCATTAATGGACTAGCTAGAACTCATAATAACGGTTTGGGAGTTTAATGTCCTCTAAGTTCACAAATGATACCTCTGGATGTGACAAGCCAAGCTTGGGGTATTTTGCTTGGTTCTGCTTCTAAATTATGAGGACTTCGCTTCATAAAAGTCGTTCTTTTATTTTAGCAGTGCTCATCAAACGAAAGGCTCAACCCTTCTTGGGGTATAGTTAGTTTTCATTCCTCGTGGTTCAGCGCTCAAATGAAGCTGCATAAAACCCTAGCCATGTACCAGTTGCATACTACTGGCCTACTGCTCTAAACCAGGGAAATTAATAATAACAACACCAGATTGGGAGCGAAAAAAAAAAAGAGACCGTCCAAAAATCATATCCTGCTTGGATGGTGGTGGGGGTCGTGAAAATTTGAAAGTTTGTAACAAAGGGGATTAAATTATAACAGCAAGTGAGACATCAGATATTCTGATTATAACAAAAACGTTTAAAATCAGAAGATTGAATATTTTCATTTATAATTACATTCCAGTAAAACTAATATTAAGGCATTTTTATTTTTAATATTTTTTTGTTTTAGAATTTTTGTGTTCATAAAGTATAGATAACATTTAAAGCAAAATATATTGAATTCGATTTAAAACTCGGAAAGACTAATGTTTTTGCTTGCTCTTTTATTTAAATATTCTATTGTTATTGTATATCTTTATATTCTGTTGTTATTACATATTCGTCAAGTTTTGTTGTATATCTTTAATTTTATTTTATATAAAATAAGTGCATGAATCATTATTTTTGTCATATATAAATCAAAAATAAAACTTGAAATATAACTTATTGCTTAGTTTCTGAACTGGAATTATATATTTATATGATATTGCGGAAAATTTGGAAAAGGAGAAGATCATATTGTAACGTCACGGGATCCTCGGGTAGCGTGTGGGTGTCGAAGTGGTTATGACACGACGTACAGCTTAGAAACAATAACAACGTTTATTCTTGATTAAAATGGAGTATGTACAAATTTTCCAAATGGAAATCACAGAGCTCAGGCGGGCTGGTGCGGACCTAAAAGTCCCAGGTTCAAGGCGAACCTAAAAAAACAATCTGCGGACAGGTGCCGACAGATACCGTTGTACAGGGGTACAACTGGGTCTCCTTGAGTCCCACACAAAGCTGGAGAAAAGCTCTCCAAAAAAAACCAACCGCCACAAGTCGAACCTCTGTTCGTTTCCTTCTCCTGGGGACTCTCCGGCGAAAAACTCGAGCCGCCTGACGTCACCTTTCGCCTCTTCCCATTGGCTTTTTCTTTCCGTGTCGTCGTCCTGGTAGCCTCTGATTGGCTCCTTCGGTGGCGCCTCACTGTCTGACATTTCGTTGTCCAGTCCGTCCTTCATATTCACCTCGGACATCTCAAGGCGTGGTCGAAGCGAAAACCCTTTGTAGTGTAGTCAAAAACCCAGAGTGTTACCCTGCCCTAGTTTTTAACAAAACCCCTTTTTGAAGCCAATGGGGTGTAGCGAAGTCACAATATATTTACAAATGTCACTAAACACACAGTATAAAAATAAAACTTGAAATGTGATCTAAAACGTAGTGTTTTGTTTCTCAATTTGAAATATATGTTTGTGATATTGCGGGAAATGTGACAGGGAATCCAAAATATTGATAAAAGTGTGTCGTCATTTACTGTCATCCCTAAAATAAAGTGGGAAAGAATAGGTGACGGGGATTCGGGATTTTATTAACACAGCAAATGGCTAAAGAGTAGAAGGTTTAGAGACAGGAAAAATGCTTTTGTAGCCTGAGCCATCGGCTGCGGAGAACGAAGTGACAAGTTTAGTCAAATATGTGAGACTGAAGAGAGGGTTTTAGGAGCGAACAGTAAGCTCAGCAATTGGTTCATCGTAAGATCTAAACGTGGGCCAACTTTTTACTTCTAACGAGTATAACAGTCCTATGATTGACAGAATTTTCAAATGCTTTCAAACCTTTATCTCAAAAATATATAATACATTTAGTACAATAAATTATTCAATTTAAAATATGTTGATATTCCGGATGAACTGTCGAAAAAGGACTTTAACCATGATTGAGTTCATTGTTGTACCTCTGACGTACCTTAGCTATATTCAAAAAGGCATCTATGGACATTTCTTGGAAGGACCAGCTTCGCATCCATGGAATTCTAGTGAGGGTTCTGGTACTTCTGTCGTTTTTCAGGATGACCAAACTATGCTGTCTCGACTCATTTCAGAGCATTTAAAAACCGTCCAATTTTCTAATGGCTATAGGAATTTCCCCGTTTGCACCAAGTGAAATATTGAAGAGGCCACTGCCATTGGAGGTGGATAAACTGCAATAACTTGGTAGGCGGAGATCTTTCAAGGAGAACAACTCCTTCTATGATTTACCTAAAGCGAACAATCTCATGGATCTCATCTGATTCAAATAGGAAGGATAAGCAAGAAGACAATAAAACGAACTATTGACTCCACGTCGAAGGTCACAGCGATTTCTTGGAATGTAAAAATGGATTTTTTTATTTATGTTTATCTGTGCTGTGCTCTCTGTAAAATGTATAAATATACTATATTCATGTGTATTTAGCTTAGTGCACATTATTAAAAAAATAAAAAAAAAAAAAAAAAATCCCCGAGATGCTTCGCTCTACTCGTTCACACTTCACTACAGGATTATAAATTTCTCCGAAAAGGAAAAAGGAATCTTTTTTAAACTTTATCAAAATACATTCCCTGGTATATCGTTTTCTTTGATTTATTCCAAGCTAGTTCTCTCGAGATTCCATGTTAATGGTCCATTTAGGGACCGAAAACTGAGCCATTCCTTTTTTTGCTGTAATCTAATTTTCTAATCTTGTCTTTGGATTTTTTCATGTCAATACTCCTAGAACTTTTGTACTGAATATTATTACAGTAACAAGCTTTTTTTTTCAGTGTTAGAAAATTGGAATTATTTAATGTGGACCGAAAATTTTCAGAGTTACATTTTGAAAAGAATAACAATTTAAATTAATACACGTTATATTATAACCAAGTTTAGTGTTTTATGCCTTTATAACCTTTATTTTGTCTTCATTTTATGTTATGGACATCATTCTATTAAAATTTTAAAAGGGTTCGACATAATTGTAATAATTGTACCGCTCTTTAAAATTCGTAGTAAAATTTCCAATCTTACTAGGAGATGATTTCAGATTAATGTAAAGTGGCGTCATCTGTCAACAGAAACTAGAAACTAAAGCTCCATTAATGTAGTACAAAATATTCAAATTACTCTAATTACTCTTCTTTTTTTAAACACTTTTAAAAAATTTTAATGTTATTTATTTTGTATTAGCTTAACAAATTAAGTATTAAAATTCTTTTCTTGATTAATTCGGATAAATTTAATTTCGGAGTTTTTATTTAAAAAAAAAAAAACTTTTCTTTATTTAATACAGAAAATATCTGACATATTACAGTAAGTTTTTAAATAATAATATCTTAGATTACTAATAATTTCTTCTGAAAAATTTTTGGAACATAAACATTATAAACGCCAAGTCTTTCCTGCATTTTTTTAATACCGTCAGAATATGGCGTTTTCTAAATCCCCAAATAAGAAAAACAAGCTGCAGCCCTAATTAAGTAAAAATGCTTTTTGGACTTTAATATAAGTTAATATGTCAGGGTAAACTTACCTATCCAGCTATAGCTTCGCAAAATTACAATTTCAGACTGAAAGTTCCAAAAGTCATTATGGTGTATTAAAAAATGACAAAGCATGCTATTTAAAAGATTTTAAAAAGATTAACACACAGATTGAAAGACAAAAAAAATTAATAGCAAAATTTAGCAAATCCAAATATCTAAAAAAATAACAAAGTCGATGCAATAAAAGTTCAGAAAAAAATAAAAAGAAGAAAATGATATTGTTAATATATTTAAAAGACGAAAAAATATTATTAATTATATATTTAAAAGAAGAAAGAAGTATTCATTTTTTATATATTAATTTTCTTTGACCGTACAATAAACTCTCTAAGAAAAACTCCACCAATTTCTTAATAAATTATAACACATCTAAGAATAAAAAAATATAGTTTTAGATGTTTTTCTATGTGCAAATAAGAAATAGTACTTCTGTAAACAAGATTAATCCGAGAATCTCAAGAAACACATGAGGTTTTTTTTTTTTTTGTTTTTTTTTTTTTTTTTTTTTTAGTGTCACATAATTTGGTGTTTCACCTACAGTCTTGAAATTATACTACTACTCTTTCAACCTAAGTTTCTAAGTAACTCCGTTTCAAACCCTTTCTATTTGCACAAAGGTATTTGCACATTTTGAAATCGACTGCAAGTTTGCATATACATAATATATCACCTTAAATTATTGATATTCTTCAACTCTTTTGATCAATTTGACTAATATTAATTTACTTTTAACATTTTGCAAAGTAAATCATTCTTCGACACCAATGACCGATGTCTCGATTCTTAAGACAATCGTAAGCCTGTCTTTTTCCCTGGTCTTACATGACACACGTTGAGAACCGCTGCAGTAAACAGCTTGGGTTCCACCGCTTTATTTATATAAAATATTGTATTTTTTATTATAAAATATTAAATAGAGTTATGCTCTTTTTCTAGGGTCGAAAATTAAAAAATAATTCAACATACAAAATTATCCGAAAACCTACAGAAATAAATGTCATACACCTTTCATATGGTATGTTTGCAAAGAGAATAAATAGTCAGGCAAAATAATAAAGGAATATCTATAGCTATTTAAAAATATTTTATTTCAATAGAGATTTCAATAGTCCCATTAACGCGACCACCTGTCAAAAGGCAGAATAACTACCTTTTGCAGAGTTGACCGCTGAGAGACGAGCAAGAAGACGGTCAATTCGGTGCCTGAAGATGTTCACTATGTTGAGACTTGCAGACTCCAATGCCGTGGCCAGATGAGCTACGTTACGCGATGAAGATCCCTGGTGAGAACAACCCGATCGCGATGATTCCACAGATTGTCGATTCGGTTCAAGTCTGGGGAATTTCCTGGCCAAGGGAGTACAGTAAATTCAACCTGGTGCCCTTCGAACTGCACACGGGCACTGCGATCTTTATCCACTTCACGGATTATCCTGTTGGTTGATGCCCTCATCCTGAGGAAAAATAATTCGCAAGTAGCGCTGAACATAGTACACGTGATTCATCGGAAAAAACCACCTGTTTCCACTCAGTGGAAGTCCAGTTTCGGTAGAGACATGTGAATTCCAGCCTTCGTCGCCGATGAGCAGCAGTTAGCATAGGTGAAAAAACCAGGCGTCTAATGCGGAGGCCTATACGCAGACAGGCGCCTGGAACCTGGTATTCCTCTCGGCCTGTGATTGGCTGGTAAGTGCATTGGCAGCGATTTCTAAAATTGGCGAAATATCTTGGCGATGCTTTCCACGATTGGCTTCTTATCCATTAATTTAGATTGGTTTATCCATTTAGATTATTTATTATTAGTTTATCCGTTATTAGTTAATTTAAAGTTAACTTAGTTAATTTTTTAAATTTTATTATTAGTTTAGTTTATCCATTTGATTTATTATTAGTTTTCTATTTAGATTTATCCATTAATTTAGATTTACTTATTTCTCTTTATCCATTATTTATTCTTTTATTTAGAAGAATTTGAAACATATAAAGAATGAAAATTGAAAGTTTTAATTGTAAATATTGCAATTCTGTGTTTTATTAGCGTTAAATTTTTTGTATTCAATTTTTCTACATGTAAATTTTTATTTCATATCTTTTTATTTAACATATTAATATACTATGTATGAATTATATAGATATACATATGTATTTAATAGATATATATGCTTTTTTTAGAATTTAGGCAACTTTATCCTTTTTTCTTTTTTTTTAAATCTGGCATTTTCAGAATTTTTTAGGTAGTTATCAATTATGTCTTACACACAAAACACATTAAACATTGTTAATATTTAGTGTTATTAATTATCTTTATATAGTTTCATTTAAAAAGTAGATAAATTGGGTAGTATATTACTGAACTTCTATAGTGCACCTGTGTCTGAAGCTTTTATCAATTTTTTCTTGCAATTTTGTCACAGAATGAAATTATTGAAGGAAGCTAATGTGCTGACAGGAAAATATCCTATGTGTGCATAAATTTTTGTATTTATTGTATTTTTAATCATATAATTAGTAATAGATTTAAATGATATTTAAAATAAAGTTTAATTTTCATGTTATTATGCTTTGTGCGTTATTTTTCATCAAATTTATAAATTTACCCACCCCTTTTATTTAAATACCCTAGTAAAAATATATGTTACCATAAATATATTATACTATTTAAAAGCTTCATTCAATATTAAAAAATTCTCAAACCTGTATTTTTAAAACTTAGTTTAATAACGAATCTGAATTAATTTTAATTTTTAAATAAAAAGGAGACATCTACACACATATATATTAGTAATTAAATGTATCGTACGACGTTAATAAAAAAATTGCTTAATATTGTTATAAAATTCTCATTTCGGTAATTTATAATTAATTTAAATTGTAAGTTAACTTTAATTAAATATCAGTAAGCTTTTAATTAAATATATACTCCCCCCCAATCCCTTTGAAAAAAAATTCTATGTACAATCCTATCTCTTTCGGATTGTTGAAATAATATACGAATTCACGGAAAGCGTTGCCAAATTATTTCGCCAATTTTAGAAGTCGCTGCCAATGTACTTACCAGCCAATCTCAGGCCGAGTGGAATATCAGGTTCTAGGCGCTTGTTAACAGCAGCAACGTTCGCTTAACCTTCGCCGTGGAAACATTGTTGGTAGCCGATTGGTTCATCGGGGTGGTCAGTTGCTAGACGGTCTATTAACCGGGACTTATCGGACACCTCTGACCCATATACACATTTACCACGTCGCGGATTTTGAATAATGCCGTTTTGCCAACCACGGTATACTTTTACCACGGCGGCACCGGAACAGTTTACAAAACCTGTCGTTTCGGAAATGTCTACACCCTTAGAGCGCTTCCCCACCTAACGACACGATAACGTCTGTACCAGCCGGCAAATAATGCAACGACAAAACGGTATCGTGTCATCTAGAAAGCAGTTTTTGCACTCTAACGATATCATTCATTTAAAGGTGGTGGTAAGCTCGCACAAGTTTTATAATGACTGGAGTAGTATCATTTATAGACTTATAACAACAATTATTGTTAGAAAAGTAAATTTTAACGCTGTTTCATTGCACACATTTTAAAAACAATGGATATTAGACACCAATTTCTTATATTCTTTCCACCGGTGATATACTATTGAAGCTTTGGCTTGTTCTTTTTTTGTGAAAGGGTTAATTTAAAACTTGACGGTTGAGTCTTTTTGGCGTAGTGTTAGCACGTTGCGTTAGCATTTTTCTGCCTCGGGTTCGATTCCCGGTGTTTTTTTAATATTTCATTTTAAAAATTTAAATTTTTTCTGTAACTCTCTTAAATCTGCTAAAATTCTGACATCTCTTCTAATAATTAAAATGATTTTTGTTTCAAACAATAATGTATTTAAAAAATACACATAAAAATGTTTTCAATTTTAATTGCTCTTTTCTAATTTTATGTAATTAATTTTGTCATTTTCATTTCCCTTTTTAAATCTATTTAATCTGGACTGTTAACACATTTACCAGATCATTTTTTCTTTAGCAACTTTACCTCTGTAAATTTATTATACAATCTTAAATCAAAATTTGATATACTCAGTAATTTGTTTCAAAAGCAATAGTATGTGATAAATGAACTTATTAATTATTGCAGATGAGAACTTAATATAACAGGTGTGAAATTCAAACAGTAATGATAGCAAATCTACCATAAAATTGCATTTTATGATCAAGCAAGTGAGAATAACATAGCATTAAAATCTGAGCAGAATGTGTTAATTTAATGCGTAAAAAATCTAAGTACAAGTAAGTATAATATTTAATTATATTAATAATGAATTTAAAAATAAAGTCATGTAACAACTGTATTAGAAAAAATGTAATTCATTAATCCAAAGCAAACACGTGAGTAGCGATAGCTCTCAAAATGTCGGACCGATTCAAAAGGAATAGCGCTTGCAGAACGACAAAACTGCCAGATAAACGATATCAGCCGTTCAAAAACGACAAAATCGTCATTAAATCGGTTGGTGGGAAAGCGAGTAACTCATCTTAGTTCATTTTACGTGCTCCGATGTCGGAGAACGACAGTCGTCTAAGATTAATCGCTGTCTTGTCGGTAAATGGGAAAGCGATCTTAGCTCGAAAGCCAAGGATCACACCCTTTTGGACGTCGGATGAATCACTCCATTTTTGCAGAGCTCCTAGAACTGAAATATTTTATGAATGCCTACAACACCCTTTATATATCCACTAAAACTGCTGGTGATATGTGGTGATGGATTATTTAACGTTGGCGTCAAGAGTGAGGTAGGTGGGTGAAATTAATATGACTAGAATTTGTGTACAGTCATTATTACGTCTTGGGAAGAAAAACTAGTAGTCTTAGAGTATAGATAGGCTACATCATCATTGTAACGAAGGTGATTATTAATCCTAGTAAGTGCACTTAGGTAATTGGAGATGATGATGATGAATGAGAAATGTTATTGGTGAAGATCCATTACAAAGAACGGTGAAGAGCAAAAATATCAGCATTCAAAACAGAAGCTCTATCGTTGAGCCTAAAGCTCTGGGATTGAAATATATTCCGATAATAATCCACTACAACAAAAGCAGAGCCAACGTGTCAGTTTATAATGGAACCATCCGTGAAGATAGACCATTTAAAATTAGGAACTTAGGAGAAAACGTATAATAATACATAATAGAAATGCTGTTGTTTAAATATTTGAAAATGGATTTATCGATATTAAAAAAGCTATGAACGTTAAGTGTTTGATTGAAAATATAATTACAAGGTGAATTATCCTTCAGATTGAACATCGCCTTTTCAACTGAAATTAAATCAATAGCAGGTATGTATGCAATAGTACAAAGAGAAAGGGTGGAAATTGTGCGATGTGCCTTGGTAATAACCAGAAGTGAAGTTCACTATAGTGAGAAGGTGATTGGTTAGGCTGACAGAACTGCCAAATACGATAGCAGTAGAGAAGAATTTTTTCGAAAATGATGGGGTATATGGACTTGAATTTACCGGGCCCAATGTCAATGTGTGCTATCCATTTAATCTGCTGATCTAAAATGAGACCTAGATACTTGAGTTCCCGAGTGGGACAAATATTCTTGTCATGAAGGCATAAGTGGAGCCCTACGATCAGATATACTCCGTTTAGGAAAATATAGAAAACTAGTCTAATTGAAATTAAACAAAAGATTAGGGTGATTTATCCAACTGACAAGATGATTAATAACGGACGAGCAATTTTACTCCAAACCAGGGATACCACTACTTAAGGAAACTAATAGAATACCGTAATGCAGAAAGAGTCATGTAGAAACTGAGGTATTTATTTAACGTTCAAAAGAGCATGATCATTGGCTTTCGGAATAAAGGTGGAAAAATTTCCGAAACGTGTATTTTGATAACTGTAAGCAGATGTCAAAAACAGGGTTACATGCTGCATTTTAATAAATAATTATTATATTATTATAGTTATACTAAAAACAAATTAATTTTTTTTATTTCAAAAATTGAGTAATTATTAATTGAAACTTATTAATATGTTTAGGGGATATTCTTTTCATATGCTAAAGATTAGATTTCCTTTAAGACAAGATGGAATTGCTTGTTTTCAGCCTTTGGATCTTAATACACAATTTTGGTAAAAACTATTACTGTCAAAAGTATACAGTGCATGGACAAATGGCCCTATCCAAACTCAGGGACATGGCAAGTGTGGTTCCCACCCCCGTATATGTGCAGTCGTTGAGTAACTGACCACCCCGATGAACCAAGGGTCTGCCAACAGTGTCTCCAAGACGGCGGTTCAGCGAACGCTGTTTCTTATGGGCATCTGCGGCAAACGCCTGGTTAATACACCCATGTTGACTGTTGTTCATTGGCGACGAAGGCTGGACTTCACACACCTCTACCGCAACTGGACATCTACTGAATGGAGGCAGGTAGCAATTCCGATGAATTCACGTTTTAGGTTCCGTCGGACAGATGCACGTTGGCATAAACGGAATGAAATGTCATCATTGTGGGAGGCACGATCGATCAACACAATTATGCTCTATCCTCGTGGACTATGTTCACCCCTACAAGCAAATTGTTTTTTCTCATGATGATGGCAACTACCCGAAGTGTACGTGCATGGTTCGAAGAGAACAAGAAAGAATTTTCTGTACTACCTTGGCCAGCATAATCCCTGGACATGAACCGAATCGAGAACCTGTGAAACCATCCCGATCGAGCTGTTCGCACCATGAATCCTCGCCGGCGTAACCCAGCCCAGCTGTACATGGCACTGGAGTCGGAAGGGCTCAACATTCCAGTGAACATCATCAGGCACCGAATTGACTGTCTTCTTGGTCGTCTCGCAGCGGTCAGCTCTGCAAAAGGTAGCTGTTCTGCCTTTTGACGGGTGGTCAAATAAATGCTAGACGAGTGTGGGCGGCGGATATAATTTTGGCATACAGGAATCTGAAAAAGAAAAAACAGGGTTACATGCTGCATTTAAATAAATAATTATTATATTATTATAGTTATATTAAAAACAAATTAATTTCTTTTGATTTCAAAAATTTAGTAATTATTAATTGAAACTGAATAATACGTTTAGATGAAATATTTAACCTATACTAAAGATATCTTGATTAGATTTCCTTTAAGACTTGTTTTCAGCTTTTGTATCTTAACACACAATTTTGGTAAAAACTGTTACTGTCATAAAGAAATATGTTTTATGGTGAAGAAAGCCCTCTTAGTTTAACTGAACTTCCAGAATGAAGTAAAAGACATGACGACATTGTGCACTTACATCGTTACATATAAGGTATACGAGATAGGTTTATGTATATTTTTTTTCTACACTCAAGATATGAATTCAGGAATTTTCACCTACAGGTTCTCTGAAGTAACGAGTAATGTAGTCCAATAACATTTTCTATCATACAAGGAGAAAAGTTGATAAAGTCTGTAAAAGGTGTGATATTTCACCTAACACTTGTATTGATGACTGACAAAAGACACATTAAACACTTGAAAGGTTCATTGTATTTAAACATCTTTCAACTTGTAAACCATCGCTTAGTATAAATATAAATATAGGATATTATGTTGTTTTACAAGTATTGTACTACAGCATTTTTCTGATTTCAATTGTAAACACCTAACTTCAATTCCCTTCTGTTTGTTTAAACATTATTAGACATTTGCAAGTTAATGTTATTCTTGAATTGCCGTTTCTTTTGGTGTACAATCAATAGGATACTCATAATGTAATGACTATTCCGTGTATATAAATCAAGTTTTAAACGATGACCTGTGACTGGGTAGGTGGTGGATATGCCCGAAATCTCAAACGATACTAGGAATATTAAATTTAATATAATAATAAATTAAAAAATTATTGTATACGTATATATATGCATAATACAAATACAGTCCATACATATGGATGTGACTTCAACATTAAATAACCAATTGCAGAAGGGACGTATCCTCATTAAATTTAATGGATATACAAAATGTGTTGTGGGCATTCGGAAAACATTTCAGTTATTCCAGTCATGCAAAAATTATTATCACTAGAACGTCCCTCGGTGTTGATTGGACATCGGAGCCTGTTTAGTTTTTTCTCCAGTCAGTATTTTTGCAGGAAATTTGAAAATTTTTCATGATTTTTAGTCATTTTCTATGGTGAATACACCGAAACAGTTTTGTGGTTCTATGTTAATTAAGAGAGATTATACAACTAAATGTAACTTGAACGTACCTGGTGTCTTTTAGACACCAAGATATTTATCATTATAAATTGCTGTCGTTCAACAAAAGATAATTCACTAAGTAGATACCATGCTATCCACATTTTTTTTTTTTTACCTGGACTACTGTGTTATTGGGTTCACAGCGGAAATGAATCATTTATACTAAAATTGTTCATTCGAAATATTTCGTTACATAACATTTGCTATCTACTCATAAAAAAATTCCTTCGATTTTCGAACCTTGTACATAGCAGATACCCTGAATCGATGGCTCCTACAAGAAATCTCATACCTGATGAAATTGCTAATTTGTTGCAAAAGCTTTCTGAGAATGAATCAGGTGGTGGTGGTGAGATGTCGTGTTCAATTTTATAATCCAAAGAAGACATAATATTGAGTGAAAGATACTGCAATAATCTGAAAAAAGAGCAGATGAAATTGATAGTATTCCGGTAAATCCTGATATATATAGGATGTCCCAGAATGGATACCGCGCATTGGTAATGTTCCTGGAAAATTTGGAGAAGTAGATTGTAGTAGTTATGAGTCGAAAAGTTTTGCGACAATGCAGTTTTTAATTATATAAAGGTTCTTAATACATGATAATTAAATGAAATAATATTAAAAAGCGTTAAAACTAAACCCTACTAAACAGTGGTCTTGCAATTATTTAGTTATTGCAAATTTTTACAGTTTTACCTAGCCGACCGAACGACAGTTAAGGATAATCGAAATTTCCGACGTTCTAGTGATATTATGCACCCCCTATCCACAGAAGAGGAATTTAGATGATAAAATGAAAAACTCGAGACACAAACTTAAGAAGTTTAATGAAGACAAAAAAAAGGCAAAACGTGCGTGTACATGGCCTCAACAATCAACATCAGAAACTGTAACGAAAAGCAACCGGGGAAGAGTAACGAGTCCTCATGAGCAACAATGGGATTCCTAAGTGTGATGAGTTGATGACGTGTGGTGAGATATAGAAATAACTTAACAAATGGAATTTAAGTTGTGTTATTAATTAAGTTGTGAGGTAACCTTAAATGTAAGCTTTGAAACAAAGGACAAGGTGATGTGCCATACAGCTCGAAGTGTACGAGTATGGTTCGAAGATCACAAAAATGATATTATTGCAAGCCCTTGGCCAACATTATCCCTTGACTTGAACTGAATCGAGAATCTCTGAGACCATCCCGATCGGATTGTTGGCAGAATGAATCATCATCCATGTAACCCAGGAGCTGTACTTGGCACTGGATTCGGCAGAGCTCAATATTCCAGGGAACATCTTGAGGAACCGAATTCCTTCTCTTCCTGCACGTCTCGCAGAGGTCTGCTCTGCTAAAGATCGTTATTCTGGATTTTAACAGGTGGCCAAGAAAATGTGACTGCACTGTGTTTATATTTAACAGATATTTGTGAATATCAATTTTTTGCTTAATAGAAAAATTGTACAATTTTAAATATTTTAATAAGATCTATCTATTGATGAAACAATCGTTTGTGATGCAAGATTTTAAAATATAAAGAATTGTAAAATTTCAGCTATCGTAAGAAGGAGCATTTTCTGAAATATTCTCAGGCTAACATGAATTTGTTACAAATGTTATGAATTTGTTTTTCTCTTACAAAAAGAGAAAAAACGGGATCACAAGCACTTTCAATAATAACAAATCTATTCAAAAAAATATGTGTGAATATGAATTTTTTTCAAGATGTTCTTAATAGAATTTAAAATAATAAATATTTTAATACTATTTCTTACCAATCTATTGATGAAACAATCGTTTGTGATGCAAGATTTTTAAATTTCAGGTATTATATAACACATTAACTATTGTAAGAAGTTGTATTTTCTAAAATATTTTCTGAATAAAATGAATCTGTGAGAGAAAAACCATTTTTTAGTGCAGCCTATCAATAAAAAAATGTATTCAAACAAATATTTGTGATCATCAATTTTTTTTTCAATATTTGCTTAATAGATAAATTTAACATTATTAAATATTTTAGTACAATTTTTAGCTTTATATTGATGAATCTATTGAAAATGTAAGGTTTTAAAATTATGGCTATTGTAAGAGGCTATTTATTTGATGCAAGGTAATTTTCTTAGTAGTTTTCTTAGGTTTTTCAATCTGTAAGAGAAAAAAAAGATATATGCTCTACCTCATTAATATATTATGTTATATATAATTATATTATTATTTTTATGAAAAAACATTATATTCTGCAGATTTCCAAAAGTTTACTCATTATTAATAGACACTCAAAATCAGTTCTATGAAAATAGTAAATTTAACATTATTCCCTACTTTCTAATTTTTTATATGCTTTTTCCACATATTTTAATTAAAATATTGTTGTATGTGACCATATTTATTGCATTATAAAACCGTTTTCGCTTATTTTAAATTACGAACAGGGAAATATGTCTTTTCGTACTATGCAGAAAAATGTAGTAAACATAATATAAAACTTTCATTAGGAAAGTTACAGATATCCTATCTAGATTTTTGGTCACTGCATGGAATTGCTTGTTCTGTCTTCAAATTTTGCTCAACCGTCGCCTAAAAAATTCTTAATGAAATAATATTTGTTAAATCTGTTACTAATTGTAGGAAACATTTTTCATAAAGAAGAAAGCCCTCTTAGTTTAACTGTACTGCATGAATGAAGTAATACACCACTGTGAGCTGATATCGTACATGTATAGTATGCGAGATAGGTTCGTGTATATATTTATCTGCACTGAACAAAAGTATTCAGGAATTTTCGTCTACAAGCAGCTTAATAAAGCTTTATTTCTGCTTTCAGCTGTAAACAACTAATTTCATTTCCATCCTGTTGGCGAGTTACGACTTTGATATCTTTGCGCGTTAATGTTTGTCCAGAATTCTTTTTTCTCTTTGTGAACATTTTTATATTTGGTGTACTTGGTGTACTATTTGTTGCCTGTTATAGTTATAAAGAATTAAGTTAAATAATTTACTAAAAATTTCTAAAAGGGAATAATACTGTTATAACAATGAATGGGGTCTCATAGCTGGTTTAAGAAGTTTATTCTTAAAACATTTATATCTTCTCGAAGAGCTTTAATGATATTTAATGCCTTACTGGTGTTTGTAAAGGCATTACAATGTGTTTTCCACTATTATATAACGCAATTATAAAATACTCTTATTATGGAATGATCGAAGGAAATAAATGGTACGTGGAGATTGGCGGTACCTGCTGCTAAAGCACGATGATATTTTTCTCCTTCATTTACCATTGTACCAATTTCTGAAGGGTTGCTACCCATTGAAAGCTTAATTTTGTTAACTTTCATGGCAACATCGGATGCTTCATTTCCAAAATTCACGTGAAAGGACAAATGCTTATTTTTCTAAATGTTTTGATCGACTTGTCAAAATATTTTAAATATATGAGTTTTTGAAAGAATTTCTAGTGGTGAAAAATGTATTCTTTTCAAAAACCTCTAATTGTCTCTTGCTTCAGCTGGACGTTGCAGAGTCCATCTTTATGTTACAAATATAAACTCATTAATTTTTTAAAGTATTTATGTCACTGTAGAACTTCCGTGGGAATACATTTATGATTTTATGCATACAGCAAACGATTAATGTAAGGAAATGAATCTGCAATTTGATTTATGTGAATATGAATGTTATGCAACAACTGAAATAAGCATTTTTATTCAACGCTTATACGGATTCTGACTGTATCAATCTTTGTACTATCAAAACTTTATACGGAAGACTTTTATTCCCATAACAGTCCCGCGGAGGTATTTAGGTATTTCCTTATAAGACTTTTTGGAGTAAGACGTCTAATATGTAATAAAACATATATTTATTACAGAGTGATTGTGTTAACACCATAGGCCTCGCGGATGCGCGAAGCCCAAAAAAAGATGAATTTCTAGATAAGATGTATTTCAGTCCTAACCTTATGTCATCCAGTGTATGTGGGAAACGCAATTAAGTGAAAATTCAAAACCACATTTTATCTTAATGTTATGTAAAACTTCTGTTTAATTTGTACTGAAATGTTAAGTATACCACCCTTTCCTTTTTCTAGTTGTATAAAAATATTAAATGTGGAGCTATTTGCGGTTGGGGACACTTTCGTTGTTAACTTTTGTGGGTTGTGTTTTGTGGGATATTCAAATTCAGTTAATCAGGAGTATTTCCTTAACCAAGAATATTTACTTACCCTTGGTAGTCGGAGAATTTCCTTAATTGTAAACAAGAAAATATTGTTCTCGCTTAGTCTAAGTTTACTATTTTAATATTTAAACTAAGTAACACCGGTATATGTATGTGTGTGTGTGTGCATGCACGTGCTCCATTGACCTCTTGACTCGCTACTAAAACATATAAAAAAAGATTTGCACGAGCTATATATATATATAATGTACACGGTCGCAGATACTGTTAAGCTTTGCCGTAAAACTAATAATTGAAACGTAAAAGCCACTTACTATTTTGATGGAAATTATTTCATTATTAGTAGGTTCCTGCAAAAAAGAGAAAGATCAATATAAACATCTATAACATAAGTTTCGATTTTATTCAGTTTCATGTGTGTTTATGAAATATATGGACCCAAATCCCGTCAAAATAGTAGTAGGCGAATTTAAAAAGAAAAACCTGAAAGAACAAAACCGTCGCTATAAAATAAAATAGCGTCGTAAGAGGTAGAACGGATTTTACAAACTAGGCACATCTTTTATAAACTCACAAGTTCAATACACTGCAGTTTAAAAAAAAGTTCTTGAAATAAATCGACTCACTACAGCGTGTTTTGAATTTCAGTACGCCACGTAGTACTAAATATTCACCGTTTGAATTACTCAGGGGAACCAGAATGAAGAACCCTGAAGAAACAGTTATAAGAAATTTGCTCGTGGAAGAAACTCAAGAACAGTATCATCAACATCGTGACAACATCAGAAATGAAGTCAAGAAGAACATTTTAAAGATACAAGAGGAAAACCGCAAGACTTATAACAGAAAGCGAAAAGAAGCTCGTCAATACAAAACCGGAGATTTGGTGGCGATATTGAGGACGCAGTTTGGAAGCAAATTGAAGCTAAGACCGAAATATTTTGGACCCTATCAAGTCACAAGTGTTAAACAGCATGAGCGCTATAATGTGAGAAAAATTGGGGACCACGAAGGGCCGAATGTCACATCATCGTCAGCAGACCAAATGAAACCATGGACTAAATAATAGAAGTGGAAAGTGAACTCAGACTATTTTGTGTGGTGTTTAACAATTTGTAATCCAAATTATTAATCTATGTGTTTGTTTTGTTTTGTTTTTTAGTTAGTATTTTAGATACAGGACTGTTTCGTCAGTGAGGACACTGCCAGTCAGGATGCCTGAGCAGTTGTAGAATCGGTGGAGACCATTGGGAGAGACATGATAGATGGCGCTACTGAGTGCTAGCGAAGGCGTCAGATAGAGATGAGAAAGAGAGGGTCCTGAGGTCCGACGCGAAGGTCGACCGTGAGACCGAGAGAGAGATCCTGTTTGATACGACTATCAATTTATAAAATGTTTCACATTTTTAAATCCCTCATAGTTAAGGGTTTGGAGTGCTGCGGTCTACTGTTTTTCAACAAGAGGACTAATGAGACCGGAACCTACTGATTAAAGCCAATTTCGATCGACTACTAACATCCATGCCTCAGTGGGATTCAAACCCATGAATCCATTACTAAAGAACCTCACCCTAATTAGTCGACTGTCGTATAATTACTGGTAGTATAGTATTGAGCGATGCATACGTTCGTTTACATTTTCTGCTTAATTTTTAGTCTGCGTAATTTTAGAGTCTATTAAAAGTCTTTGTAAATACAATACTATCTAAAAACTTTTATATTTCTAACTGAATTAATATTCTATCATGTTCAGTACAAAACCTTACAGAACAAGATTAATTAATTTACTTGGATCATCTGAAAAAAGAAATGTTGATTTATGACAGATATCTACTGTAAACAAAAAAAGGTAAGTCTTACGAAGGAATATTTGAAAGTTTAAAGAAAGAAGAAAACTATCACTTCATATAATGTTATTTTTAAGATAATGTAAACAAGTGTTCACCACATGATTTCCATTTACAACCTGCAGCTCCATTGATAGTTCAAAGGTTTCGTTTCTTAATGTAACGATGTTGTTTGAGTAAAGTTCAAGAACAGCATCACGAATTGATCCGTCGGTTTAGTTCCGTTATATTAGGGTTTTTCGTTATAGAAATATTTTGTCATCAACCGAAAGTTTTCTCCCCTTTACTCCGTAATAAACTAAGAAATTCAAAATATATCATGTAACAACTTTTAGTCCTATTCTACGTATTTTCTTTAGGAACGATTTTCTTCGGTATCGGAGTTCGAAGGATTTGAACTTCTCTGATGGAAGGAATGTTTGTAGTCTTTCAGAATTGGCTTTAAGCTGTAGGTCCCAGTTTCATCAGTCCACGTGTCGCCAGTGAGTGGACCGTAAAGCTCCAAACCAAACATTTCTATTATAACAATTAATAAATTTTCTATAAATTTTAATCCCCGAACTCTGGTATATGTTGGAATTATTGACCCTTTTCAAGATCACGTGCTAGTTCGATTCACTTCCATTATACACTTTTGTCACAAGAATTTCCTAAGGAAGGTTCGCTTAAAAGCAAAATAATCAACTCACATAAACACACATACACATATATTTAAGTGTGTGTGTGTGTGTGTATGAATATGTACCGGTTGGTTATAACTATACTACCCCTATAAACGGGATCCTATATCACAAAGACTTCCTGACTCGCTACTAAAGCAGATTCAAAATGATTTTCACGAGCTATGTATATAACATGTAGGCGTTCACCGATATTGCTACGGATTGCTCTACATGTCACAATGGAAAGCCACACAAAAATCCCTTACTTCTTGTATGGCAGGAGTTTCAGGGCTGGACAAATCCTGCAAAAAAAAGAGAAAAATCTTTAGAAACGTCTGTAACCGGAAAGCTCCAAAACAAACACTTCTTTTATAACAATTAATAAATTTTGGACAAATTTTAATCCCTAAACTCTGGTATATGGTGGCATCATTGAACCTTTTCTAGATCACGTGCTACTTCGATTCACTTCCCTTATACATTTTTGCCCACAGGAATTTCCTAAGGAAGGTTCACCTAAAAACAAAATAATCAACCCAACTAAGCACACACACACGTATATGTGTGTGTGTGTGTGTGTGTGTATAATGTATATATATGTAAGTGCGTGATCCTATAGCACAAATAGACTCCATGGTTCACTACTGAAACAGATTCAAAATGTTTTACACGAGCTATGTATATAATATGTAGGCGCTCGCCAATATTGCTACGCATTGCTCTACATGACAGAATTGAAATACACGCAAAAGCCACTTACTTCTTTTATGGCAGGAGTTTCAGGGCTGGACATATCCTGCAAAAAGGAGAAAAATCAATAGAAACGTCTGTAACCGGAAAACTCTAAAACAAACATTTCTATTATAACAATTAATAAATTTTAGAAAAACTTTAATCCCTAAACTCTGGTATATGGTGGCATTATTGAACCTTTTTAAAATCACTTTCTACTTCGATTCACTTCCCTTATACATTTTTGCCCACAGGAATTTCCTGAGGGAGGTTCGCCTAAAAACAAAATAATCAACCCACATAAACACATACATATATTTATATGTGTGTGTATATAATGCATATATATTTATGTGTGTGATCCTATAGCACAAATAGACTTCATGCCTCGCTACTGAAACAGAATCAAAATGTTTTAGACGAGCTGTGTATATAACATGTAGGTGCTCGCCGATATTGCTACGCATTGCTCTACATGTCAGAATTGAAAGCCACATAAAAGCCACTTACTTCTTTTATGGCAGGAGTTTCAGGGCTGGACATAGCCTGCAAAACAAGAAATATCAATAGAAACGTCTGTAACCGGAAAACTCTAAAACAAACATTTCTATTATAACAATTAATAAATTTTAGAAAAACTTTAATCCCTAAACTCTGGTATATGGTGGCATTATTGAACCTTTTTAAAATCACTTTCTACTTCGATTCACTTCCCTTATACATTTTTGCCCACAGGAATTTCCTGAGGGAGGTTCGCCTAAAAACAAAATAATCAACCCACATAAACACACACATATATTTATATGTGTGTGTATATAATGCATATATATTTATGTGTGTGATCCTATAGCACAAATAGACTTCATGCCTCGCTACTGAAACAGAATCAAAATGTTTTAGACGAGCTGTGTATATAACATGTAGGTGCTCGCCGATATTGCTACGCATTGCTCTACATGTCAGAATTGAAAGCCACATAAAAGCCACTTACTTCTTTTATGGCAGGAGTTTCAGGGCTGGACATAGCCTGCAAAACAAGAAATATCAATAGAAACGTCTGTAACCGGAAAACTCTAAAACAAACATTTCTATTATAACAATTAATAAATTTTAGAAAAACTTTAATCCCTAAACTCTGGTATATGGTGGCATTATTGAACCTTTTTAAAATCACTTTCTACTTCGATTCACTTCCCTTATACATTTTTGCCCACAGGAATTTCCTGAGGGAGGTTCGCCTAAAAACAAAATAATCAACCCACATAAACACATACATATATTTATATGTGTGTGTATATAATGCATATATATTTATGTGTGTGATCCTATAGCACAAATAGACTTCATGCCTCGCTACTGAAACAGAATCAAAATGTTTTAGACGAGCTGTGTATATAACATGTAGGTGCTCGCCGATATTGCTACGCATTGCTCTACATGTCAAATTGAAAGCCACATAAAAGCCACTTACTTCTTTTATGGCAGGAGTTTCAGGGCTGGACATAGCCTGCAAAACAAGAAATATCAATAGAAACGTCTGTAACCGGAAAACTCTAAAACAAACATTTCTATTATAACAATTAATAAATTTTGGACAAATTTTAATCAATAAACTCTGGTATATGGTGGCATTATTGAACCTTTTTAAAATCACGTTCTACTTCGATTCACTTTCCTTATACATTTTTGCCCACAGGAATTTCCTAAGGAAGGTTTGCCTAAAAACAAAATAATCAACCCACATAAACACACAAACATGTGTGTGTGTATATATATAAATATATACCCGTTGGTTATAATTAAACTTCCCCTATAAACGGTATCCTATAGCGCTAACGGGTGATTGAATGCCACGAAGTTTTGTATATGGGCTATTCACAAAATGAAATCACGGCATTTTTAAAAAAATATTATTTCCAAAATGTCCACCTTAGGGCATGTTTTGGGGGAAAACATAAAACTTAACACAATAAAGAACCAAAACGGAATACAGAAAGAGTATTAAAAATCCAGAAAATAATTATGAGTAATAAAATGCAAAACCGGGAATAGCTGTCAGTTGCAGGAGAAAATGTCGAGATTTGAATGCTTGGGAAGAAGAGAAAGCTTTATGTGAAACAAGTTAGGTGTTCGATCCAGCACTGCGCATACCACATTAACAGGAAGCTATCGTGGTTATGTGACCAATAATGGACTTGTGCTGTTGGCTTTGTTAACTGTTAAGGAATTAGTTGCTCATAAATGTAAATGCCCTCTTTTTCAGCGGTTTTGGTTAATTAAGAAAATGTACATAATTATGTTACAATGGTGCAATCTACATCAATTAAAGACGCCCAAATAGCAAGGGATACAATGTTGTCCGGATGAAATACCTTTTTTTTTAGTAAACATCACTAATAATTTCCCCAAATTTGCCAAAGGGCACCCTATTCTTCAGTAGTACTATAAAAACAAAATTGATAAACCATCGAGAGTGCATAACTATTGAAGATACATTGAAGATGTTTTTTTAATATCGCCGAGATAAAAGAGAAAAAATATTTTCTTAAAAAGTATAAATGAAGTAGAAAAAAGATTAGTACAGATGCATTATAGACGCCGTTGTGAGAGATTTGCAAGAACTAACCGTTCTCCTTTCTCCTAATACTTAAATAAATTTAGTTCACAACTACCATTCAAAACGACATGCATTTTATTTCAAATATCCATAGAACTCTGTTTACAAAAAAAGTGTTGCCACTTTTACCATACTAAACTATGCATGAAATATCAAATCAGGTTTATTTCTAACAATCCTCCCACCTTTTGATTAATGAAATGTACTTAATCAAAACAAAAAAAAATCCTGAACTTAGTTATCAAATACAAAATTATCGAAAAAAATTTGAAGGCAATAAAAATATCAGGTTTTTAAAGTTCTACACTAAAAGGACTTAAGTAGAATTCATGTGAGGAATCTTGTCGGAATTTTAATTCGCCGTCCTCTTCTAGTCATTACGGTCTTAATGTCATCTGACAAATCTGGAACTAAGTTGTTTTTGTCTTTCATCTCAGTTTTATTTTTCTCATCTGACTCCAAAGATGAAGATATCTCAAGAGGAAATATTTTCTGTATTGGCCTAACTAATTCTCCAGACCCAGTTTTCACGCGAACTACTCGGATGTTGCCATTTTTCCACCATAGGAATCTCAAAAAATCACGATCACTTCTGTGAATAGAGATTTGGAGAAAAGCCTTTTTAATATCTGATATAATTCCAATTTTACCTTGTCTAAAATCAAGAAGCAATCCAGGTATCATTTCAATTAAATTTTGACCTTTTGCCAGGCAATCATTGAGCGACAGAAAATCCTTTTGCTTGCATGAAGCGTCAAATACTGGTCTCACTGACGTTGTAGAATTTTCTTTGAAGACTGGCCTGTGAGGAAGATAATGATTGTCATTTTGTTTCTCCTCTTCTGGCACTTCTTCTATTACTCCAGATTCGAGCCATTCTTCGAACACTACATTGTACGCTTCGAATTTATCTTTCAGTATGAGCTTCTTTGTCGTGGAAATCAATCTTTTTTCAGCAACCTCTCTGTTACATGGTAAAGTTTCTTTTTCATTGATCCAGGGTAAACTAACTTCATAACGATCTTCCACCCATTTCAGATTCTTGTGAAAGTGATCCCACACTGCTTCTTCTAATTCGAAATCAGTTTTATTTTCTTTTGCGTCTGCAATTCCCAGTGCTTCTAGCTTCCACAAGTTTTCTATGTCACTGCTGTGAGTCAACATGGACGTTATCATTGATGACATGGAAAATGAGTTTCTTTCTGAAGGGTAATCACTCATCTTTCCCATGACTGTCCACCCGAGTAGCGATTCCACAGCAGTCAGCCCACATTCTAATTTCTGGACTCTTCCGGTTAACAGTGTACCTGCTATGTCAGCTCCTATAAGGACTTCTATTTTTAAGTCTCTTTTTCCTATATCAGATACATGGATATTTTCCTGCCTTAGCTCTTCTATCCATGGTCCAGGCTGTAAACTAATCACTGGTCCACAAATCTTCGACTGTTCCAACAAAATTAGTCTTTTAGAAAAATTACCTTCTAGGTTTCTAACACTTACTTCATAGCGTTTATGAATTTCTCTCTTCGTTGTTACTCCTCCAAAAAGCGCATGAATCAAAGATTCAGATCCACTTGGATGGCATCCTATGTCTATAGCAGTCTCCTTTAATATGTATGAACGTTGTGACCCTGTATAAATAAGTGCCCTCACCGTCTTCTGTTTTTTGTTGGAGTCGATTTTAATTAATAGTGTTTGAAGAAACACTTCATCTAGAAAACTGGTGCTCGCAAGTGATACGTTTTGTGTTTCTTCCTCTTCATTCTTCTCAACGTCACTTCTCTTTTGATTGGTTTGTAAATCTGGACACATGATACCCCAATGTCTTTTCGAACATATTAAACATCGTACATTTGTCTTACATTGCTTCGCCCTGTGTCCAATTTTGAGACAAAAGAAACAGCCCTTCTTTTTCTTAATTTCTTCATTTTTTTATCCAAACTCATCTTTTGAGCAACAAAGCAATCCCGGCTTTCATGGTGTTTATCACAAAATATGCAAGAGTCTTTTTCCCTATTGCTGGTTGTTTTATTATGGCATGAAAATAAATCATTTGCTGTAGGCACGAAATTTTCACCCTGGTACCTTTTATTTCTGTTACTTTCTTTCTTTGAACCAAAATCAATTAATTTAAATCCAGCTTTCGCCAAGGAAATTCTTTGCTCTCCTTCGACTTCATTTCTTAAAAACAATAATAACTGTTTCAGTTTCTCAGAGTGAGAGCTTTTTTCTGTAATTACTGATGCATGATTTCTTAGCCAAACTCTCAAAATTTCTTCTGGAATGCAGGATTCAACGAGCGGAAACAACATTGCTGCGTATTTGTCGCTTGTCATCCCTATCGACTCCAAAGAACGTAAATATGACTCTAACTTGTCATACAATTCAGATAGGCTGCACTTTCCCTTTTGATTCGTAACATTTTTAATAATCAGACCCAATAATTCCCGAATATAGAATTCTACCAACAGTTCTTCTCTGCCAAACCTATTTCTTAAACTTTCTATAACCTTCTCATAATTTTCAGCAGTCGCAGGGAAGCTGTTAACAATGTCTCGTGGTCTCGTACCGGGTATGGTCGCTTGAACAAGATAATGCATCTTGTCCTCATTTTGAATTTCCTTATCCTCGTGTATTCGCCGAAATTGTCCCCAAAACGGTAACCAATCCTTAATGTCGCCACCGAATTGTTTCAACTCTATTTCCGGTAATTTCAGTTTCCGTTTACTCAGATTTGGCGGCGTACTGCCAGGGGATTCTGTCATTTGGCGATTAAAAAATAATTCCGTTTCTCCTCGTATTAAGTCTAACTTTTCCTTGTACTCTTCAATATTTGCCCACTCACTTTCAAACTCATCATTTGAAGAAAATTCTGTATTCAATATTTGAGTGTCAAAAATATTAAGTTCATTAGATAAACGTTCTAAAGTAAGAAGTTTCGTTTTCACACATTTTACATCAGGAGTCTTCTTTTCTAATTCCTGCGAAATCGCATTAATTGTTTTCGTAAAAGAAGCTCGGATAGGTTTTCGTTTCTGAACTAACGATTCCATTTCAATAAAATTAAAGCTCAATAGCAAAATCAGATTTAAACGAAACTATTGTTCTACGATTCAAATATCAATGGTAACAAAAGGAATAAAACATCTGACCTTGACTTCTTGTTATCTGATCACGTCTATGGTCACCAGATTTTGTGAGAGATTTGCAAGAACTAACCGTTCTCCTTTCTCCTAATACTTAAATAAATTTAGTTCACAACTACAATTCAAAACGACATGCATTTTATTTCAAATATCCATAGAACTCTGTTTACAAAAAAAGTGTTGCCACTTTTACCATACTAAACTATGCATGAAATATCAAATCAGGTTTATTTCTAACAGCCGTGTTTCTTTTGTCGCCAAATTTGGCGTTCTTTTGGCGATATTATGGGGCATTAAGTGAGTTAGTGTGTTTGCACTGACTTTGGTGGTGGGGTATGGCAGCTCTAATGTGTTCTAGCACCCCATTGGTGCACATGATTTCTGACGTCAGTACCCGGCACTATTAGAGAAATTTGCATCTTAGCTGTTCTTTTGGTTTACAGTCGCCTAGGTCAGGTTGCATTTAATTTTTTTGTTCTTATCATTTTCTGGGTCTTAGTTAATTTAGTTATGGCGGGTGAAGTTATTTCGGTTCTTCCTATTTTTGAACTTGTTAAAAAATATCAGGATATTCTAAATCAAACAAGATGCTTTAGTTTGGAACATTTTTGTTTTGTTCTTATTTTGTGGGATTTAGTTAATTTAGTTATGATGGGTGAAGATTTTTTATAATATTAGTGCTTATTAAAATGCTATATATTGTGTTTATTCTGTTGATATATATCATAAATATTACTAATCTGTTATTTATTTGTATAATAAAGGAAAAAATGATAATTATTATGCTAATTTTATTTTAATAATGCTTTAAATTATTAATCCGTTTTTTTCTTTTAAAAGTTTAGTTTTAATAATGTTGTGTTTCAAATAAGCTATGTGACCACCGCCATGTTTTTCCACTTGGCGATTTTTCAAAACAAGCGTTTTTCTGTTGGTCGCCAAAAAAAACATGGCGGACGGGACCGGCGGCTATAATGCATCTGTTCCAAAAGATTTACAACTTTAGATTAAAAAAAAATAATACATTAGATAGCGTTTAATGCTAAGTAAGCCTCACTTACACACATAGATTCTTATATTTGGTTTAACAGTTGTGTATTTTAAATAGAACACCAAATATCAGGCGAGAATAAGAATCCCAACTCAACAGTGGAAATAAAGGTAATTAAAAATATTAAAATTGATTAAATAATTAAAACGGTGTTTTAGTAGGTTTTTCGTTGATTTCTTTCTAACTAATTGGAATAATGAAAAGTGAATGACCGAAATGTCTTCCCTAAGCAATACCGCCAAGTCTATTTAAGAACCAATGGAATAAAGATTGGAGTCTCAAAATTGGATAGGTAAAAATGGTGCAGTTGATTGCTGCAAAATGAAAAGATATGTATACCAAAGTAATGCTGCAAAATGAAAGAAATATACCAAAGTAGTTTTGATAAAACGAAATAAGTAAATAAATTGATAGGCCGAGAACAGTTATATTACCTGAAAACAAATTTTTGAGGTGAAGTAAGTCAAAATTTGAAAACACATTCTAAACATTAATCAAAAGTGGAAATAATATTTTAATTTTGTTAATATTTCATAGTTGCCATTTCTGAAATGTAAACTTATTTGTTCCCTGTACCTAAGTACATCATTTGCCTATTTTTTTCTCTCGTGCATAAAATTTTTAAGTAAAAGTCCAGTTTCAAATAACAAAACCTAT
>CM063501.1:13881970-13916970 GCA_032207245.1 Pardosa pseudoannulata
TTCATAGACCGCGTTCCGGTTTATACGAAATCGCTGCATTTGATTATATATTTAGTTTACTTTTCCCTTGCATACACAGTCACACGTGATGATGAGTAAGAGGATTACAGTAAAATTGTGAACTGGGTAGTCCTCAGTCTTATTGATAATACTGCATTTCATATCAAAGTTCAGTTTCCATCAGTATTTAGGACACTGATAATTGTAGAGGATCGGTGTAGGTTTCAAGCAGGTTCCAGTCTTTAAAGCCTTTGTTCCTTAAATGTAAAAATAAACCAAACCGTTCTTCTATTAGAAATGGTCACTGTAATGTTAGCAAAATGTGATTCCGTTGAAATTTAATATACCAGGGCTTATCGGCAATTCTCGTATCTTTCAGCACAATTAAAAACAATCTATTGACATGAATCGGAAGAAATTGATATTGTTCCTTTTTGAGGTAAGTACCATTTCTATTGAAACATTTGTCGTGGGCTAAGTCAGTTTCAAAAGCCCCAGTCTCTTAGACCTCCGCAGTTGTGTGAATTGACACGGTCACAACCCGTATTTCAAAGTCGTCATCAGCTTCTAGCAGTGAAATCAGAAATGAATCGGGACAGCCAATTTCGGTGCTACACTTCCAGAGGGGGGGGGGAATTGTTTGGTTCACGGGCAACATCTATTCACTAAAATATTAACTAAAACTACCCAAGTAATTTTGTGGGATCTTGGCCATACTTAAATATGGCTATTTACAGTTCATTAAAATAAACTGAGAATATTGTTTGAATAATGCAATGTGATTGCATATTTTTACCAGGTGTTGTTAATGGTTTTAAAAAGTAAAATACATACAAATAAAAGCAAATGAATCTTATTTATTAGAGCTGCAATATGTGGGATCGAAATCTATCTTGATTGATGTTATTTCTGTTTTCACCTTCCATTGTTTAACCCGGTGTATTAAGAATCCTCTACATGAGCTCCCGATTACTTAAATAAGTTTAGTTAATATATTAGTGAATAGATGATGAACCAAGTAATTTTCGCGAGTGGATCGGGACAGCCAATTCTGGTACTAGTTTCGGGGTGAATTACTTGGTTTAGTGGCGCCATCTATTGTGAAAAAACTTTTTCATTAATGATTTATACGAAAAATAAACATCAATCGCAAAAACTGAAGAAAATCTACACTCGGTGTTAAGGACTGCTACAAGTGATTTGGATCCAAATTTTGAAGAAATAATATCAAACGAACATTCCAGATTTCACGTTTCGCATTAACTAAAACTATTCTATTTTAACGTTTGATGTTTGACCTTTCTTTTTATAATTCTATTTACTATTATATTTACAAAATGTTATATAAATATAAAAATGTAACAACTATGATCAAAATAAAATAATTTGTATCGTTAAGATATAAATATCAAAATAAAATATTTCTTTAACTGATTTATTTAATGACCATTAATTTAACATAATGGATCATACTGGGCACAAATTGTTCACATATACACCTAAGTAAGACAATTTATTATTACTATTATCCTTTATTAACTGCCAAATTTCTCTGTCCAAATGCTTTAAAATGATACTTATAGTGTTTCTTGGGCATGGAAAAAACTCCACCCAAAACATTCTCGTGGGCACAGCGTACGCGGTATAGTTCTCCGGCCCGGGAGACATTTTGAAAATTTCATTTTGGCCCGCACTTAAAAGTATTTGCCCACCCCTGGTTTACATGGTACCCTAACTTAAGGGATTTACTGGATGAACACCCAAAATCTTTCTCAGTTTAGGACTTGTTTTAGTCGATTTAATTCGTTTTTTAACTTTTTTACCAACGTTTCATTTCGGACAGAACACGTTTACTTTTTCGGTAGGAACATAGACTGAAATCATGGTAATTTGCTTTATCTACTATAAAACTCCTTTTGTACATTTTATTTATAGAAAATTACCAAATAAATCTTTTACAACGAAATGCTTGCTTTTCAGGATGTAGTAAAAACAATAGCTAATCACTAATGACTGTATTAAGTTAAACCTCCTATTTATTTTATTCTGTGCAGTCCATAATAACTTAGATTCAAGATAGGCCTCCATATGTAATCGTCAGAAATGATTCGGGAATTAAAAGGCAAAGACAGTTTTTCGACAAATTCTTAATTTTTAACTAAAATTGATTCTTGTTATGTTATGGAGGGAGTTGGTGGTGAACGGTGGCCGAATGGTTAGAACGATAGTCTTCGGTACCGGAATTCGTGGATTCGAATCCCACTATGGCATGGATTCGAAAGTGATTTAAAGTAATAAGTCCCGGTCTCATTAGCCCTCGTGTTGAAAAAAGTAGACAGTATCTCTCCAAATCAAACGTAAGTTATGGAGAATCCTTTTTTTCTATTTGTATTTTCTCTTAATTTTTAGAAATCTGTCTCTGTATTTGAGACAGGATAAGCAATTCTGTCCGGTTATTTTTCTGTGATATCCCAGAATCAACAGAAAAATATAGAGATATATTTCGCAGGCTTCTTTAATACTTAAAAATGTATTTCACCTGTAAGTTTACGAATTGCTTTACAACACAAGGAAATTGGAGAAACAAGCGTCTAGGGAGAGGAACATTCCTAATGTTAAAAAAAAACGAAATCACGAAGTGGCACTGATCACAGAGAGAAAAGGGAATTTCCGCTTGTTGGTGGAGGGATTCCATTTGGAAGGGATAAAGAATATCAGAAGCGCCATATTCTTATGTGTATAGATCTGTAACTGGAATTATATGCTAAAAATAGTAAAGTGAATGTTTTATTTTTTTATCTTTAAACACTTCCTATTTAGAATGGTATACGTTACGGAAATACTATCACTAAGCTTATATATTATTTCATGTGTTTAAGCTTTCATCCCGGTCTATATTTTATACTGTGCAGAAGTTCAAATTTCGTATATTTCGAACTAGAAAATAAATGTTTTTAACCCGTTCCGGTATGATTTAATAATGAAAAACTGTGCATGAAATAACCATTTAATTTTTATTTAAAAAACTTGTTTCATTTTACAATTCTTACATATTCTTAATTAAAATCCACTTTTTACGTAGTGTTAAATAATATCAGAAACAGTGAAATTAAGAAAATATCAAAGCAAAACATTAATAAGGTATACAGATAATAGTCTTCAAGCTAGTGGTACTTTTCAAAACAAAGTGCAAAGGAATTCTTAATTGTTTACACCGCCAAGTAGTCTCACTTTTAATTGGATTCTTGTAACACACACGGCATTTCTTAGTAGGTTTTCTTTTATTCTGACTCATTGATTTGGCAATGACTTGTACCAAGTAAACAATATGCAATAGTGACTTGTGATTTTCACAAGTGATAAAAGTGTTGCCAAATTCAGTACACTAGAAATTTTAAACTAAATTATCATATTTAACAGTAACTTTAATCGCATGACGAGTGTAGCTCGTCATTGTGCGGTATGGAATGAAAAACTAATGACGAGCTAGACTCGTCATTTTTCCAGAAGGGGTTAATATGAATTAATAGAGATTTCTTTAATGGGTTTTTTCGTGTTTTATACTAAATTTTCCTTGTATGTTGAGGAGAGGGGTGAAAAAAGCATAATTAACATTGATTTATGTGGTAGGGTAAAATGAAAGTATAGTTCAATGATGTCATTATTTTGCCTTTGTTAACTTTAAAGTAAATATTTTCTACAGAGTATTTTATAATAAAGTATGTAAAAAAATAATCTGTGTTTGAACTAAGGTGGTAATTTTGCTAAAGCGAAAGATTAATTTTTAATTTTATTTTATAATTCATTTTAATATAAATAATGCTAGAATGTAACAGCTTCAATGAATAAATTTTGCATTTTAATTTAAGGTTTAATTACTTCTGTAATTAATCCGTCAAACATTGACTACCTTGTAAAGGCATATGTAATTTGTAGTTAACATTAAATAAAACTAATTGCCTGTTTTAGCAGAGTGACTCATGAGGTCTTCTGTTGAATTCAGTTTTTTAGTAATTTATAAATTTACATAACTGTTTGATCACTATACTTTTATAAGCAAATGCAACATTTTTAGAAAATTTAGTTAAAAATCATATTTTTAAATCAGCAAATATAGTATGACACAAATATAGGATGAGGGAGAAACCCTCCTGTACAAAACGGGAAATAAATGTTTAAGTTCAACAAAATAGGTCATCAACCTTTCGGTAGTGGTGCCATCTAGTATTCAGTAAAGAAACTTTTATTCAATAATGCATTTCAATTTTTCAAAATTATTTTTCAGGTTTAAGTTCGAATATTAAAAGATACTTGATAAATTGCGGAAAAAATAAGAGTAATTGAAATTTTAATATTTAATTTTAATAATAATAAAATTTCAATTACTCTTATTTTTATAATTTATAACAGCTATATAACTTTATAAAGCTGTTTTAAAGTGTATATAATGATGTAAAAATATATCCTCAAACGTTTAGACGTCATTTTATGTTAAAACAATTTTAAAAATTCGTTGAAAACTTTGAAATTAAAAAATCTTAAAAATTATAAATAATAATCTTATAGTAAAATTTTTCCGTTTATAAGAATTTGAATGAACGATACGGAAACTACAGCAGTTTAGACTGGAACTGGCATATAACCATCTGGGAAACAACTGAAATACAACAAGATACTAAATTATCATCGTGTAAAATTGTTCATGAGATGAAATGCAAGTTTAACATACAAGTACTCTGTCTTAAATATAATTTTCTCAATTAAAAACACTTTATGTGGGTTTATATATAGATTACTTTTGAGTTTCTAAGTACAAAAACAAATATCACAAAATTGTAAGAGCAAATGAACTCTTACCTGAAATTTCCGGGTTCATATCGGGATCTGAAACACTAAATCGAAAAACGAAAATAACTCCAATAATGATGTCTAAATCTTTATATACGTTGTTTATTTTCTTCACGAGGACAATCAGACACTATACGAAGATGATATTATATACAGTAAATATACATATTGGTTTAGCATTTATATGTGCACTTTCGAAACATTCTCTTTAGAGACAATCAACACACATTACCTCTATCCATCACTATTATTATTTTTCTACTTCATACTTTTCGCGGGGGGTGACGGGAAAAACTCCTGACGACATTGCGCTTATGCACAAAAGGAAGGATATCATTTTAATATTTCAGGGTTTCCAAAAATTAGTGTAAAATCAAATATTTCTCAGTTAAATACAGTAATAGAAACAAATATTATTAAATATAGTACTATAAAATAATCAACTTTCCACCGGTCTTGATAAAATTTTGAAGGGAGAGACAACCAAAAAACACCATTTCTACATGCAATGCCAAATGTTGGCCGAATAGATAGTGTGTTGCTCTTCGGTACCGGAGTTCGTGGGTTCGAATTCCACAGTGGCATGGATGTTCGTAGCCGTTCGGAATCGACTTTATGCTGTAGGTCCCGGTCTCATTAGCTCTTGTGTTGCAAAAAAGTAGACCGTAGCGCTCGAAACCAAATAATTTTAGAACCAATTATTAAATAACAGCAAAAAGACGTAACGAAAGCAAAGAAAAAGAACCTGATTACATTTTCCACCATTAGTTCTAATCTATTTCTATTTATACTGACAAGCAATTCATACTATGTAACGAAATGACTCTCTGACGAATAATTACTCAAATCTCTTTAAAGCATCTCTTAGAGTTTGACATTGTTTTATACTTTGCCATCAATAGTATAGAGAAGGTCTAAGAAATGCATTTCATCTTAAATGAATAATGCACGCTTCCTTAGTCGCGCAAGTCTGAGTGGTGCAACATCCGGGAATTTGCGTGGAAAGATGGAAAAACACATTTCGATCTTTCTAAGATAAAAAAAAATATAATAATGGTGCAGTATTATGCAACATTTTTTTGTCAAGTAAAAAACAACAATAATGCTAAGTGATTTCCCTTTTTCTCGGCACTTTTACCCCGAAATAAAAAATGTTTGTGTAAACCACGGCTGGTGCATTTTTCAACATTTTTAGAGCAGTTCTTCTAGGAAGATCATGGTAAAAAAAACCATCCCGTTTGCTCATTTTCAGCTCGAATTCTTCACTCATCTCATTAGCTCGAGAAAATTTGAAGTTTTCGTTGTATTACAAATCCATTTATGTAAAGGAATTTTTTTTCCTTCCGTGAACTTCCGTGAACCAAAACTCTATCAAGTTTTGTGCATACTAATCTCACACAAATCGACGGAGATTTATTTCACGATAGTAAATGTGTAACCTATTTCTGTGTGGACATTACGCTCAATTAAAAACGAGAGCAACGTTTTTGGACAGAAAAGAAAGTGTTTACGCCTATACTTGAGGCTGCGAGCCTGTTATACGAAGCGCCCTCTTGTTGTATATATTTTGCGGTGTTCAAATAAATGTTTTTATTCCACTATGTGAGTTCTGTGCGTGTTGTTTTATTTCGTATGAGAAAAGCAGGTGCATCCAGAAAGTACTAAGTTCTTAAAAAGTACTAAATTTCTAAGAAAATATAATTTTAATTTTCAGATTTTTTAAAAGTATTTAGTTTTTTGGAATACATTTTCCTTTAAATTAAATTGGAATCTGTAATAGGCCCCCATCTTAAGAGTCTAAGGATTTTTTTTTTTAATCTTTTAACCCTCAATGACAAATAACTTTCCCTAAGGATTAGGCTTTGAGATATTTACCAGGAAATAATTCACTCCGCAACAATAAAACAAAAATCGAAAACCAAATGTTAAGTAGGTAGTGAGGAGGCATTCCTGATTGATGTCGATTCTTTAAAATGAAGTAAACTAACTTCCAGGGAGAAGGAAAGTATTAAACAAGCCATTTATTGTATTAATGTAAACAAAAACAAAAGGTTATAGCTAGCAAAAATAATTTCAAGGGAATACAAAACTAAAACAATGCTCTATATTTGGTGATGTTCATTGAATCCTGGAATGATACTCAGAACAAGTTACTTTTAATACAATTATACTTGGGATAAATGGAGATTCCCCGATCATGGGTCAGGCCCGGCTAAGGCTGGTTTATAAAATGATACAGTTCAGTGTAAATGTTTTCCTATTTTGACCTACAGCACCTTCAGGATTATAGTGCAAGAAAATTGCGTATGGCCGGGTTAATTATAATGGACTGGCTAGGATTCATAATAACGGTTTGGGAGTTCAATGTAATCTAAGTGCCCAAATGATACCTCTGGATGTGAAAGACCAAGCGTGGTGTATTTTGCTTGGTTCTGCTTCTCAATTACGAGGACTTCGCTTCATAAAAGTCGTTCTTTTATTTTAGCAGTGCTCATCAAGCAAAAGGAGCAACCCTTCTTGGGGTGTAGTTAGTTTTCATTCCTCGTGGTTCAGGGCTCAAATGAAGCTGCATATTACCCTAGCCATGTACCAGTTGCAAACTACTGGCCTACTGCTCTAAACCAGGGAAATTAATAATAACAACACCAGATTGGGAGCGAAAAAAAAAAAGAGACCGTCCAAAAATCATATCCTGCTTGGATGGTGGTGGGGGTCGTGAAAATTTGAAAGTTTGTAACAAAGGGGATTAAATTATAACAGCAATTGACACATCACATATTCTGATTATACCAAAAAAGTTTAAAATCAGAAGATTGAATATTTTCATTTATAATTACATTCCAGTAAAACTAATATTAAGGCATTTTTATTTTTAATATTTTTTTGTTTTAGAATATTTTGTCTTCATAAAGTATAGATAACATTTAAAGCAAAATATATTGAATTCTATTTAAAGCTCGGAAAGACTAATGTTTTCGCTTGCTCTTTTATTTAAATATTCTATTGTTATTGTATATCTTTATATTCTATTGTTATTGTATATTCATCAAGTTTTTGTTGCATATCTTTAATTATATTTTATATAAAATAAGTGCATGAATCCTTATTATTGTTATATATAAATCAAAAATAAAACTTGAAATATAACTTATTGCTTAGTTTCTGAACTGGAATTATATATTTATATGATATTGCGGAAAATTTGGAAAAGGAGAAGATCATATTGTAACGTCACGGGATCCTCGGGTAGCGTGTGGGTGTCGAAGTGGTTATGACACGACGTACAGCTTAGAAACAATAACGACGTTTATTCTTGATTAAAATGGAGTATGTACAAATTTTCCAAATGGAAATCACAGAGCTTAGGCGGGCTGGTGCGGACCTAAATCCCAGGTTCAAGGCTAACCTAAAAAAAACAATCTGCGGACAAGTGCCGATAGATACCGTTGTACAGGGGTACAACTGGGTCTCCTTGAGTCCCGCACAAAGCTGGAGAAAAGCTCTCCAAAAAAAACCAACCGCCACAAGTCGAACCTCTGTTCGTTTCCTTCTCCTGGGGATTCTCCGGCGAAAAACTCGAGTCGCCTGACGTCACCTTTCGCCTCTTCCCGTTGGCTTTTTCTTTCCGCGTCGTCGTCCTGGTAGTCTCTGATTGGCTTCTTCGGTGGAGCCTCACTGTCTGACATTTCGTTGTCCCGTCCGTCCTTCCTATTCACCTCGGACATCTCAAGGCGGGGTCGAAGCAAAAACCCTTTGTAGTGTAGTCCCAGACAGAACCCAGACAGAGTGTCACCCTGCCCTGGGCTTTAACAAAACCCTTTTTTGAAGCCAATGGGGTGTAGCGAAGTCACAATATATTTACAAATGTCACTAAACACATAGTATAAAAATAAAACTTGAAATGTGATCTAAAATGTAGTGTTTTGTTTCTCGATTTTAAATATATGTTTGTGATATTGCGTGAAATATGGCAGGGAATTCAAAATTTTGATAAAAGTGTATCATCATTTACTGTCATCCCTAAAATAAAGTGGGAAAAAATAGGTGACGGGGATTCGGGATTTTAATAACACAGCAAATGGCTAAAGAGTAGAAGGTTTAGAGACAGGAAAAATGCTTTTGTAGCCTGGGCCATCGGCTGCGGAGAACGAAGTGACAAGTTTAGTCAAATGTGTGAGACTGAAGAGAGGGTTTTAGGAGCCAACAGTAAGCTCAGCAATTGGTTCATCGTAAGATCTAAACGTGGGCCAACTTTTTACTTCTAACGAGTATAACAGTCCTATGATTGACAGAATTTTCAAATGCTTTCAAACCTTTATCTCAAAAATATATAATACATTTAGTACAATAAATTAGTGAATTTAAAATATAATGATATTGCGGATGGACTGGCGAGGATGGGCTTTGCCATGATTGAGTTCATTGTGTACATCTAACGTACCTTGAGTTATATTCAAATAATAAGGCCCCAGATAGCATGCATACTTGCAGCAAGTTTGATTTTTTCTGGATAATATCTTGTCATAACAAATTTGACGCAACAAACTTGCAGCAAACTTTCAGCAAAACTCCTGCAAGTTAGACAAGGAACGCATGCGCATACGTTTCCCGGTCAAATAGGCTAGAGAGACTACGATCAAGTACTTTATTCTGCAAGCTGCAAAAGATCTTTGAAAAGGTATTTATTATTTTAATTATTCAAATGTGGTTATTTTTTTAACGTAGCATTTCTTTATAATTTACAACTAAAATTTCTAATAAATTGAAAAGGTGTGTTAATTTTATTAATTCACTAAGCAATGTTTTCGTTTTGCAGCAGGTGTTGGTAACATGGCCGACATGTCGGCCATGTTAAACACACGTTGAAAATTTTAATTTTTCTAAACTTTTTGGAGAATTTGTAAAATATTGTTATAATTTTTTCTACTTTCATGCCGTTTGAGTAGAGAATTTAAAAATTTTAAATTATCTTCAATGGTCATTAACCCTTTTTACATTTTTATTTACTTGTTTTCCAACTAAAAGAATACCTGCAAAATACATTATATATCCCCAGTTGACCTAACAATATGCTTTTAACTGATAATTATTTCATTTAAACAGTGTTAAACAGTCTGGATTTCCGTCGATTTTCAATATCTTGATTAACGCTTTGATTTGAATACTGCGTATTTCTCGCGAAAGTCCCATATCTGTAGCCATATTTTAAAAAATCGCACTGTCCCATACTTCCATACCGTTTCAAATTTTCTTGACCCAGGACGCTTCCCCTGCTTTCATCATGCTTTGATTCATTCTTTCTGTGAAGTTTATTAATTAGTTTTTTTCGTAATATAAGCATTACTTGGTGTGTGTTTTTTACATTTTACTAACAAAAACTAATTTTTTTAGATACATTAAAATTTATAACATATCATGATCATCTTTGTGTTTGTAATACATGCTCCAAATTTATTAATTGAATATTATATATAATCCCAAATAAAAATGTTTAAGAATTCATTCCTAACTATTTTCGTTTTTCTGATTATTATAATATGTGAAGTTAGGCATATATAAACTGTGTGACAATAATCTGATATGTTACATTTACTTTGCATGAGATCCTCCGATTTCTTGATTGCAAAAGAAAACCAATATTAGTATTTTTTACCCGCAGCAGTTACTTAACTTTTTAAAAAATTATCTATTTTTTTTACATAACTGGCTTGTTATCCATATTTAGAACTCCATATTTTTCGTTGATATGTAGAAAATTTATAGGTGCATTGAAATATACCATGGAATTACTTTTATTCCCTTAGCCAAAAATGTTGCGTAAAAGTTTCAGTGAGTTGTCAAGATGGGGGCAGATGAAACGCCTTAGAATGACTGCAGAAAGGGATGAAGAAAACACAACTGTAAATTCTACAGAAAGTACTTTTGATTCAGGAGACATCAATTCATCACTTCATCGAGATTCTATTCTTGTGGAAGAAATAGAATGGCACAATCTTATTAATGAACCTCCTGTTGAAGATGATACAGATGAGATTCCCTTACCCATGACAGAAGATGAAAAATTGCATCTATAAACATTTCTTGAAGAACCCCCATGACATCCATGGAATTCTAATGAGAGTCCTGGTACTTCTGTCGTTTTTGAGAGTGACAAAAGGGACCAAACTGCGTTGTCTCGACTGATATCAAGGCATTAAAAAACCCTCAGGTTTTCCAATGGTATTAGGAACTTCCCCTTTTGCACGAAGTGCAATAATGAAGAGGACACTGCACAACACTCCATCAACTGCATTAACTTGGTAAGCGGAGAACATTCAAGGAGAACAACTTTCTTCTAGGATTTACCTAAAGCGAACATTTCACGGATCTCATCTGATTGATATCAGAAAAGGATAAGCAAGAAGACAATAAAACGAACTATTGACTCCACATCGAAGGTCACAGCGATTTCTCGGAATGTGCAAATGGAGTTTTTGATTTTTGTTTATCCTTGCAGTGCTCTATGTAAAATGTATAAATATAATGTATTCATGTATAAATATAATGTATTCATTATAAAAATTTTAAAAAATCCCAAGATGCTTCGCTCTACTCGTTCACACTTCACTACAGGATTATAAATTTCTCCAAAAAAGAATCTTTACTAAACTTTATCAAAATACATTCCCTGGTATATCGTTTTCTTTGATTTATTCCAAGCTAGTTCTCTCGAGATTCCATGTTAATGGTCCATTTAGGGACCGAAAACTGCACCATCCCTGTAGTGCTGTAATCTAATTTTCTAATCTTGTCTTTGGATTTTTTCATGTCAGTACTCCTAGAACTTTTATACTGAATATTATTACAGTAACAAGTTTTTTTTTTTTTTCAGTGTTAGAAAATTGAAATTATTTATTTAATTTGGACCTAAAATTTTCAAAGTCACATTTTGAAAAGAATAACAGTTTAAATTAATACACGTTATATTATAACCATGTTTAGGGTTTTATGCCTTTATAACCTTTATTTTGTCTTCATTTTATGCTATGGACATCATTCTATAAAAAATTTTAAAAGTGTTCGACATAATTGTACCGCTCTTTAAAATTCGTAGTAAAATTTCCAATCTTACTAAAAGATGATTTCAGATTAATGTACAGAGGCGTCATCTGTCAACGGAAACTAGAAACTAAAGTTCCATTAATGTAGTACAAAATATTCAAAAAACTCTTCTTGTTTTAAACACTTGAAAAAATTTTTATTGTTATTTATTTTGTATTAGCTTAACAAATTAAGTATTAAAATTCTTTTCTTGATTAATTTGAATAAATTTAATTTCGCAGTTTTTATTTAAAAAAAACTTTTCTTTATTTAATACAGAAAATATCTGACATATTACAGTAAGTTTTTAAATAATATCTTAGATTACTAATAATTTCCTCTGAAAAAATTTTGGAACAGATACATTATAAACTCCAAGTCTTTCTGCAATTTTTTAATACCGTCAGAATATGGCGTTTTCTAAATCCCCAAATAAGAAAAACAGGCGGTCGTCCTAATTAAAGTAAAAATGCTTTTTGGACTTTAAGTTAATATGTCAGGGTAAACTTACCTATCCAACTATAGCTTCGCTAAATTACAATTTCAGACTGAAAGTTCCAAAAGTCATTATGGTGTATTAAAAAATGACAAAGCATGCTATTTAAAAGATTTTAAAAAGATTAACACACAGATTGAAAAACAAAAAAAAAATTAATAGCAAAATTTAGCAAATCCAAATATCTAAAAAAATAACAAAATCGATGCAATAAAAGTTCAGAAAAAAATAAAAAGAAGAAAATGATATTGTTAATAGATTTAAAAGACGAAAAAATATTATTAATTATATATTTAAAAGAGGAAAGAAGTATTCATTTTTTATATATTAATTTTCTTTGATCGTACAATAAACTCTCTAAGAAAAACTCCACCAATTTCTTAATAAATTATAACACATCTAAGAATAAAAAAATATAGTTTTAGATATTTTTCTATGTGCAAATAAGAAATAGTACTTCTGTAAACAAGATTAATCCGAGAATCTCAAGAAACACATGAGGTTTGTTTTTTTTTTAAAGTGTCACATAATTTGGTGTCTCACCTAAAGTCTTGAAATTATACTACTACTCTTTCAACCTAAGTTTCTAAGAAAGTCCGTTTCAAACCCTTTCTTAAGTATAAAGGTATTTGCACATGTTGAAATCGACTGCAAGTTTGCATATACATAATGTATCACCTTAAATTATTGATATTCTTCAACTCTTTTGATCAATTTGACTAATATTAATTTACTTTTAACATTTTGCAAAGTAAATCAGTCTTCGACACCAATGACCGATGTCTCGATTCTTAAGACAATCGTAAGCCTGTCTTTTTCCCTGGTCTTACATGACACACGTTGAGAACCGCTGCAGTAAACAGCTTGGGTTCCACCGGTTTATTTATATAAAATACTGGTCATTTTACTATAAAATATTAAATAATTAGAGTTATGCTCTTTTTCTAGGGTCGAAAATTAAAAAATAATTCAACGTACAAAATTATCCGAAAACCTACAGAAATAAATGACATACACCTTTCATATGGTATGTTTGCAAAGAGAATAAATAGTCAGGCAAAATAATAAAGTAATATCTATAGCTATTTAAAAATATTTTATTTCAATAGAGATTTCAATAGTCCCATTAACGCGACCACCTGTCAAAAGGCAGAATAACTACCTTTCGCAGAGTTGACCGCTGAGAGACGAGCAAGAAGACGGTCAATTCGGTGCCTGAAGATGTTCACTAGAATGTTGAGACTTGCAGACTCCAATGCCGTTGCCAGATGAGCTACGTTACTCGACGAAGATCCCTGGTGAGAACAACCCGATCGCGATGATTCCACAGATTGTCGATTCGGTTCAAGTCTGGGGAATTCCCTGGCCAAGGAAGTACAGTAAATTCAACCTGGTGAACTGCACACGGGCACTGCGAGCTTTATCCACTTCACGGATTATCCTGTTGGTTGATGCCCTCATCCTGAGGAAAAATAATTCGCAAGTAGCGCTGAACATAGTACACGTGATTCATCGGAAAAAACCACCTGTTTCCACTCAGTGGAAGTCCAGTTTCGGTAGAGACATGTGAATTCCAGCCTTCGTCGCCAATGAGCAGCAGTTAGCATAAGTGAAAAAACCATGCGGAGGCCTATACGCAGACAGGCGCCTGGAACCTCGTATTCCTCTCGGCCTGTGATTGGCTGGTAAATACATTGGCAGCGATTTCTAAAATTGGCGAAATATCTTGGCGATGCTTTCCACGATTGGCTTCTTATCCATTAATTTAGATTGGTTTATCAGTTAAGATTATTTATCATTAGTTTATCCATTATTAGTTAATTTAAAGTTAGGTTAGTTAATTTTTTTTAAATTTTATTATTAGTTTAGTTTATCTATTTTATTTATTATTAGTTTTTATTGAGATTTATCCATTAATTTAGATTCATTTAATTCTCTTTATTTATCCTATACTTATTTTCTTATTTAGAAGAATTTGGGGCTTACAAGGAATAAAAATTTTAATTGTAAATATTGCAGTTCTGTTTATTATTAGCTTTAAATTTTTTGTGTTAAATTATTCTACATGTAAATCTTTATTTAATATCTTTTAATTTAATATATTAATATACTATGTATGAATTATATAGATATGCATATGTATTTAACATATATAAATATATACATGATTTTTTTTTTAGAATTTAGGAAACTTTATCTTCTTTTTTTTTTTTAATCTGGCACTTTTAGAATATTTAGATAGTTACCAATCATGTCTTACACACGAAACACGTTAAACATTGTTATTATTTAGTGTTAATGATTATCTTTATATAGTTTCATTTAAAATGTAGATAAATTGGGTAGAATATTTCTGAATTTTAATAGTATACCTGTGTCTGAAGCTTATATCATTTTTTTCTTGCAATTTTGTCACAGAATGAAATATTGAAGGAAGCTAATATGTTGACAGGAAAATATTGTATATGTGCATAAATTTTTGTTTTGTATTGTATTTTTAATCATATAATTAGAAATAGATTTAAATGGTGTTTAAAATAAAATTTTATTTTCAAGCTATTATTCTTTGTGCCTTTCTTTCATCAAATTTATAAATTTACCCACCTCTTTTATTTAAATACCCCAGTAAAAATATATGTCACTATAAATATATACCATTTAAAAGCTTCATTCAATATTAAAAAATTCTCAAACCTGTATTTTTAAAACTTAGTTTAATAACGAATCTGAATTAATTTTAATTTTTAAATAAAAAGGAGACATCTACACACATATATATTAGTAATTAAATGTATCGTACGACGTTAATAAAAAAATTGCTTAATATTGTTATAAAATTCTCATTTCGGTAATTTATAATTAATTTAAATTGTAAGTTAACTTTAATTAAATATCAGTAAGCTTTTAATTAAATATATACCCGCCCCCTTCCCTTTGAAAAAAATTCTATGCACGATCCTGTCTCTTTCGGATTGTTGAAATAATATACAAATTCACGGAAAGCGTGGCCAAGTTATTTCGCCATTTTTACAAGTCTCTGCCAATGTACTTACCAGCCAATCTCAGGCTGAGTGAAATACCAGGTTCTAGGCGCCTGTTATAAGCAGCAACGTTTGCTTAACCGTCACCGTGGAAACATTGTTGGTAGCCTATTGGTTCATCGTGGTGGTCAGTTACTCGACGGTTGTACTTCTATTAACCGGAACGCATCCCCGCAGCCGTCGCACACCTCTCACCCCTATACACATTTGCAACGTCGCTGAACTTTGAATAATTCCGTTTCGTCAACCACGGTATGCTTTTACCACGACGGCACCCGAACAGTTTACAAAATTTGTCGTTTCGGAAATGTCTACACCCTTAGCTCGAAAGCCAAGGATCACACACCCTTTTGGACGACGGATAAATCACTCCATTTCTGCAGAACTCCTAGAACTGAAGTATTTTATGAATGTCTACAACACCCTTTATATATCCACTAAAACTGCTGGTGATATATGGTGATGGATTATTTAAAGTTGACGTCAAGAGTGAGGTAGGGTGAAATTAATATGACTAGAATTTGTGTACAGCCATTACACTATGACCCCCTTGGGAAGAAAAACTTGTAGTCTTGGAGTATAGATAGGCTACATCATCATTGTAGCGAAGGTGATTATTAATCCTAGTAAGTGCACTTATGTAATTAGAGATGATGATGATGAATGACAAATGTTATTGGAGAAGATCCAATCCAAAGAACGGTGAAGAGGAAAAAGCTCACCTTTTAAAACAGAGGCTCTATCGTTGAGCCTAAAGCTCTGGGATTGAAAAATGTTCCGATAATAATCCACTAGAACAAAAGCAGAGCCAACGTGTCAGTTTATTCTGGAACCATCCGTGAAGATAGGCCATTTAAAATTAGAAAGGAACTTAGGAGAAAACGTATAATAATACGTAATAAAAATGCTGTTTAAAAATTTGATAATGGATTTATTGATATTAGGAAAGCTATGAACGTTAAGTGTTTGATTGAAAATATAATTACAAGGTGAATTATCCTTCAGATTGAACATCGCCTTTTCAACTGAAACTAAATCAATAGAAGATATGTATGCAATAGTACAAAGAGAAAGGGTGGAACTTGTGCGATACGCTTTGATAATAACCAGAAGTGAAGCTCACTATACAGAGAAGAGAGGTGATTGGTTAAGGGGACAGGACCGCCAAATACGAGAGCAGTAGAGAAGAATTTTTTCGATAATGATGGGGTATATGGACTTCGATTTACCGGGGCCCAATGTCAATGTGAGCTATCCATTTAATCTGCGGTTCTAAAATGAGACCTAGATACTTGAGTTCCCGAGTGGGACAAATATTACTGTCATAAAGGGGTAAATGTGGAGCCCTAAGATCAGATAAACCCCGTTTAGGAAAATATAGGAAACTAGTGTAATTAGATTTAAACAAAATATGAAGATGATTTATCCAACTGACAAGAGGATTAATAACGGACGAGCAATTTTACTGAAAACCAGGGATACCACTACTTAAGGAAACTAATAGAATATCGTAATGCAGAAAGAGTCATGTAGAAACTGAGGTATTTATTTAACGTTCAAAAGAGCATGATCATTGGCTTTCGGAATAAAGGAGGAAAAAATTTCCGAAACGTGTATTTTGATAACTGTAAGCGCATGTAAAAAAAAGTGTTACATGCTGCATTTCAATAAATAATTATTATATTATTATAGTTATACTAAAAAACAAATTAATTTTCTTTTATTTCAAAAATTTAGTAATTATTAATTGAAACTTAATAATGTTTAGGGGATATTTTTTCATATGCTAAAGATACCTTGATTAGATTTCCTTTAAGACAAGATGGAATTGCTTGTTTTCAGCCTTTGGATCTTAATACACAATTTTGGTAAAAACTATTACTGTCAAAAGTATACAGTGCATGGACATATCCAAACTCAGGGACAAGGCAAATGTGGTTTCCCCCCCGTCAATGTGCCTCCCCCGTATATGTGCAGTCGTTGAGTAACTGACCACCCCGATGAACCAAGGGTCTGCCAACAGTGTTTCCAAGACGGCGGTTCAGCAAACGCTGTTGCTTATGGGCATCTGCGGCAAACGCCTGTTTAATGCACCCATGTTGACTGCTGTTCATCGGCGACGAAGGCTGGAATTCACACGCCTCTACCGCAACTGGACATCTACTGAATGGAGGCAGGTAGCAATTCCGATGAATCACGTTTTAAGTTCCGTCGGACAGATGCACGTTGGCGTAAACGGAATGAAATGTCATCATTGTGGGAGGCACGATTGATCAACACAATTATGCTCTATCCTCGTGGGCTATGTTCACCCCCTACAAGCAAATTGTTTTTTCTCATGATGATGGCAACTACCCGCAGGACAAGGGAATGTGTCATAAAGCTCGAAGTGTATGTGCATGGTTCGAAGAGAACAAGATGAGTTTTCTGTACTACCTTGGCCAACATAATCCCTGGACATGAACCGAATCGAGAACCTGTGAAACCATCCCGATCGAGCTGTTCGCACCATGAATCCTCGCCGGCGTAACCCAGCCCAGCTGTACATGGCACTGGAGTCGGAAGGGCTCAACATTCCAGTGAACATCATCAGGCACCGAATTGACTGTCTTCTTGGTCGTCTCGTAGCGGTCAGCTCTGCAAGAGGTAGCTGTTCTGCCTTTTGACGGGTGGTCAAATAAATGCTAGACGAGTGTGGGCGGCGGATATAATTTTGGCATACAGGAATCTGAAAAAGAAAAAACAGGGTTACATGCTGCATTTAAATAAATAATTATTATATTATTATAGTTATATTAAAAACAAATTAATTTCTTTTGATTTCAAAAATTTAGTAATTATTAATTGAAACTGAATAATACGTTTAGATGAAATATTTAACCTATACTAAAGATATCTTGATTAGATTTCCTTTAAGACTTGTTTTCAGCTTTTGTATCTTAACACACAATTTTGGTAAAAACTGTTACTGTCATAAAGAAATATGTTTTATGGTGAAGAAAGCCCTCTTAGTTTAACTGAACTTCCAGAATGAAGTAAAAGACGTGACGACATTGTGCATTTACATCGTTACATATAAGGTATACGAGATAGGTTTATGTATATTTTTTTTTCTACACTCAAGATATAAATTCAGGAATTTTCACCTACAGGTTTCTTTGAAGTAACGAGTAATGTAGTCCAATAACATTTTCTATCATACAAGGAGAAAAGATAAAGTATGTAAAAGGTGTGATATTTCACCTCACACTTGTATTGATGACTGACGAAAGACACATTAAACACTTGAAAGGTTCATTGTATTTAAACATCTTTCAACTTGTAAACCATCGCTTAGTATAAATATAGGATATTATGTTGTTTTACAAGTATTGTACTATAGCATTTTTCTGATTTCAATTGTAAACACTTAACTTCAATTCCCTTCTGTTTGTTTAAACATTATTAGACATTTACAAGTTAATGTTTTTCTTGAATTGCCGTTTCTTTTGGTGTACAATCAATAGGATACTCATAATGTAATGACTATTCCGTGTATATAAATCAAATTTTAAACGATGGCCTGGGACTGAGTAGGTGGTGGATATGTTCCAAAATCTCAAAAGTTACTAGAAGTAATAAATAAAATTTAACATATTAATAAATTAAAAATTTATTGTACACGTATATATATACATACTACAAATACAGTCCGTACATATGGATGTGTACTTTTGACTTCAACATTAAATAACCAATTGCAGAGGGGACATATATTCATCCAATTTAATCAATATACAAAATGTGTTGTGGGCATTCGGAAAACATTTCAGTTCTTGCAGTCATGCAAAAATTATTATCACTAGAACGTCCCCTAGGTGTCGATTGGACATCGGAGCCTGTTTAGTTTTTTCTCCAGTCAGTATTTTTGCAGGATATTTGAAAATTTTTCATGAATTTTAGTCATTTCCTATGGTGAATACATCGAAACAGTTTTGTGGTTCTATGTTAATGAAGAGATTATACAACTAAATGTACCTTGAACGTCCCTGGTGTCTTTCAGACACCGAGTTCTTTATCATCATGACTGGCTGTCGTTCAACACAGGATAATCCACGAAGTAGATACCATTTGTAAAACAAATTTACTAAAGTACTATCCACATTTTTGTTTACCTAGAATACTGTGTCAATGTGGGTTCACAGCTGAAATGATTTATTTATACTAAAATTGTTCATTCTAAATATTTAGTTACATAACATTTGCTATCTGCTCATAAAAAAATTCATTCGATTTTCGAACCTTGTACATAGGAAATGCCCTTTAATCAATGGCTCCTATAAGAAATCTCAGACCCGATGTAATTGTAAATTTGTTGCAAAAGCTTTCTGAGAATGAATCGGGTGGTAGTGAGATGTCGTGTTCGATTTTATAATCCAAAGAAGACATATATTGAGTGAAAGATACTACAATAATCTGAAAAAAGTGCAGATGAAATTGATAGTATTACTGTAATTCCTGATACATATGTCGCACAGAATGGATACTGCGCATTGGTAATGTTCATGGAAAATTTGGAGAAGTAGATTGTAGTAGTTGTGGGTCGAAAGGTTTTGCGACAATGCAGTTTTTAATTATGTAAAGGTTCATAATACATGACAATTAAATGAAATAATATTAAACAGTTTCAAAACTAAAACCAACTGAACAGTAGTCTTGCAATTATTTAGTTATTACAATTATTAGTTTAAAATTATTAGTTTAAAATTATTAGTTATTAAAGTCATTAGTTTTACCGCGGTTTTACGGTTAAGGATAATCGAAATTTCCGACGTTCTAGTGATATTATGCAGCCCCTATCCACAGAAGAGATGATAAAATGAAAAACTCGAGACACAAACTTAAGAAGTTTAATGAAGACAAAAAAAAGGCAAAACGTGCGTGTACATGGCCTCAACAATCAACATCAGAAACTGTAACGAAAAGCAACCGGGGAAGAGTAACGAGTCCTCATGAGCAACAATGGGATTCCTAAGTGTGATGAGTTGATGACGTGTGGTGAGATATAGAAATAACTTAACAAATGGAATTTAATTTAAGTTGTGAGGTAACCTTGAATGTAAGCTTTGAAAAAAAGGACAAGGTGATGTGCCATACAGCTCGAAGTGTACGAGTATGGTTCGAAGATCACAAAAATGATATTATTGCAAGCCCTTGGCCAACATTATCCCTTGACTTGAACTGAATTCAGAATCTCTGAGACCATACCGATCGGATTGTTGGCAGAATGATTCATCATCCGCGTAACCCAGTGGAGCTGTACTTTGCACTGGATTCGGCAGAGCTCAGTATTCCAGTGAACATCTTTAAGAACCGAATTGATTCTCTTCCTGCACATCTCGCAGCGGTCTTCTCTGCTAAAGATCGTTATTCTGGATTTTAACAGGTGGCCAAGAAAACGTGACTGCACTGCGTTTATATTTAACAGATATTTGTGAATATCAATTTTTTGCTTAATAGAAAAATTGTACAATTTTAAATATTTTAATAAGATCTATCTATTGATGAAACAATCGTTTGTGATGCAAGATTTTAAAATATAAAGAATTGTAAAATTTCAGCTATCGTAAGAAGGAGCATTTTCTGAAATATTCTCAGGCTAACATGAATTTGTTACAAATGTTATGAATTTGTTTTTCTCTTACAGAAAGAGAAAAAACGGGATCACAAGCAGACTTTCAATAATAACAAATCTATTCAAAAAAATATGTGTGAATATGAATTTTTTTTCAAGATGTTCTTCATAGAATTTAAAATAATAAATATTTTAATATTATTTTCTACCAATATATTGATGAAACAATCGTTTTGTGATTTTTAAATTTCAGGTATTATATAACACATTAACTATTGTAAGAAGTTGTATTTTCTAAAATATTTTCTGAATAAGATGAATCTGTGAGAGAAAAACCACTGTTACATGCAGCCTATCAATTAACAGATGCATTCAAACAAATATTTGTGATTATCCTTTTTTTTTCAATATTTTCTTAATAGAAAAATTTAACATTATTAAATATTTTAGTACAATTCTTACCTTTATATTGATGAATCTATTGAAAATGTAAGGTTTTTAAAATTATGGCTATTGTAAGAGGCTATTTATTTGAGGCAAGGTAATTTTCTTAATAATTTTCTTATGGTTTTCCATCTGTAAGAGAAAAAAAAATTCATATATGCTCTATCTCATTAAATATATTATGTTTTATATAATTATATGATTATAGTTATGAAAAAACATTATATTCTGCAGATTTCCAAAATTTTACTCATTATTAATAGACACTCAAAATTAGTTCTATGAAAATGATAAATTTTACATTATTCCCTCCTTTCTAATTTTTTATATGCTTTTTCCACATGTTTTTATTAAAATATTGTTGTATGTGACCTTATTTATTGCATTATAAAACCGTTTTCGCTTATTTTAAATTACGAACAGTGAAATATGTCTTTTCGTACTATGCAGAAAAATGTAGTAAACATAATATAAAACTTCCACAGGAAAGCTACAGATATCCTGTCTAGATTTTTGTTCACTGCATGGAATTGCTTGTTCTGTCTTCAAATTTTGCTCAACCGTCGCCTAAAAAATTCTTAATGAAATAATATTTGTTAAATCTGTTACTAATTGTAGGAAACATTTTTCATAAAGAAGAAAGCCCTCTTAGTTTAACTGTACTGCATGAATGAAGTAATACACCACTGTGAGCTGATATCGTACATGTATAGTATGCGAGATAGGTTCGTGTATATATTTATCTGCACTGAACAAAAGTATTCAGGAATTTTCGTTTACAAGCAGCTTAATAAAGCTTTATTTCTGCTTTCAGCTGTAAACAACTAATTTCATTTCCATCCTGTTGGCGAGTTACGACTTTGATATCTTTGCGCGTTAATGTTTGTCCAGAATTCTTTTTTCTCTTTGTGAACATTTTTATATTTGGTGTACTTGGTGTACTATTTGTTGCCTGTTATAGTTATAAAGAATTAAGTTAAATAATTTACTAAAAATTTCTAAAAGGGAATAATACTGTTATAACAATGAATGGGGTCTCATAGCTGGTTTAAGAAGTTTATTCTTAAAACATTTATATCTTCTCGAAGAGCTTTAATGATATTTAATGCCTTACTGGTGTTTGTGAAGGCATTACAATGTGTTTTCCACTATTATATAACGCAATTATAAAATACTCTTATCATGGAATGATCGAAGGAAATAAATGGTACGTGGAGATTGGCGGTACCTGCTGATAAAGCACGATGATATTTTTCTCCTTCATTTACCATTGTACCATTTTCTGAAGGGTTGCTACCCATTGAAAGTTTAATTTTGTTAACTTTCATGGCAACATCGGATGCTTCATTTCCAAAATTCACGTGAAAGGACAAATGCTTATTTTTCTAAATGTTTTGATCGACTTGTCAAAATATTTTAAATATATGAGTTTTTGAAAGAATTTCTAGTGGTGAAAAATGTATTCTTTTCAAAAACCTCTAATTGTCTCTTGCTTCATCTGGACGTTGCAGAGTCCATCTTTATGTTACAAATATAAACTCATTAATTTTTTAAAGTATTTATGTCACTGTAGAACTTCCGTGGGAATATATTTATGATTTTATGCATACAGCAAACGATTAATGTAAGGAAATGAATCTGCAATTTGATTTATGTGAATATGAATGTTATGCAACAACTGAAATAAGCATTTTTATTCAACGCTTATACGGATTCTGACTGTATCAATCTTTGTACTATCAAAACTTTATACGGAAGACTTTTATTCCCATAACAGTCCCGCGGAGGTATTTAGGTATTTCCTTATAAGACTTTTTGCAGTAAGACGTCTAATATATAATAAAACATATATTTATTACAGAGTGATTGTGTTAACACCATAGGCCTCGCGGATGCGCGAAGCCCATAAAACGATGAATTTCTAGATAAGATGTATTTCAGTCCTAACCTTATGTTATCCAGTGTATGTGGGAAACGCTGTTAAGTGAAAATTCAAAACCACATTTTATCTTAATGTTATGTAAAACTTCTGTTTAATTTGTACTGAAATGTTAAGTATACCACCCTTTCCTTTTTCTAGTTGTATAAAAATATTAAATGTGGAGCTATTTGCGGTTGGGGACACTTTCGTTGTTAACTTTTGTGGGTTGTGTTTTGTGGGATATTCAAATTCAGTTAATCAGGAGTTTAACCAAGAATATTTACTTACCCTTGGTAGTCGGAGAATTTCCTTAATTGTAAACAAGAAAATATTGTTCTCGCTTAGTCTAAGTTTACTATTTTAATATTTAAACTACGTAACAAGATTAATAAATTTAATTCAAATATGTCAAAATCTTTATATTCATTGCAATTTTTTTTTATAAAAGTTTATGTATTGATCTAATAAATTACAACTTGATACTTTGAGGATGAACTAGTTTCTATATTGGTCTGATTTATATAAAAGTTATTTATATTTCAGATTTTTATCATGCAGAACGAATTTATTCAATTACTAATAATTCTCAGTTTTTTTTATGAGAGAGTTTAAATGAATTTTTTAAACACATTTCCGTATTTGATTTAATTTTCAGCTTCAAATAATACACTTTTATTAAGACGCGTTATGAACTGGTGGTGTTATAGGGAACATGAATTGATTTTGCTCTTCACAAAAAGAAATATGCTCAAACTCACAGAGGTCTTTTCTTTTTTCTGTTCATGATTATTCTTTTTTGGAGGAATGTGAATTTAGATTCTTTTTTTGAACTATTGTCGCTGTGTACTTCAATGGAACTGCTAATACTGGTTGTTAGGAGATAGTAATTTTACACACGTATTTATTTCCTAACTTACAATTACAATAAAAGAACAAGTAAAACATTTTATATATTTAACAACGTAAGTGATGCCATTCTCAAAAAAGTGAAATGCTAGTTATTATTAGCACGTTTTCCATTCGCCGCAACATCCTCCCCACCCTGGTCAACCTCCAGGGGGATGACCAGCTGCACAGGTCGAGTAATAGTGCGTCCATTGGTGCGTAGTACACAAGTACGAACTTTCTTGTCGCGGCCAAGGATTAATTCCTCAACACGGGCCTTTTTCCAGGTGTGGCGAGGTCGAACATCTTCTTGTAGTAAGACAATATCCCCTTTCCGGATCTTATTTGTTTCAAATGGGTTTCTCACTTGGTGAAATGTACGCAAGTCCATGAGATATTCCTTTTGCCATCTTTTCCAAAAGGAGTCCATCAAATGCTGGCAATTTTTCCACATACGATTTAAAGATGTTTCAGAATTTGTAGGGCTGGAAGGAATAGTAGTTAATTTCTTTCCTATGAGGAAGTGCGAGGGTGTTAAAGCTTCCTCAGTGTCATCTTTGATTCCATATTCATGAACAATCGGTCTACTGTTAAGAGCGGCTTCAATATCGCATAGTACAGTGATCAAACCAGCGTCGTCCAAAAGAGCCTTACCTAAAGTTTTCCGAAGGCATCTTTTGACGGAACCAATAAGCCTTTCCCACCATCCTCCCCACCAAGCGGCTCTTGGCACGATGAACTTCCATTTAATGCCATTATGTGCATAAAACTGTTGAACCTTTGCTGATGTTATTGAGTTCCATAGATGAGCAAGTTCTTTGTTGGCAGCTTGAAATGTAGTGGCATTATCGGTATATATAGTATGTGGTAATCCTCTGCGTCCCACGAACCTGTGTAGTGTCAAAAGGAAATTATCTGTTGATAGATCTGACATCAGCTCAATATGTAATGCTCGAGTGACAGAGCAAGTGAACAGCGCAATGTAGGCTGTACCAGAAGATTTTGATCTACGAACATAAACGGGACCAGCAAAGTCAATTCCTGTGGTAGTGAAGGGAGGAGTTGGAATTATGCGATCGGCAGGTAAAGGAGCTTCGATTTGAGTGCAACTGTTTGCTTGCATTATCTTGCATGGTAAACACTTGCGTATAACCTTTTTGATAAATTGTCTCGCTCTTAAAATCCAAAATTCTGAACGTAATTCTGAAAGTACTATTCTGACACTTAAGTGGTGCATTCTGATATGTGTATGATGTATCAAAAGATTAGTAAAGTGATGAGCTCCATCTAGTAAAATGGGGTGTTTTTCTGATTGTGGCAATTCCGCAAACTGTAATCTTCCACCAATATGTATCATAGAATTTTTGAAAAATGGATTCAATTTTAAGATCTTTGACTTTTTAGGTAGAGGTTTTGATGTTGGGAATGCTTCATATTCTAAGGGAAATGATTGCTTTTGGACTATTTGTATCCAGTAATTTCTAGCATGATTGAGTTCTTCAGCATCAAGTTCTTCCCGTTTCTTTTCTCGTGATCGACAATTAGTGATAAAACGTAGAATCCATGCTGTAACACGCAATAGTCTAAAGTAAGAGCTGTAGTTCTTTGCTTCTATGATAGGATGTGAAGTAGTAACATGAAATATCTGGATTTCCTTTTTCTTTTTCAACTCCAAATTGTGTGTGTAATCTTCTTTTATAGATTCTGGCCAAGTTTCTATAGGTTCAGTGAGCCAAGTAGGACCATTCCACCAGATGTTAAGATATGTTAGTGTATATGGTGAAACTCCTCTTGAAAGTTTGTCCGCAGGATTATCTTTCCCAGGACAATAGTTCCACTGTAAGGGATCAGTATATGAAACAATTTCTGTAATACGATTGCATACGAATGTTTTCCATTTGTTTGGGTCACTACGTATCCAACCAAGGGTTACTTTGGAGTCACTCCACATTGTTGCATTGGTTGGAGCTATTCCAGTTTCCGTACAAAAATATTTCAATAGTCTGGAACCAATAAGAGCAGCCAAAAGTTCTAACCGAGGAAGAGTAATTTTCTTTATAGGTGAAAGTCGGCTGCGACTCAAAACCAAATGAACACTTGACTGATTATTATGTGATGAAACTATGTACAAGGCTGCACCGTAAGCTCTTTCAGATGCGTCACAGAATACATGAATACTGTAAGATACTTGTGATGAAATTCCGATGAATCGAGGGATTCGTTTGGAGGAAATAGCATCAAGCTCTTTTGTAACTGTATACCACTGTGTAGCCAAGTTTGTAGTCAAAATTTCATCCCATTTTATGCCCAGAATCCAAGTATCCTGGAAAATTATCTTTGCAGTAATTGTTAATGGTGTAAACAGTCCTAATGGATCATACAAACTTGCAATACAATGGAGTAACCATCGCTTGGTAAGTGGTTTATCGTGAGAAGAGTATAGTTTAGTCTTAAAAGTATTTCCTAGTGTGTCTGTCTCCGTATTCCATTCAATACCTAATACTGTAGTTTCCACTTTTACCCTGAAATTTTCATCATTGGTTTGCAACAAGTTTTGAAGCTTTAAAGAGTTTGTCACCCATTTTTCCATTGGTAGTTTAATAAGGGACATCATATTTTTTATTTCTCTCTGGAGTACAACTATATCTGATTCTGTTTCAAGACTTGCTACAAAGTCGTCCATGTATAAGTCTTTGTCTAAAAGTGGAGCAGCAGTAGGAAAGTCATTTAGATGATTGTTTGCTAGTTCTCGTGTAGCAGCACACAATAGGAACGGACTACAGGTTAGCCCAAATGGCAAACGTGTGAATCTATATGTAGCTACTTCATCTGTGAACTCAGATGGTGTTGATGAGTCTTTAAGTTTGTACCAAAAAAATCTTGTAGCATCTCTGTCCTTTGGATGTAAAACCAACTGCAGAAACGCTTGTTTACCATCACCAGTAATAGCATATTCATGTAGTCGAAATCTTAGAAGACAACCAACAGATTCAGGTAGGAGATTAGGACCAATTTCGAGGGTATCGTTAAGTGATGGCTTACCTGGATCATGTGATGAAGCGTCGAAGACAATTCTCCACTTAAAATCATTTTGTCTTTTCTTTTTTACTGCATGGTGTGGTAAGTAGTACACAGTGTTTTCAGTTCCTTCTTCAAGGGGGCACATTTCTACATTTCCTTGATCAATGTAATCAAGCATGCACTTTTCGTATTGTGTTTTCAAATAGTCATTTGATGCTAGCCGTTTTTGTAACGTATGAAATCTTTTTTCAGCCACCAATTTGTTGTCAGACAAAGGTGAGATGATAGGTTTCCAAGGTAAAGATACAATTCTACGACCATCAACTACCTGAAATGAATCATGAAAATTCTGTAAGATTTTCCTATTATGTTTGGACATTTCTCTAACCTGATTGGGGGTGATTCCAATTGTTTCCAAGTCCCAGAAGCAGCGCAAATTTTCCTCAATAGTTGTGTGTTGCGTAAATGTGTTAAGATAATTGACAGTCGTGACATTGGAAACTGTTGTATATGACCGAGGTCCACTCAGAATCCAACCAAACTTTGAAGAAATTAATGCTAGTGAGTTGGATAACATAAATGGCGCTCTAGAGTTCATCACTTGCCAGTAGAAATCGGCACCAATCAAAACTTGTATTGGTAGGTTCTGCAAATTGTCGTATGGGTCTGCCAATTTCATTCCTTTTTTGTATGCAAACTGTGAGATATCATTTGGGACAGATGGATGTGATGCGTATTTATTGTAACTTTCAAATGCTTCCATGTGAATTGTAGACTTGTTCCAAATGCTTGATAGTTGAAATTTTACTTTTCTTCTCAAATATAATGCGCTTTCTGTTGACTCAAATCCGAGAACTTCTAATGATTGCGTAGAAACAACTGTTAATTTTAAAGTATCTACAAGATCACTATGAATGAAACTAGACTGGCTACCTCCATCTAGAAGACAACGTGTAAGTTTTGTAATACCAGTTGGCCCGGTAATAAAAATTCTAGCTGTTTGCAAATGCACTGTGTTTGGCGATATGTTTGGCGGAAAAATATCAATTTTATTAGTAGTAACTGAATAATCAACATTGTTTTTGCAAATTGAAACATGGTGCTTTTTCTTACATTTGACACAGCAAGCCTTATCTCTACGAGCACAAACCTTTTTTGAGTGTCCACGCCCAGTACACAAAAAACATCTATTCGTTGCTTTTAATTTTTCTGTACGTGTGTCGATATCTGTCACTATGTTACACTGTTGAGGCCAATGTCCTTTAGTTTCACAGAAGGGACAGAATGGAGATGGTTTTTTAAACTGGTTTTGTTTTTTAGATTTAACATGAAATGCTACTGTAGAAGGCTTAAAACTGTAATCAAAGCTTGGCTCACCTCGAATTTTTAAAGCTGTGAGTGCACCTTCAACTTCGTCTGATAGATATTGCACAAGTTTCTTTATATCACCTTCTGATATTTTCTCCTTCTTAGCGTATATAATCCATCGGCGGCAAATGTCATCAGGAAAAGCACGTAAAATTTTTGGAGTTAAAATACGCCCGTAAGCATTTATATCCTCTCCTAAAGCGGTTAATGCCTGTAATCTTCTATTGCATTCAATAAACACTTCATTCAAGGCAGTAGGAGTGGGGTTTCGTATTGGCGGAATACTTTCCAAAAAGTCTAAATGTGCTTGAATTATTCTGTTTTTGTCGCCGTATCGATTTTGGAGAAGTGCTTTTGTAGTTTCATATGTGCTGGCACTAATGCTAATTCCATCAACTAAGCGTCTTGGCTCGTCTTCTAAATAACCTCTTAAAAATACATGTTTATCAATTACTGATAAATTTTCATTATCATCAATTGACGATTTAAATTGCTCCCAGAAACACTGCCAGTGTTCAATATCACCTCGGAAAGTATCTAGTTTAATAGTTGGTAATTTTACTGTATGAGTTTGAGTTATAAGTGGAGTGGTACTAGGATGTGCATTCGTCGCCAAATTATTATTACTTGAATTTAATGAATCATTTATGGGAGTAGCTGTTGGCGCTGAAATAGACAAATTATTTTTGATGATTTTACGGGCTTTGAAAATCGCCAATTCGGCCGTGTCAATGTAACTTTCACACTGCTTAATATCGTTTTCATATTCTTCATCGGAAAACAAATTATGTATTTCATTATCCACAATTTTTAAATCATTTAAAACTGCTACTAACCTGTCGTATGTATATTCAAGTTTCTCCAAGGAGTCTTCATCTTTAAATTCGGTGATTTCAGTTGAAAAGCGTGTTATATTTCCTCGTATATTTCTTCGTTTCCGTTTCAACAATTTTAATTCTTCTAGCGTCGCCATTTTCAAAAGCAGATGAAAAATAAAAATTAATAAATTCTTTTACCGTAAATGTGTTACCGTAAGTTTTACCGTAAGTGTACTTTTACCGTAATGTGTTCGACGGGTAATGTTTCGGCACCAGATGTTAGGAGATAGTAATTTTACACACGTATTTATTTCCTAACTTACAATTACAATAAAAGAACAAGTAAAACATTTTATATATTTAACAACGTAAGTGATGCCATTCTCAAAAAAGTGAAATGCTAGTTATTATTAGCACGTTTTCCATTCGCCGCAACACTGGTAGAGGAATTATTGTAGCTATTGTAATTTTCTTTATAATAGGCTGCCTTAAATACTTCTTTTGAACTATTGATTGAGGTTATCTACAAAAAAATAAAATAAAGTATTAAGTTCAATAACTGTAACTCAACCATTCACAATTTCTATTCCTTGTACTCATTTTGACTATGTACCCATTTGTAAACACTAGCATTCAACCACACAGATCTTACGGATGCCTTCAACAACGGCGAGTGGTAAAATTTATGCTTAGGAATAACTACTACTTGTGCACTTCTCCTTTTGATCACAACGTACAAATCGAAATAACGAAAAAAATCGAAAAATAACGTATTTTGACTCTATCGACATAACTGAAAAATGATTCGCCTTAAAATGGTGAAATTTCGTATTTATTTCTTTTGTAACATTTATGTTTACTCTTCTTTTTTTTAGTTCCTTCCGCGCCATAGGTAATGAAAATATTCAATAAAACGTACAATATCCCTATCAGTCTATAAAAATAAAATCGGAAAGATACCGGCTTTTGCAGATGCAGTTGAAACTACGCTTTCTAAGTGAATTAACTGTAGTTTCATTATGTACAGATATAGTAATATGTTATACACATATATATAATTAAGATAATTCTAAGTTTATATCATTCAATCAAATTAATACAATGTGTATAATTTAACAAGCACACAAAGAAATCATATGATTCCTTATCACATTATATTTCAGAGTTCTGTATTTTCATTAAACGTAAAAATTAGTGAAGCGCGGTACATGAAAAGTTTCAATTTATAAAATGTTTCACATTCTTAAATTCCTCATAATTAATGGTTTGGTCTACTGTTTTTCAACAAGAGGGCTAATGAGACCGGAACATACTGATTAAAGCCAATTTCGATCGATTACTAACATCCATGCCTCAGTGGGACTCGAACCCATGAATCCAGTACCAAAGAACAGCACCCTAATTAGTCGACCGTCGTTCGACTGTAATTAATGGTAGTATAGTATTGAGCTATGCATACGCTCGTTTATATTTTCTGCTTAATTTTTAGTCTGTGTAATTTTAGAATCTATTAAAATTCTTTGTAAATACAATACTATCTAAAAAAATTTATATTTCTAACTGAATTAATATTCTATCCTGTTCAGTACAAAACCTTACAAAACACGATTAATTAATTTACTTGGATATTCCGAAAAAAAGACATGCTGATTTTAGACAGATATCTACTGTAAACAACAAAAAAGTAGCTATTAGTAGCGAAGAAATATTTGAAAGCTAAACGAAATAAGAAAACTATCACTTCATATAATATTATTTTCAAGATAATGAAAACAAGTGTTCGCCACATGATTTCCTTTTACAACCTGAAGTTTCATCGATAGTTCAATGGTTTCGTTTCTTAAGGTAACGGTGATGTTTGAGTAGAACAGCATCAGGAATTGATCCGCTGATTTAGTTCCGTTATATTAGGGTTTTTCGTTATATAAATATTTTGTAATCAACCAAAAGTTTTTCTTTACTCCGTAACTGGAAGCAATAAACTAAATATTCAAAGTATATTGAGCAACAACTTTTAGTCCTATCCTACGTATTTTCTTTTGGAAAGGTTTTCTTCAGTACCGGAGTTCGAAGGATGTGAACTGAAAACAATGTTTCTAGTCTTTCAGAATTGCCTTTAAGCTGTAGGTCCTGGTTTCATTTGTCCACCTGAAGCCAGTCAGTTGACCGCAAAGCTTCAAACCAAACATTTCTATTATAGCAATCAATCAATTTTGGAGAAATTTTAATCCCGAACTCTGGAATATGGTGGAATTATTCAATCTTTTCACGATCACGTGCTACTCCGATTCACTCCATTATGCCTTTTTGTCAGAAGAAATAAGGAAGTTTACCCTAAAAACAAAATAATCAACCCACATACACAGGCACACATATATTTATGTGTGCATATAATGTATATATGTAGAATCGGTGGAGACCATTGGGAGAGAGATGATAGATGGTGCTACTGAGTGCTAGCGAAGACGTCAGATAGAGATGAGAGAGGACAGAGGGTTCGGAGGTCCGACGCGTAGGTCGACCGTAAGACCGAGAGAGATCCTGTTTGAACAACCTGAGATAACCCTTTAATTCTATTTTATGTCTATATGTAATAATGTAAAGTCAAGTATTGTTCATTAAATGTGATTTGTCTTCAACAAAGAGTCTTCATTACCCCTAGACGCCGTCCTGCCCTACAAAGTGGGGGCTCGGCCGGGATTTAAGCATTGTGGATTAACGTGCTGATTGATCTGAGCATTGTGGATTAATGTGTGGATCCATTTGAGCATTTTGTATTAATAACCGTGTGATCGAATTTGTGAACTGGAAACTCTCACCGCTGACTGTTTTGTGTGAACTGATGCCAGACCTGAAACGAAACTAGCCAGAGACCTACGAGAAAAGGTAGGACACACATTTTTTACTATTCCAAACAGTAAATATAATAGCAGAATGTCAATAACATATCACAAAAGCACGCGTAAAGAGGACATACTACATGTTCTAAATGAGATTGGTGAGCAGGTTGCTGCCAAAGACACAATAATAGACTTAAAGAACAAACTGGAAAACTCCAAAGCATTCCAGGACAATTCAGAATTTGTGATGAATCTTCTCAATATAAGCGTTGAGGATAGACTATCAAAAACTGAGCGTGAACTTCAGTTAACAAAATCAAAACTCGAGTTGGAAAAATTAACACTAAAGCGAATAGAGCGGGAAGCAGAGCTTCAGAAATCGAAAACAGAAGCAAATAAGGATACTTCGAAAAGTGACATTTATGACTTCGAAAACTTAATAAAAAGCGTAAAAACACTAACAATTCAAATACCAACAAAGGCGGAAAATTTTGGTCTGTTTTTTCAGTCGTTGGAACGAGCATTTACAGTTAAGAATGTCCCGGATAAATTAAAATCCGAAATCCTTATCAATATTCTCGGAGAGAACGCGCATGGTATTTTGCTTTACGTGAAGGATGACAAAATAAATAACTATGAAGTAGTGAAAGCGTTGGTGATGAAAGAATTTCAGCCAACAGCACAAGAATGCTTACTTAATTTTAGAAAAGCCAGAAGGCAAGTTAATGAAACGCATGTGCAGTTTGCCACACGTTTGAGTGCCATGTTTCAATATTATCTAAAAATTAGAAACGTAACTACTTTTGAAACTCTTTTTGATTTGATCGTTAGCGATAAAATTTTAGACACACTCGACCAAGAAACGGCTTCTCATATTAAAATTCATCAAGCAGATTCGTGGCTTACGCCTAAAGAGCTTGGTAAGTTCTGTGATATTTTCTTCATGTCAAAAAATAAAACGCTACAGGAGACGCGAGGCAGTTCAAATGTTTGTTTAAGAAACGAAACTGATCCCAATAGCAAAAGCCGCGCGAAGATAGAACATGCATCTAGTACGCAGAGACAATTCTATAAGCAAAACCCAAAATCTAGCAAAGAACCTGTATCCTGCTATGTGTGTGGAGGCCCCCATTTTGCTAGAAACTGTTTTAAAAAGGCATCCAATGCGGAGAACAAGAATGGACAAAAATACGGCGTTAATAGTATTGTGACTTCTTTGCCCGAAAATGGATGTTTATTCAACGAATTGCAATACATAGATATTTATGTCGATGGGAAAAAATTACTCGCGACTTAGGATAGCGGTGCGATTTCGATGATAATAAACAATAAGTTCATTTCCGCTGAAAAGGAGCGCCACTCTCAAATTGTCTTGACTAGCGTATTCGGAGAAGAGAGATTGGCAGATGTGTATAGATTTATGATATCTTTCGAAGGCGCCGGTAAAGTTCAGGATGTTTTGGGAGCGAGCTGTGAAATATTGGCTGACGTCATTTTACCCCCTAAACTGTATGAGTCATTGCGTCAAAAAGAGGCGATTGCTGCTCCAACCTTGTTTAGTGAATCCAACCGAGATAAACATTCCATGCCTTTGCAAACTGATCGTGTAAACAGTGAAACACCAATTTCTTTTTTAGCGAAAGTAGCCGATGTACTTGAAGACTGCCCTTATGACTTATCCCACATTACCGACTGTAAATTAAGAAATGAAACTTATGCGCTTGTTCGAAATTATAAGCCAAACAAAACAGAGACTACTGCTTTGAAAATGAAGATAGTTTTAAGCGATGAAATACCCGCCTGTCAAAGAGCGCGCAGATTGTCATCACTTGAAAAAAGGGAAGTTAATGCGCAAATCGACGAATGGCTGAACAAGGGAATTATTAGAGAAAGTTGTTCAGATTATTCTTCACCAATTGTAGTGTCTAGGAAGCGGAATAAAACAATGCGTTTATGTATTGATTACAGACAACTTAACAAAAAAATAATTAGAGACAGATTCCCACTGCCGATCGTTCAAGAGGTACTTGACAAATTAGAGGGAGAAAGAGTATTCACAACTCTCGATTTGAAAAATGCTTTTTTCCATGTGGAAGTGGACGAGGCGAGTAGCAAATACACTGCGTTTGTAACAGATATGGGACAGTATGAATTCTTGAGAGTACCATTTTGCTTGTGCATTAGTAGCAATTATTTCCAAAGATATATCAATTATGTGTTTAGAGATCTGTTAAGGGACGGAACTTTAATTATTTATTTAGATGACATTATAATCCCAGCTATTGATGAAAAAGAAGCGCAGAAAAGATTGATTCGTGTTTTGGAAGCAGCTTCAAAATATGAGCTCGAGCTTAATCTGAAGAAGTGTCAATTTTTACAGAAAAAAAAAATTAGTTTTCTAGGCCACATTATTGAGAACGGAACCATAAGACCATCATTGGAAAAGACCGATGCAATACGTCACTTTCCAGTACCTAAAAATGTTAAGGATGTACAAAGTTTCCTGGGGTTGACGGGGTACTTTAGGAAATACAAACCTTCATATGCTATCATAGCAAGACCACTCAGTGACTTGTTACGAGACTCAAAACCCTTTGAATTTGGTTGTGAGCAAAAGGTATCTT
>CM063501.1:13921970-13928898 GCA_032207245.1 Pardosa pseudoannulata
TGTGTGTGTATGTATGTATGTATATGAATATATACCGGTAGGTCATAATTAAACGTCCCCTATAAACGACATCCTATAGCGGTAACTGGTGAACTGAATGTAACGAAGTTTTGTATATGGGCTAAATTCACGAGATGCACTCATGAAATTTCGAAAAAATTATTATTTCCAAAATGTCCACCAGAGGGCACCTTTTTGGGAAAAACATATATCTTAACACAATAAACGGAATACAGAAAATGTATTAAAATCCAGAAAAAGAATTATGAGTAATAAAATTCAAAACCGGGAAAAGTTGTAGGAGAAAAAATGTCGAGATTTGCAAGCTTGGGAAGAAGAGAAAGCTTTATGCAAAACATGTTAGGCGTGCGCATACCACACTAAAGCCGCAGGCATGGTGGTCATGTGACCAAAAATGTAGTTCGGCAGTGGAGCTCCAGATTTCAAGGGGTAGGTGGAGTTAGCCCCAATGCTTCGTTGGTTCAATTTTTAGCTAGTGCGGGTTTAACACCCCCCCCCCATCTTCTATGTTTGAATTCAAATGCAGATTTATTCGACTTTTCTTCTATATATGTTTTGGTTGAGCTAATAAATAATTAAAAAGAATCTGGTGTATCCAAGTTTTAATACACACGCTAAACATAAGGGCATAAAACGTTTGCAGACATGGTTATGTTTAAGTAAATGTTTCCAGCTGTAATAATGACGGTTTCTTCAGTTGAACATGCTTTACTGGTGAAGCTGTTTTACGAAAACAAAGAGAATGATTCTGCTGCAGTTCGGTAATTCCGTCGTAGGAAGAACATAAGGCGTAGACTAATGTCTTCTAAATGTATCCGTGGAATGATTAAGAGATCACCCTTAAAGAGGCCGTAAACGTGTCACACCGGTACTTCTTGATGCCGTCAAGACAGCGGTTGGCTCACAGTCACAGGCATCAGATTTTGGGGCAGTAGCGTGAGTGCAGTCCCCACCTTCCGGAAAGTACTCCGAAACATAATGCACTTCCACCCGTACAAGATCTGCTACACCTAGTTGCTGCTTGATACCAAGATCTCTCTTTCGCAGTTAGTGTTCTCCACAGAATGCCATGGCTTTACATGTTGTTCGATGACAAGGTAATCACAAAGTAGTCAATAAATGTCGATATGGCTTACCGTTTTTGTCTTTTATTGTGTTACATTTCATGTTTTTCCCGAAAAATGTATATCTGGTTGAAATTTTGGAAGTAAATTTTTTTTTTCGAAATTACGTGATCGCCTATTGTGTATAGGCCACACACAAAACTTTGTCGCTTTCCTTTCATCCACTTGCGCTGTAGGACGCCGTTTATAGGAGAAGTTTAATTATACCCAGGACTTTGACCGGAACTGAATTGAAAACCAAAAATTGGAAAAAAAAACTGTTATTTTGGTCTTAATGGATACCGGAATTGAACCGAAAATAATTTCGATTTATTTCCGATAAACATATTTTGATCACAGAATTGTCGCATATATAGATATTGCATTTGAGTCACTCGTTTTAGATGTACGATGCTGTTTATAGGAGTTTCATTATAAACACCGGTATATGTATGTGTGTGTGTGTGCATGCACGTGCTCCATTGACCTCTTGACTCGCTACTAAAACATATAAAAAAAGATTTGCACGAGCTATATATATATATAATGTACACGGTCGCAGATACTGTTAAGCTTTGCCGTAAAACTAATAATTGAAACGTAAAAGCCACTTACTATTTTGATGGAAATTATTTCATTATTAGTAGGTTCCTGCAAAAAAGAGAAAGATCAATATAAACATCTATAACATAAGTTTCGATTTTATTCAGTTTCATGTGTGTTTATGAAATATATGGACCCAAATCCCGTCAAAATAGTAGTAGGCGAATTTAAAAAGAAAAACCTGAAAGAACAAAACCGTCGCTATAAAATAAAATAGCGTCGTAAGAGGTAGAACGGATTTTACAAACTAGGCACATCTTTTATAAACTCACAAGTTCAATACACTGCAGTTTAAAAAAAAGTTCTTGAAATAAATCGACTCACTACAGCGTGTTTTGAATTTCAGTACGCCACGTAGTACTAAATATTCACCGTTTGAATTACTCAGGGGAACCAGAATGAAGAACCCTGAAGAAACAGTTATAAGAAATTTGCTCGTGGAAGAAACTCAAGAACAGTATCATCAACATCGTGACAACATCAGAAATGAAGTCAAGAAGAACATTTTAAAGATACAAGAGGAAAACCGCAAGACTTATAACAGAAATCGAAAAGAAGCTCGTTAATACAAAACCAGAGATTTGGTGGTGATATTGAGGACGCAGTTTGGAAGCAAATTGAAGCTAAGACCGAAATATTTTGGACCCTATCAAGTCACAAGTGTTAAACAGCATGAGCGCTATAATGTGAGAAAAATTGGGGACCACGAAGGGCCGAATGTCACATCATCGTCAGCAGACCAAATGAAACCATGGACTAAATAATAGAAGTGGAAAGTGAACTCAGACTATTTTGTGTGGTGTTTAACAATTTGTAATCCAAATTATTAATCTATGTATTTGTTTTGTTTTGTTCTTTAGTTAGTATTTTAGATCCAGGACTGTTTCGTCAGTGAGGACACTGCCAGTCAGGATGCCCGAGCAGTTGTAGAATCGGTGGAGACCATTGGGAGAGAGAAGATAGATGGCGCTGCTGAGTGCTAGCGAAGGCGTCAGATAGAGATGAGAGAGAGAGGGTCCGGAGGTCCGACGCGAAGGTCGACCGTGAGACCGAGAGAGAGATCCTGTTTGATACGACTATCAATTTATAAAATGTTTCACATTTTTAAATCCCTCATAGTTAAGGGTTTGGAGTGCTGCGGTCTACTGTTTTTCAACAAGAGGACTAATGAGACCGGAACCTACTGATTAAAGCCAATTTCGATCGACTACTAACATCCATGCCTCAGTGGGATTCAAACCCATGAATCCAGTACTAAAGAACCTCACCCTAATTAGTCGACTGTCGTATAATTACTGGTAGTATAGTATTGAGCGATGCATACGTTCGTTTACATTTTCTGCTTAATTTTTAGTCTGCGTAATTTTAGAGTCTATTAAAAGTCTTTGTAAATACAATACTATCTAAAAACTTTTATATTTCTAACTGAATTAATATTCTATCATGTTCAGTACAAAACCTTACAGAACAAGATTAATTAATTTACTTGGATCATCTGAAAAAAAAGAAATGTTGATTTATGACAGATATCTACTGTAAACAAAAAAAGGTAAGTCTTACGAAGGAATATTTGAAAGTTTAAAGAAAGAAGAAAACTATCACTTCATATATAATGTTATTTTTAAGATAATGTAAACAAGTGTTCACCACATGATTTCCATTTACAACCTGCAGCTCCATTGATAGTTCAAAGGTTTCGTTTCTTAATGTAACGATGTTGTTTGAGTAAAGTTCAAGACCAGCATCACGAATTGATCCGTTGGTTTAGTTCCGTTATATTAGGGTTTTTCGTTATAGAAATATTTTGTCATCAACCGAAAGTTTTCTCCCCTTTACTCCGTAATAAACTAAGAAATTCAAAATATATCATGTAACAACTTTTAGTCCTATTCTACGTATTTTCTTTAGGAACGATTTTCTTCGGTATCGGAGTTCGAAGGATTTGAACTTCTCTGATGGAAGGAATGTTTGTAGTCTTTCAGAATTGGCTTTAAGCTGTAGGTCCCAGTTTCATCAGTCCACGTGTCGCCAGTGAGTGGACCGTAAAGCTCCAAACCAAACATTTCTATTATAACAATTAATAAATTTTCTATAAATTTTAATCCCCGAACTCTGGTATATGTTGGAATTATTGACCCTTTTCAAGATCACGTGCTAGTTCGATTCACTTCCATTATACACTTTTGTCACAAGAATTTCCTAAGGAAGGTTCGCTTAAAAGCAAAATAATCAACTCACATAAACACACATACACATATATTTAAGTGTGTGTGTGTGTGTGTATGAATATGTACCGGTTGGTTATAACTATACTACCCCTATAAACGGGATCCTATATCACAAATAGACTTCCTGACTCGCTACTAAAGCAGATTCAAAATGATTTTCACGAGCTATGTATATAACATGTAGGCGTTCACCGATATTGCTACGGATTGCTCTACATGTCACAATGGAAAGCCACACAAAAATCCCTTACTTCTTGTATGGCAGGAGTTTCAGGGCTGGACAAATCCTGCAAAAAAAGAGAAAAATCTTTAGAAACGTCTGTAACCGGAAAGCTCCAAAACAAACACTTCTTTTATAACAATTAATAAATTTTGGACAAATTTTAATCCCTAAACTCTGGTATATGGTGGCATCATTGAACCTTTTCTAGATCACGTGCTACTTCGATTCACTTCCCTTATACATTTTTGCCCACAGGAATTTCCTAAGGAAGGTTCACCTAAAAACAAAATAATCAACCCAACTAAGCACACACACACGTATATGTGTGTGTGTGTGTGTGTGTGTGTGTATAATGTATATATATGTAAGTGCGTGATCCTATAGCACAAATAGACTCCATGGTTCACTACTGAAACAGATTCAAAATGTTTTACACGAGCTATGTATATAATATGTAGGCGCTCGCCAATATTGCTACGCATTGCTCTACATGACAGAATTGAAATACACGCTAAAGCCACTTACTTCTTTTATGGCAGGAGTTTCAGGGCTGGACATATCCTGCAAAAAGGAGAAAAATCAATAGAAACGTCTGTAACCGGAAAACTCTAAAACAAACATTTCTATTATAACAATTAATAAATTTTAGAAAAACTTTAATCCCTAAACTCTGGTATATGGTGGCATTATTGAACCTTTTTAAAATCACTTTCTACTTCGATTCACTTCCCTTATACATTTTTGCCCACAGGAATTTCCTAAGGAAGGTTCGCCTAAAAACAAAATAATCAACCCACATAAACACACACATATATTTATATGTGTGTATATAATGTTATATATTTATGTGTGTGATCCTATAGCACAAATAGACTTCATGGCTCGCTACTGAAACAGATTCAAAATGTTTTACACGAGCTATGTATATAATATGTAGGCGCTCGCCAATATTGCTACGCATTGCTCTACATGTCAGAATTGAAATACACGCAAAAAGCCACTTACTTCTTTTATGGCAGGAGTTTCAGGGCTGGACATACCTGCAAAAAGGAGAAAAATCAATAGAAACGTCTGTAACCGGAAAACTCTAAAACAAACATTTCTATTATAACAATTAATAAATTTTAGAAAAACTTTAATCCCTAAACTCTGGTATATGGTGGCATTATTGAACCTTTTTAAAATCACTTTCTACTTCGATTCACTTCCCTTATACATTTTTGCCCACAGGAATTTCCTGAGGGAGGTTCGCCTAAAAACAAAATAATCAACCCACATAAACACATACATATATTTATATGTGTGTGTATATAATGCATATATATTTATGTGTGTGATCCTATAGCACAAATAGACTTCATGCCTCGCTACTGAAACAGAATCAAAATGTTTTAGACGAGCTGTGTATATAACATGTAGGTGCTCGCCGATATTGCTACGCATTGCTCTACATGTCAGAATTGAAAGCCACATAAAAGCCACTTACTTCTTTTATGGCAGGAGTTTCAGGGCTGGACATAGCCTGCAAAACAAGAAATATCAATAGAAACGTCTGTAACCGGAAAACTCTAAAACAAACATTTCTATTATAACAATTAATAAATTTTAGAAAAACTTTAATCCCTAAACTCTGGTATATGGTGGCATTATTGAACCTTTTTAAAATCACTTTCTACTTCGATTCACTTCCCTTATACATTTTTGCCCACAGGAATTTCCTGAGGGAGGTTCGCCTAAAAACAAAATAATCAACCCACATAAACACACACATATATTTATATGTGTGTGTATATAATGCATATATATTTATGTGTGTGATCCTATAGCACAAATAGACTTCATGCCTCGCTACTGAAACAGAATCAAAATGTTTTAGACGAGCTGTGTATATAACATGTAGGTGCTCGCCGATATTGCTACGCATTGCTCTACATGTCAGAATTGAAAGCAAAAAAGCCACTTACTTCTTTTATGGCAGGAGTTTCAGGGCTGGACATAGCCTGCAAAACAAGAAATCAATAGAAACGTCTGTAACCGGAAAACTCTAAAACAAACATTTCTATTATAACAATTAATAAATTTTAGAAAAACTTTAATCCCTAAACTCTGGTATATGGTGGCATTATTGAACCTTTTTAAAATCACTTTCTACTTCGATTCACTTCCCTTATACATTTTTGCCCACAGGAATTTCCTGAGGGAGGTTCGCCTAAAAACAAAATAATCAACCCACATAAACACATACATATATTTATATGTGTGTGTATATAATGCATATATATTTATGTGTGTGATCCTATAGCACAAATAGACTTCATGCCTCGCTACTGAAACAGAATCAAAATGTTTTAGACGAGCTGTGTATATAACATGTAGGTGCTCGCCGATATTGCTACGCATTGCTCTACATGTCAGAATTGAAAGCCACATAAAAGCCACTTACTTCTTTTATGGCAGGAGTTTCAGGGCTGGACATAGCCTGCAAAACAAGAAATATCAATAGAAACGTCTGTAACCGGAAAACTCTAAAACAAACATTTCTATTATAACAATTAATAAATTTTGGACAAATTTTAATCAATAAACTCTGGTATATGGTGGCATTATTGAACCTTTTTAAAATCACGTTCTACTTCGATTCACTTTCCTTATACATTTTTGCCCACAGGAATTTCCTAAGGAAGGTTTGCCTAAAAACAAAATAATCAACCCACATAAACACACAAACATGTGTGTGTGTATATATATAA
>CM063501.1:13928998-14078998 GCA_032207245.1 Pardosa pseudoannulata
AGTGCCATTTTTTGACGCTAACTCAACAATGGAAATGCTCGTGCCGAAAAATAAAACGGCATTTTAATATATAAGATGCTAGCGATTAAATCTTCATTGAATTTGTGTCTTATATTAAAATTGCTCACACTTTTTTTATGGCAAAATATAAGTTTAACCCTAAATTACATTACTGTATTACCACTGTACGTTTATTTAGCAGCGTTAATAGATCTTGCCATATTACGTGGTAGCAGAGGTTTTGACAGCAACAGTGCTAATTTTGGAAATATTAATAAATGTTGTCCAAAATTAAGGAAATTTATCACAAACCACAAGGTTTTGTATGAAACAGAAACACACATTCATATTGATAACCATATGAATATAAATATAACTGTATAAAGGATAGGTTTTTATTTGCATATGAGAATCACTGAAATTTGTACTTTTTGTTGTTAGAATATTGATAAGCCCTTACTCTGGGAGTTGCGGTTCGTACCGAACGTTCGTTGTGACGTCACCTTGACGTCAGATTGCGGAAATTTTGAGAGCAAACGATACTTCGGTACTCTGGGGGTTACATGCGGAAATTTACAGCAACCTAAACAATCGGTAACTTTCCGCATGTAACCCCCATAGTACCGAAATATCGTTTGCTGTCAAAATTTCCGCAATCTGACGTCAAGGTGACGTCACAACGAACGTTCGGTACGAACCGCAACTCCCAGAGTAAGGCCCTTAATAAACATTTCATTGTAACGTAAAAATTAACCAATAATTAACTTTAAAATTAGTTCTTATATAAAAATGCTATAATTTGAATCACATGGAAATGAAAGTTTATCACTTTATATCTAAATTTCCAGGTCAAATCGAATTGATACTATTCAGAAGATGTTTGAATAATATAAAATAAGAAATTAATAAATGAGATTTAAAGGAATGACGTCATAATGATAAAAATTATGGTTTTCACCTATTATGTGACTATTATTTTACCTATTATTATGTGATAAATTGAAAATTTTAATCTCCTTCTTTTAACCGAGGAAAACCGCGCTTGTAACTATCGGTAACTTTCCGCATGTAACCAACACCACCTAAAGGATCTTTTAGGAGGTTTTGATGTAACTCCTAGGGCCATATTCACCATGATTTTAATACTCGGATCTAAAAGCGAACCAGCATTTTCGTATTCTTCAAAGAGAATCCGCGGATTTCAGCTCATTTTAATTCCCTGTTTCTGATCCCCCGAATTTGGAGGATTAATTGCCTAATCCACGGATGGTACATTTTACGCATGCGCTCTGCGTTGAAAACAAACATGGTGGATATATTTTCAGATTTAGAAGATCTCGGAGTTTTACAAATGTTGGAAATAACAGAAAGCCGAAGGAAAAGATTTGTGCATCCAGGTAGAACAAATGATTTGGATTGTTTAGATGATGTAGACTTTCGGTTGCGTTATCGTTTTAATAAATATACAGCTAATTCGAATGCTAGATGACACGATTTCAGCTCCTTCGAAAAGAATAATGCTCTATCTTCTGCTGAAAAATTTTTGTTAGCATCAAGGTATTTTGCTGCTGGATCTTTCCAGATTTTTCAGAAAAGATTCTGCCTCGGTTTCATCAAAATTCTTCCTTTTATATTCTTTCATTCTTATTTCGTGAGCAAATATTAGTAAAACTACAGATCCTTGTAGAAATTTATAATTTTTTGAAACGATATTTATGTCTGGTTGAGTAAATAGGTAAATCAACTTAGCATAAGAAATATCTCCGGAGAATCTCCAATCCGGAGTATCTCCGGAGAATGACCAATCAAAACATCGCTTACCTATTTGCAATAATTAATCTACAGATCAGGGAATCCACTCATGGTGCATATGACACCAGTTTAAATCACAATTAACGGCGTGTGATCACTGATCTACCGATTCCCTGATCCGTTTTTTGATCCTGGATACCTCGATTTTGGTGAATATGACCCTTGGAGTACCGAAGTATCGTTTGCTTTCAAAATTTCCGCAAGCTGACTTCAACGTGACGTCCCAACGAACTCGCGAACGAACAGCAACTCCCAGAATAAAACTCAGTTTTTTTCCGGTTCAGTAAAAATCCTTGTAAAGGCGCTTAACTGCGCAAGTCTATTCTTAAAGGAATGTGATTTGTTGTAGATTATTTACCGGTTTGTTTCTCCAATAGCAATGCACTTTTCTTTCTAAAATTTGCTACCAATTACAATTGATTTATTTAGATCGTAATTTAAAAGGAAGTGTATTGATTCTTTTGTAGCGAGCAAGTTGTTTATTTTTGAAAGTGTTTCTTCATATAATGTATATATAATAAATTTCTTTTTTATTCTTTATGTGACAATGGATAATTACGACAGTGCATTAGACTGGAAGACAGTATTTAAAAAAATTCTAAGTAGTCCCGAAAAGTCTAATAGTTCAAGTTCGTTAATAACGACCGAGGAAGCGAATACAACTATTAATATGCAATGTGAAGAGAAAGAACGCCGCGAAAACGTTACTTATATTTTTTCTTCAAAAATTACATCTTCTAGTTGTAATAATATATTTGAAGCCAAAGCTAATTATTCTTCATCTTTTCATAATTCGACACTAGATAAAAAGTCTGCTAGTGAAGTTTTTTTAGAGAGAGAACAAGATGTAAGAAATAATACAAAACTAAGCCACAACTTTTCAAATAATGGCAAGAGTAATCCAGTCCCTGAATGGAATAAAGCATTCAAAATTATTCTAGGGAAAAATAAATCTACAACTATGGAAAACCGAAATTTAACTTCTGATCCTATCAAAGTAATTTAATTATTAATTAGATCTAATTAAAGATATAACCTCTGCAGTACATATGCAGTTAGCTAAATCAACTAACCATGCTTTATAATGTATTCTAAAATATTAAATTTTTTGAAAACTTATTTTTTAATCATAATAAATTAAAACCTAACTTACGTAACTTTAATACGTTTAGTTTGTAAAAAAATATTCACTTGCTGAAAATAAAAAATCTAATTTATGCTTTATAGATATTTTCTTGTAAGTTTGGATGTTTGAAGAGCTTAACATAAAAAAGAGCAGGGCTAAACTAATAAGTTATTCTTTCTTTTGTTAAACATTACTCTCTAGAAAAGTCAGACAAAGTTTTATTAATTTTTTCTGACAAGTTAGAAATCAATTTTGAAGTTATATAAATTTAGTTATTATTAGCTTACTTATATTGTAGTATGAATGAATAGAATCAATTTTATCTTTTGATTTTGGCAAGCTGGAAGGTGATAAAAGTTTTTCCTTTAGTAAAAAAATTTTATATATATATAATAGTAATATTGTATTAAAAATTTTAGAGTATTTGACTAATTTATGTAATTATTAACAATGATATTGCTTAAATTCATAAAATCAATATATAATCTATTACTTTCACCCCCTCCCTTTTATTTCAATCTAGTTCTTAAATTCTTTTATCTGGTGCTCCAAATGAAACAAAAATTATCCAGAGAGCATAAATATTTTAATTGATGTAAGGTTAAATTTATTTTTACTATTTATCATTCATATTGAAAAAATAGTGTCATTTCTTTCAAAATGAAATTAGTTTTTTATTATAAATTGGGTAACTGGAGAAAGATACACTAATAGAAATCATTTAGTTTAAAACCATTTAAAAAGATCTTGGGTGATCAGAGAAGTTCCCAATTAGCAGCTCACCAAACTAATAATTGCTGAACGATGGCCGATTGGTTAGGGTGCTGGCCGTTGGAACTGGAGTTTGTGGGTACGAATCTCACTGTGGCATGGATGTTCGTAAGTGTTTGGAATCGGCTTTAAGCTGTAGGTCCTGGTCTCATTAGCCCTCGTGTTGCAAAAAGTAGACCATAGCACACCAAACCAAAACCAAACTAATAATCAATACTAGGAAAAAATAGCACAAGAAATATAATTCGAAAAAATCAGAAATTGATATTGGGTCAAAATCACCCATCCTGCAGTTCTAGTGTTAATTATAAAGGGAAAAGCCAGATAATTTTGACTATTTGTACCAATATAAAAAAAGTTATTAAATAAATGCCTGGTTAAAGAAAAAATCTTTTAATAGGATTGTTTCATCCTATCTGTTCTAATTATAGAAAGATTTTTCTCCAAACAATTGGTGACTGAGTGGTAAATTTCAGATAGCTTAATAATAGGAAATTTCAGGCATTTAAAGTTATGACATTATCCCAGATGTAGTACTTACTCTCTTAAAATTAGAAAAGAATACTTAAGATTTTATTGAAAATGCTTGAAAAGCTGTAAAATTTTTATGCAATACATATAGTTCAGCTTACAAGCATTGGGCTTTAGAGCTGAAGAACTTTTTTCGGTGAGTACATTTTGTTAAAGTGTTAAAGAATGTTATTTTCTTTTAAGGTAAGGTCATTTTCTGTTTTTGCTTTAAGGGAAAATGTGTAAATTTTCTTAATACCCTTTTTGTATATTAAACTATTTAGATTTTTTTTAATGCTACAAGTTTAAGAAAAGTATTTTATTTTAGTTGCATTATTCATATATGATCATTTAGAGTATTTGGGTAAGAAATGGGACTGTAATATATACACTGCATGTGGTAAGAGACGTGTATTTGACTTATCTTGTTGTTCATAGCCATCTCCCTAGTTAAATTTTGAAATAGGAACAGTACACATTTTAGAAGATTTAGAGAATTACTATATTAAGATTATTCAAGAGCTTCAGGTATTAAGGAGGAATTTTTACATTTGTAATGAACTAAAGGAAAAAAAAACATACAGCTCTTCAATCAGGTTATTTCTAAATCTATAAGTCACACTGTGACAGTATTTAAAGTGGTAACTTAAGTAACAAGTAGTTACCAAACAATGTTAAGTTTTTAATGCCTCTGTCAATCAGTAGTCAGAAGGCAACTGATTACTGACTATACACAATAAGCTAGTAAAATAAAAACATGTTCAGCAAAACTACCATGCAGACACTCCCAAATATCAGACAACTCTATTTAAGAAACACTTTTACACTTCACTCTTCCATTGATAGTATTTTTTTTATTAATAATTACCTCAAATAGAGACATTTAATCACAGAATTATGCTGTGATAATGTTTCATTATAAAAATAAAGGAAGAAAAATTCAAAACTGAAAGTAGTCCAAAATAAAATATTACTTTTATACTAACACATTTTTTCATAATCATTGATTTGGAAGTACTTGCGAAAAGTCTTTTTTTTTCCCTTATACTGTAAATTTTGGATTTGGAGACTTGGGTCCTTTTAATTGTTAATGCCTGAGTTGACTTCATTAGTAATACCATGTTTACTTTTTTCTTGAGGTTTATCTTCTGAACAACTACTAGATATTTTTAATGAACAAAACTAATTATTAAACAATAGAAAATTAGAATTATACTAATGTAACTACTTGATATAAAAGCTCTATTTTAATCCGTGTATCTTGATGATGATGAAAACTGCCAAGAAATATAATCAAAGGAAACAGGAGATGCTGCTGAGAAAACAAAAACAACCAATGTCCCCAACCGTGCACTTCTAGTAACAGAAGTGAAATTTAGATTGACTGTAAAAACATGCTATGTGATGTCACCTTATAGGTTTTTGTATTAAACTCAGTGTTTGGTTTGAATAAAGACCCATAAAACTCAATGGTACTTAATTGAGTTATAAACTGAAAAGTGTTACTCTGGGTGGTCACATGTTGGGTACCTTAAAATTCAGGATGTTTTTCAAAATGCTACAAAAATTGGGGATTTTTCCATAATTTCATGAAATTTCAGAAAAAGTTTTTATATATCACTAGAAGAGTGATGAAAGCACCAAGATTAAAATTTCAAATTTTAAAATATATAGTTTTACATTTTATTAAACAGTGTTAAAAAATGTAGTTTTCTTTTAAGGTAAAATCATTTTAGTGTTTTCACTTTAAGGGGAAATGTACAGTTTTTCTTAGTATGCTTTATGTATGTTAAATTTAGATTTCTTTTTCATGCAATTAAATTTAAGAAAAATATTTTATTTTAGTTGCATTATATATATATATATATATATATATATATATATATATATATATATTAGCTGTTTCACACTCAGCCTTTGGTCTGGGTAATAAATGTTCCCAAGTTAAGTTTTAAAACCATTATTTTAGATATTCATATTCATAAATATCTTAAACCTCATATGCAAGATTGTTGACAAATATGATAGCTTATTATTAATGGATAATTACAGTTATACCTATGTATATGCTCTGTGTTGCCCGCCTGTGTTTTGATGCCAAATTACACAGCTTTCTCTATTAATTAACTCAACAGTGTGTTATATTTGGCACGGGTGGATTCAGATATGTAGATATGCACAGCATAAAAGCAGTCTCAATTTCATTTTTTAAAAAAATAGTTATTAACCTGGTGTACCATCGATTTTCTAGAATATTGCGTTATTTTAGCGGTAGATCAATTGACTTATTTAAAATAAAAATATCAAGATAAAATATAAAAATTATATCTACCAAATAATAAACATATAGTTTAATATATCAAAACCTATATTATCGTCTGCTATATGGTATTCCGCAAAAAATATAAAAATGTATTTACAGTATTAAAATGGTAAAAATTAAAGTTTTTGTAAAAAATTTCTTTCCATGAAAGCAAAAAAAAAAATAAATAAATAAATAAAATAAAAACTTACAAAAATGTGATATTTCTGTTAATAAGAGGTCTACATAAAAAAAAAAAAAAATTTATAAAGCTTGTAAATCAGACACTTTATTATCTTTTTTCAATTTTTAATAAACACGTAATAATTAATTTATTGTTTGTTTTAAGAAGTTGGTAGTAATAAGTGATTGGGCATAATTTATATTTTGTCACACTGAAGAAAGTTTCTTTTCAGGAGCAGAAAAATTTACAAAACTATGATTCCTTTGTTAATACAAGATCTACAGAAAGAGAAAATGTTTATAATATTCCTAAATCAAAGGTACTTTTAAATTTTTTACTATTGTTATCATAAGTACTGAAAATGTGGAACATAAATATTATGGTGTTATATAATTTATATATAAATCTTGTGTCAGTCCTTTTTCTTATGCTGAATTTGTTGGGCCATTGCCTTTCAGTATCACAGTATGAATTCATATTGTAAAACTAGCATAGATGTTTGTAGCCATTTGTAATTGGTTTTAATATTATCTAAGACTGTGGTAAATATACTTATTTAAGTCACTATTTTTGAAAAAATAATTAAAAAAATGAGCAAAGAAATGATGCAACAGTACATACCTAGAGAACACTTCTATTTATTTGTATTTCCATTGCTGAGTTTTTGAAAAAAAGTCTTTGATTGTTTTTGACGTCTGTTTCAAGTTCATTTGGGAATTTTTCATTATCACTGATTCCATATCCATTAAATTTCAAAGAATATCTTCAGAATTAAATTATCCTTCAAAATATTGATGCAAGGCATTGATTGCATTGAAGGCTTCTTTTTCATTAATGTTTTCAAAAGCTTGGGTGATTTCTTCTCTGTCGTCGGAATTGCAGATTTCTTCATTTCCGGTACTACGGGCAATAAAATCGTTCTCATTCAAATTTTCTTCTCTTTTAAAAATTCGTCTATCGCAACTAACGCATCAAAAAGGTAATTGAAGTTCCTGAAATTTGAGACTGAGGAGCTGGGTTATTTCATTAGTGTCTGGAGTGTCATCTACCTAGGACATCAATGTCGTACCTGATGAAAGGGTACTTTAAGTAAACACAAAGAGAGGAGTACAGGTTTCTTGAAGTTGCACCACAGTACAATAATTTAAAAATAGCCCACTTGCTCAAGAGTTCTCCGGTCTAAAATTGGAGGTCGCTCTAACGAAAAATAATACCCTTGGGGTCGTTGTAATGATTCAAAATTAATTATTCCTATGGTAAAATAATTGAGACTTTTTAAGATGGTCATTCTAATGAAGGGGTCGTTAAAGAGAGGTTCTACTGTATTAATAACTTTTAATAACTTCTAGTATACACTAAATCCCACAACTACCCCTACAGATACCAGCCATAACCAGGGTGGGATGAGAAGACCATGTCAACTATCCATAAAAACCAAAATCTTTAGCCCTCCTGTGCAAAACAGTAGACCGTAGTGCTTCAAACCAAACCAAAATCTACAGACTGAGTATTTTTAGCTATGGTACTAAGAGTTGTACTAAATTCACTAGTTATGAAATATATGTGTGTAAATACATAAATATGCACACATTATATTAACAATGTTTTAGAAATTATTACACATTCATTAACATCATTAGAACCATAACTAATTTCCCTTTAAAATTCTAAATATATTTTTTACCAAGATAAACAGTTAGGACTATATGTATACATACACACATTCTAATGTGAAAATATTTTCTTTAAATATTGCAAGTTAAAAAAATTACTACAAATTATTGCACAAACATGATTACACCTAACAATACAATAGTTGTCAAAAGATTCAAACATATAAGAAAATGAAGTTTAAAAAAAATAAACCAACTAAATTAAAAATATTTCTTAACCTACTTTTCTTTACCAAAGTAAATAAATGAAGGAGAAATTTGTTTTTAACTTATTGTAGATATCATTTAATTTTTTGGTATTGTACCTACTTTTATCAATTCTGTGATACTCACATAAAGATTCATTCATTCTCTTTTTAATAAATGTGCCTGCATTTAGTTTGAGCAGTAACAGAAACTGATAAACATATTAACCCCCTAACATGATTTTAACAATAAAGGTTTGCTTTGCTTAAAAAGAAGAAAACATTTAGGATGATATTTTATTCTGCACATAACATTCAATTTGTTTAATTTGTATTCATTCACTCCCATTTGATTGTAGTATTTACAAAATATGCTTTATAAATATGCAGTACAACCTAAAAAAATAAGCGTAAAATGTTCATTTGGATAGCAGCCAGTGGGCAATGGTACCCTGAATTTCCATGTTTTTTTTTTTTTTTTTTTTTTTTTTTTTTAATTATCCTTCCGGGTTGAAAATTTCCACCATGGTAGTTTAAATTCAAAGAAGCAGAAAAAAAACTTAAAAAGGTTTCTTGTCAAACTTTTGTTATTGCTTGTGTTTTGTGTTCCCGCTGCAGAGCTAGTATTATATTACAGTCTGCATTTCTCTGGTCATTGTAGGGGTAGAAGAGAAGAGGTGATTTGCTGAATTATAAGCTTTGACTTTTGAATGGGTGTTGATTTGAGTAAGCATAGCATTGCAAGGATGCATTCTCATGACTGTCGTATGAATGTGTGTGTGTGGGATAATATTTTACTTCTGTGATTGGTTATAGTTTAATCCAGCGTTTATTGTACCATAAAACAAATTTATTATAAATAAAATGTATTTGATATTCAAGATTTAAAAATTCAATTCTAGGCTAATTTACGAGGCACATCTAGATAGTAAGTTTCCCTACTTAAAAGAAAAAAAGAACTCACACTTTCAGGGACATATTTATTGGCAACAAGTACAGGAATGTTTCAGCTATTTTTCAGCATAGCCACCAGCAGAATTGAGACACTTGTCGTATTGTGGGATCAATTTTCGTATCCCTCTGTCGTAGAACTCTGCTGCCTGTGAATTTAACCAGCCTTCCTGTCCCAGAACACCGTGTACATCCCTTTCCATACCATCAGCGTCTGTTTGAATTTCGTACTGACCGAAGATCCACAATGATGCCAATGCATTGACAGTTGCTTAGTTTCTGGGGTAAAGTGCAAAATCCAAGTCTCATTGCCCGTGACGATCCTGTAGAGGAATTTGTCACTGTCATCATTATACCATACCAGAAATGTCAGTGCTGCTCCTAAGCGTTGAACTTTGTGTTCAGGTGTCAGTTTCGGTTCATAGACCTGGCAGATCTAACGATGAATTTCAATTGGCTCAATGCTTTGTGCATTCAAGATCATCGACCGAACCTTGTAGGCGGCGGGAGAAGGAATTAAGAGTTTCTATTTCGGACCACTGTTACCACAGTACTGGCAGGAGTCGGAAGCTGTCCAGCTGGCATATGATTGATATGTCATACATCAGTTACACATGCACAATTGACACAGCTAATTACATTTACTTTAAAGGGGAAAACATCGGGAAACTTACTTTCTGGATGCACCTTGTATTTAACATCTGAGAATGAGATTCTCCAAAAGAAATTGAAGTTTTTCATTTTAATTGTTAAAATTAAAGCAGTCACTGCTTTACTTTACTAACAATTAAAATCAATGTTTGAAATTTACTAACAATACATTAAATCTTATTAGTAACATGCAATTATTTGTTTTAAGTAATTAACATTTTTTAGTTCTGGGTTTTTGATTATGAATGATATAAATTCCAGGATTTTGAATTAGAGGCACAATCACTCCTGACTTCATTAGTCTTTCCCCCACTCCTCTTCCTAAGGTTACGATAATGCCACATGTATCCTCTCTGATGGTAGATTTTTGTGATCAATCACTGCACCACTCTGTAGAGTTTTTCCATTTTAAAACATTTTTCAGTTATTTTTTAAGATAATTTTCAAAAATTGATAATGAATTAAAATTTTAAAATCCAGTTTTTGACTGAAGGCAATTTAAGAAATTTTACCCTCTGGATATATGATTTAGTACCTGGATATCTGGTTTAATCTGTAACTAGTATATCAGGATGCTAAGTTTTGGATTGGCCAAAATAATTTCTTGCATTTAATGTCATCATAAATATCTTATATTTACCAGAATAGGCAGCCTGTGTCAACTTATCAAATCAAATTGCTAAAGTCTTAAACAGGAATTAATCCATTTTTCAATGTTAAAGAGAATTAATATTAAATTTTAAAAAAATTTTAATCTCTTTCATTAAAAAATTCATTAATTTAAGTTTTCAGATGCAATTAAAAAATTATAGAAACAATAGTTAGTACTTAATTAAATATTTATCCTGTTTATTCAGCAGTATGACTTTGTTAGAATTTAAATTAAGCTGAACGTTATATGTTCAAAAATTATTCCCTTCTCAGGTGATAGTCAGAACAATTTATCTGTTTTGATGGCAGAAAGCTATTTGAAAAGCCATAAAATGGTAACCTAATTATGATTAATTAGAAATGCTGTAAATTCATTCTCTTTAAGAAATCATAGACATAACAAATTTTTATATATTTATTTTATTTTATTTATTTATTTTTTTGACAAAATATTTTTTAGTTTATTTATATATTTTACAGGATCCAGAGGAGGAAGAAGTTAAAAAATTATTCGCCCTCAGCCGAATGTTTAAACATGACTATCACAACTTAAATGATTTCGATGGTGCTGGAGTTGACATTTTCAAATGCGATAAAAGTTTACTTTCAAAATCATTTGAGAAATCTAGTAAGGTAGACTTAACTGATAAATCCTCTCAATATGAATCTGATTCCAAATTTGTCCCTGTAAAAGGATTAGTTGCTAAATATATACCTTATACAACAGCCGAATTAATAGCTTCACCAAAAGTTCCTTTCATTGAACCTCCATGGGATGATGATTTAATGTGAAATGAGCACAATAATCTTATTGTGTTAGGCAGCTAAATAATTTTTATAAACTATAACCAAGGTTACATAAAAAAAAAGCTCTGGTTATTTTGGCATATTTCTATTAGAAAACATTACCAAGAATGAATGAAAGTTATAATTTACAACTGATATAAATTGGAAACAATAGCATCTTTAAATAAAAGAAAAAATATTTAAAAATTATTTTATTGATTTAACTTAAAGCTCATATTAAAGACATATGAGAATTTAATCTAAAAATAAATGCCTTCTTTCATAAAGTCAGCCAAAGTAATGTTACTAATTACATTGATTCTTGTATAATTTAATTTTACTGTATTAAAACATACAGATTAATTATGTTTCTATGTAAAAGTTAAATGCCTTAGGGAAGGTTTGTTCCTATATTTTTCAAAGTCCTTAATTTTATATGAAAAGTGTTTCATACAGTGATATATTGTCTTTAAAATATATAAGAGTTTATTTCAGGTTTAAATTATCTTAATAGTTTTATTTTGTAGAAAAATTATAAGCGTATTAATTGAATATTCTTCTGAATTCCTTTTATTGTTACTAAAATTTTTACTTTCAAATATATTCACTGAAATTTAGTTGTGTAAGTTTTATGTTCCTTTCTTAATTCTTGATTTCTGCTTGAGTTAAAGCAAAAAAAAACCTGCTTTACAGAATAGATTTTTTTCTTGTAACTTTAGTTAAAATGTTACACCTTTATAATTATAACAAGCTACTCAAGTCTTAATATTTGTTGAAATTATTAAAATAAGCTTTCAACTTTTAGATTTGTATTTGATTTGTTTGATTGTACTTCATTAAAAACAAAATTATCTCTATCGTTAAATTAAAACATTATACAACCTAGAAGCAAAGGTATTTTGTTTCATGGCAAAGGATGAAAAATGATATCCACCTGTACTACTTATTACCATTCATGCAATAGAAAAATTTCAGATTAAATTATTTATTTCTAAGCATAACAACATAAAACAGTTTTGTATTAATAAAAATTTAGATACTTTTATTTTTCCATTTTAATGTACAAATCAGAGCTAGATGATCTGAAGGAAAATATTCACTTGGTAATCCTACTTGAGAAGTAACCATATCGTGACTAGGCATTGGTGTAATTTCGGTAACTTCCAGAAAGTCTTTAGAGTAAAAGATGTAATCTAAACAACCTTGAAATTCTTCAGTAAAGTTTGTGTAAGTTGGTGTTCCGCAGGCACTTTCTAAATGCAAATTGTGTCGAAGTGTAGTATCATCAATAGAATCTAGAAGGAAAAAAATATTATTACACTTTTACTCTTATAAATTAAAAAGCATGAAATTAAATTTGTAGCTTTTATGGAAAATTCTGTAAGAAAGTGTCAATATATGCATTCTCAGGTAGCTCATGATAATAAATGCAATGTAAACTAAAGTATAAAGTATAAAATTATTAATACATAAAGAAAAGTTTGAGATTGTTTTGTAAAAATAAAAATGCTTATTTTGAGTATGATTAATTGTATATATGTTATTTGTAAATAAATATTTTTAAAATTGTGCTGTCTAATTGAATAACATAAAATATTAAATCACTAACACATTGGTAAATTTCATTATCCTTTTCTAGTATTCTACAGAATTCTTAAGTAAATAGATAAAGGTGGTTACTAATGAGTATTAAGTACATTTTGTTACATGTGAATAAAAAAGAAACTGTGGCTGTAAGCTGCATGCAAGTTTGAGTAAAGTTTTTTTTTAATGTAGATAACATCCATGAAAGTACAAAAATAGATCTTCAAAATTTATATATAGAGAAAGAGAGTATATATATGTAATGAGGTTTGAGAGTTCCAAGCTGGTAAGTCAGCCTGCAGTCATGGAACCATAGAAGAGTTAAAACGAAATGGAATGTTTTGATCAGACTGACTCAGCTTATTCAGGTATGAACTCTTACGAACTACTGTTTGCAAAACCTGTACATTGTGGTGAAATAGTTGTCTGTGCTAACCAATCAAAAATTACTTATGAAATAGAAGAAATCCTCAGGGGAAACAAAGATATTTGCTAAGGGATGTCAGAAAAGATAGAATCGAAAACGAAAACTAATTCAAGATAAACATAATTATGTTAATTTTTAGGATAAAAATATCATTACAAGATTATCCCCCTCCCCCTAATCTGAAAAGGCTTGACGCCATGGCTGTCTACATCCAGACAATCAGAACATGAAATTTTGTGTTGGTCTGGCACATACATCTGTGTTATACACATGTGTTAATTGCAATAACAATTAAAGGTGTTTTATGCACCCCTAAAAAAATCTACAGATAACTTTACAGAAGGGTGAAAAGGGATACTAAAAGAATTAAATGACATTTTGAAGGGGGAGGGGGTTACACAATTCTATAAAAATATTTTTTAAATATGGATATTTGCTAAACACATTTTAAAGATTTAAATTTTATTCTAAAAAAAGTTAAATAAAATGCAAGTCATCTGCAATAACCAGAAATATTTATTTATTTAATAGAAAGCATTCAGTTTCTTTACTAATATAGCAAGTATTTGCCCCTTAACTGCTGAAAATAGCAAATCGCTTATTTATAAAACCTATCTTTACCCTCTTCTAACTTATGCAAGTTCTGCATGCCATGCATGGTCATACGCAGCCATCATATTAACTCTGTCTATTGCACAAAATATTACAATTCAGCCTTCCCCATTTCTGAAAGTATTTATCCTCCTCACATCGGAAAGAGATAATTGGTCCCTGCCTTCTGGAAAAACTTTTATTTGATCTTTGGAATCACTCTGCTAATCCTAATATTTTATAAAAAGAGTTTTACTTTTAACTTAAAATAAACTGTTTGCACCTGTAATGATAATTATCAATTTTTCACTTGTGTATAACGAATGTTTTGTACTTATGATCTCAGCCAAAATTTTTATTTTGCACAAAGTTAGACTTATTATAATATTTATTTTTAGTAACTGTTTTAAATAATTGTACAGTCAGTACCGGTTATATAGTCAGTTTTCTAAAGTCCCACCTAACTTAATAGGGAACATGTGTTAAAGTGCACCGCTTATACAGTCATTTTCTTTTTCTTGTTACCGGTTATAGGGTTAGTTTCATGTTTTCAATGAGTTTCCGTTTTTTTTCTTTTCATTTTTTTAAAGAAGTCAGTGTGAAATTGGAGAGGACCTGAATTCAAGCCTTTATTCTCCCCCCCCCTTTCTTGTTTGAGTAGACATCACCTCTCTGTTCTCTTGCCCCCTGACAAGAGGTGGACATCTGTCTGTTTATTGGTTGAAATTATCTCTCCCTGTTTAAGTTGAAATTGGGACAAAACAAGTAAAATAAAATTTTGTTGCATTTGGATTATACGTCACAAATAAGAATGTTCATTTTTTAATTATGACTTCGAAAATAATATCATTTGCTGCCAAAAATGAATTGATTGAAAATTTTAAAAAATATAATCATTCAAAGGCTACTTTTGCCACAGCAAATTCGATTACCCAGATGACATTAAACAAAATTTTAGCTGCCAAACTTTAGTCAAGTGTTGAAATCAGTGATCAAGAAAGTAAACGTCAGCTCTTGTCACCTTATGGGAATGTGGATAAGGCTCTTCTGATATGGATTAAAAATGCATGGTATATGCACAATAGGGTTGTATTGTTCTGCATATAGGTCACCCTGCTTATATGGTCTTATTTTTCTGGACTGCTGAGCTGACCATATAACCAATACAGACTGTATTATTTAAATTTTTTTAAGCTACTAAACATTTTATTTTTCCTTCATTACTATGCATATTTATCATACCAAGTACAGCAGCTCTCATCTAGAGGGCTAGGCCCGGGCATATCGGAACAACCCTTCCTGTGTGATATAGTAAGTATGCTCTGAAAATACCTGTATTTCCATCCATGTTTAATAAAAATGACATCTTTAACAGCTGTTGCATGGTTTCACAGAATGCATAAGTCAATACATAAAGCCTTTATCAATACATTCCTGCAGTATCTAGTGTAGGTATCTTATCCAGTTTCAACTTATTTTAACATTTGGGGTCTAGTAGACGGCTTCACAGCAGTTGCAGAATGTTTTGAGTTATAAAGATCATGCTGCATTTTTTAGTCACTTTTAAAATAAATAAAAAGCAGTAAAATGAAATAATTCACAATTTTATTTCTCCAGAAATTGAGATGGTTAGTGTGAAAACCCTGTAGCACACACTTTTGTAATAAACAAAAGTAGCTATATAACTAACTATATATGGATATTTTTATATTCTGAATGTCTGTTTTATAGGCAACTTACATCTAACTCAATTTTCATACATTTAAACCCTTTTGAAACTTATTGTATAACAATACTTACAAATTTGTTACATGTTATAGATGTTTCTACTATGTCATAAGAAATGACAAGTTCAAGGGAAGTGATAAAATTTGCTATTCTATGTTTTGAAAATAGGAATTTCCAGCATTTTTTCCTTAATAAAAAATATGAATGTAATTTCTAAAACATTATTGTAACTGTTCATAATCAAACATATTTCAACAATCAAAAAGTATCATTTTGAATAAATATTTTTAGTACTTTATGTACCTGTATGAAACATAATTATACTTATTTTAATCTCTAAATTAAGAATCAAAAATTGTATTAATTATTATTTTAGTTACACTTAAACCATTAATATTTTCTTATTATATTTGTAAATTAAAGTGTTTTAAGACTGATTATTGAATTTTATGTAAAGAATAATCAAATAAGATGTTAAACACACACACAGACAAAAAAAAAAAAAAAATTCCTTTAGACTAAATTATGCTATATAAGTATATATAAAATTTACAATGTGAACTTTTTTACAATTATTTCTCAATTATATTTCCACAGAATATTTTGGTAATTTAAGTGTATAATTCCTTCAAAAATATTTCACTTTTAAAAATATCAATTAAAATTCTTTTTTTTCTTACCTATGTTATTATTTTTCCAACTTGGACAACAATGAAAATTTCCTGTTGTAACAAAGTTATATGCTTCTGACTTGGGAAGACTATTGAAATCTCCACAAAAGATTATTCCAACAGAATTATTCAACTGAAATAAAACTTACTATGAATAATTATGTCATAATTGATAAATATCTATTTATAGTAATCCTTCTGGAAATATCTAAGCTAAATCAATGTTTATTGTTATTTTACAATTATTATTTTACCTTAAAGAAGTTTAAATAACAAATGTAACTGAACACATTTTGACTTTTTCTAGTAGTTAAGAAATGGCCCTAAATTCCTTAACACATTAAACATATGTATGTTTAATATGGTTAGAAATGTTACATAAAACACTAGGGCTGGTCATTTTGCCGGTAAAATGGTATTTTTGCCAGGACAGTGGCAAAAACTGGATAAAACATGGGAAAAAATGGCAAAATCTAGAAAAATTGGCTGGATTTTAAAAATGTACAAAAAATTAATAATTTTGTACATAATACAATTGACACTTAAATCAGAATATTATTTATTTCATTACTATAAATCTGACAAATTAAACTATTTAAAATAATTTTCATTCATGTTCACAATGAAAATACAATATTCTATTTTTGTAAATAAATTTATGTGATGGAGGCATGGAATAAAAAATGTTTTTTTTTTATTTATCAATTTAATATAGTAATGTTGTCTTTACTTGTAATGTGTGTGTGTATATATATATATATATATATATATATATTATATAAGTACTAAAAATGTTTAAACCTACAGTTTGTAGGGGAAATAAGCTAATAATTAAATTAAAAACAACATTGCACATAAAAACTTTCAAAAACAATCTTCATTTTATCTTTTTTTTTTTTTTGTATCTCTAGGTAGTATAACTTTAGATTTAGATTACTGTTTCAATAACACATTGACTATTCTATGTTTAAAAAAAACATTATATTAGGTATCTTTAGATTACAGTTAAAATTAGTAAGCCAGGATGGTTTTTACCCGTTTTTTTTCCACCTTTGGCAAAAACATGCCAACCCTATAAAACATACAGTAATAACATTTAAAAAAAGTTAAATACTTTTTGTTTTGCTTAAAAAATATGATTAAAATATAAACTATCAGACTAATGGGATTATTTTTAGAATTGCCTATTTCTTCTGAACTCAAATGTGACATAAAAATTTATTTTTAGACTTAAATGTTCGCTTTCAGATATAGATGTCACACACAAAAAAAGTTGCATTTTTTTTTTTTTTTTTAAGTAATATAACAATTTTATTCTATAACAAAATTGTTAACTTTTAAAATTTCTTTTATCTTAAAATACATTTTAGAATATTTTTGTTTTATAATCACTAATATTTTAAAAAACATTATATACCTTTATCAAGCACTGTTTCACATATTTTAGTCTTTAAACTAGGTATCAATGATTGTTACAGAAGTTCAGAGATGGTCCTAAATTTCTAATCATACTAAACATATGTTCATTTAATATGAGTAAGGATGTTAAATAGTTTTAGTCATTAAAATATTTACTCATTATTAAAATAGACTTTGGAGGGTTTTTTTTTTCTTATTATTCAACTGAATGCTGAATGTAATTGAATTGTAACTGATTTTTATTTATAATTATAAAACTGTTATAAACACTTAAATTTTGTAACTATGTGAATGATGTTCTATACAATATTTGAAACATTATATACCTCAGATTTTATAAGATGTTCCAAATAATATATGCAAAGGGCAGCTTGAAGAAGTCGCACTTCAGGCATATCTTTATTAGAATATAAATGAGTATTGCCAATCAGGATTTTATTTTCAGGGTTTTCAGCATTTTCTAAAAGTATTGTCTGGAAGAATTAAAACACAATTTCAGTTAAAATGCAAGGAATATACAGGTATACAAAAAATTAAACTTATGAGTTAAAATATTATTCTCATGATAAATGACTAAAAGAAAGAATATGTTGATTAATAAGTACACTGTACACAAGAACTTGACTATACTGGTTCTAATTTTTAAGTTTTAATGTACATGCTTTGCCTTTAAATAGATTGATAAATTTTTCTTTTTTGTTATAGCTAAAATGAAGTAAGTTATTCAATTACCTGAAAAGCAGTATCTTGGGAAAGTAGTTTACTCATATCTTTATAATTTCCACTAACTTTTGAAAGCAAATCACCAAAAATAACTTTTTCCTTGATGATTTCATTTAACAAAATACCTTTATTGAAGATAACTCTGTAACATTTTGAAAAAGAAAGAAAAGTTTATAATACTTTTATTACATACATGCGTTTAAAATTTTCATATATGAAACAGGAAATCATAAGTCAGCATATTAGTATTTAAGTAATTTGGAAACATATTATATATCGTAAATTTGTCAGACAGATATTGTACTATTGACACTACTGCAATTTCAAGTATTTTTTAGTAAAGCAAATCAATTTCAATTTAATAAATATAGCAATAGTTAAAGATTAACACTGCCTAGACTAAAAAAGCTTTGAAATGCAACCACTCAATTTTATTGAAAATTTGAAAAATAAAGTTATAATTAAGGAAAAAAAATTTAGAATTAGAGAATAATAACTTTAATCAAAAATAATATTTTTATTTGAAGGATTTTCTGAAAATGAAATTGTACATACTTACAAATTTTCTCTCTCAATTTATTTACATCAGTCACCTAATTAGTAATGCAACAAATATTTTAAATGCTACAATCTATTCTATCCCCCCCACACACACACACACACACAGACATCCAGCATATGAACCTATTTATACTAGAATAACTGTTTAAAAGCAATTTCAAACAGTTACAAAATCCAGGAGCAGGATTCAAAACCCACACTGGTACAAAAAGTTATTGCTCTGCCTTTCAATCATCTGGCCAATGGAAACAGAAGAATATATGACTAAATTTGTTTACACTCATTTTTGAGAACAAATTACAATCATTATTAAGAAAGGACAGAACTTAGAAAGATATAATTTTATAGTACACAATATTTTTTTTTTCCATTTTGAAAAAATTGGCCTTATATAAAATGTAAGTATATGCATTGTTTTGCTAATATACTAATCTTTCATAGTCAGACAGCAATAAATATTTGATGTCAAACAGCAAAAATAAGGACAGATCTTGGAAACAGTATTCTTAAATTTTTAATTTGAAAATGCAGCTTTCAATGCTACGTTTGTGTTGTTTTTCAGACAGAATATTAGCAAAGCTTTTGAAGAAATGCATATTTTATATAAATATTACCTGAATTTTGATGTCTTGTAAAAAGTTGCTAAACCTTCATGTCTACGACCACCTTTCTTTGTATAAAATCCATCATAACCAAATTTTTTCAAAAGTGGATGGAAATCATAATCAAAAACTCGTTCTTGGACTTCTTGCAAGCAAATTATATCGCTGTTATATCCTAAAAAAAGTTTTATTTTTCTAAATATTGGTACATAATTTTAATTTAAGGCATATTTATAGGTAGACTTAAAGTAAACAAAAATTAATTTCTCTACTTTTAAAATATATTTAGTTACAGGACTTTTGAACTTTTTTATTAAATGAACTTTGTTAAAATATACAATTGACCAATTAACATATATTTTCAAAATTTATGTTTCCAGTAATTAAAAAAATATATATATTTTCCAGAAAGAAGGTTGACTGGAATGTTATTTTTCCAATCACCCATTCATATACAGTCTACCAAAGAAATTACAAAATATCTTGACATGTTATATCCTCTCAATTTAAAATATACATTATAAAAATCGATATTCTCTAATAAAGAAACTATTTCCATCGATTTTAAATGTTGTGTGTTACTATAATTTTTCCAAATGAATCCACAACTCAATGTTGGATTCACCAGATTTATCAACTGTTTTTCCTCTGAATGAAAAAAAAAAAAGTTAGTAATTTCTTATCAAATTTGTTTGTGGGAATCTACCAAATAGTTTTTAAACAAGATTTTAGAATTTTAAAATTCCTACACACCTGTTTATGTTAACAATATAGTACCATTACCAAAAGAACTGTTTTAATATCGGTCCTCTATCTTTGATATCCATGGTACTCTTTGTATATCAACACAAATAACACTTTCATTCGAACAAAATAAGCTATAAAATCTCTATTTGTATTTAATTTTTCCTTCTTTTATTCCTTAATTAGACAACATATTTTGATTCTGCACACTGTTACCAATTAAAAATATGAAATCAATATAAAAATTAAAAGTCAATGTAAAATTAAAGTTCATATTTCTGATACTAACATTTGACAAATATCACAATTATGATTATTTTCCATAGTGTATTTGAAAATAAATTATACAATATTTATCCTTGAATAACATTGTATACGGTTATTTGACAGAGTTCTATATCTGTTCTCAAATGACTGAGACTCAGTTGATATTAAGATCAATTTTATTTCACTGTATCCAATATGGTACTAAAGTTACTTAACAAAGGAAGGCATTTGAGGGAGAATTTGACTAGCTCTCTTGCTCCAAGACATTTATATAAACCAATTCACCTCAGACCAATCCATGTTATAAAGCAACCATTGTATTTTAAATCCTAATATATATATATGTATAATTAGGGTTGGTCATTTTGCTGGCAAAATGGTATTTTTGCCAGGACAGTGACAAAAACTGGAAAAAATCTAGTAAAAATTAGCTGGATTTTAAAAATGTACAATAATAATAATTTTGTACATAATACATTTGAGACTTAAATCAGAATATTAATTAGGTATTTCATTAGTATTAATTTGATAATTTAAACAATTTAAAATAATTTTCATTGATGTTAGTAATGAAAATACAATATTCTATTTTTGTAAATAAATTTATATGCTGGAGGCATGAGATCAAAAATATTTTCTTTATCAATTTAATATAGTTATGTTGTCTTTAATTATAATGTGTATATATACATATATAAGATATATATATTGTATAAGCACTAAAAACGTTTAAACCTACAGTTTGTAGGGGAAATAAACTAATGATTACATTAAAAACCACATTGCACATAAAAACTTGCAAAATCAATCTTCATTTTATCTTTTTTTGTATCTCTAGGTAGTATAGATTTAGATTACTGTTTCAATAACACATTAAATATTCTATGTTTAAAAAAAAAAAAAAAACATGTATTTTTAGATTAGAGTTAAAATTAGTAAAAGTTAAAATAGTTACATCCCAGTATATAAAACATACCCATTTTTGCCACTTGACAAAAAGTGGCAAAAATGTATTTTTGCCAGGACGGTTTTTACTGGTTTTATCCACCTTTGGCAAAAATGTGCCAACCCTATATATAATGTGTTCAATTGATCATGTATTGTTTTAATGTAGAATAAAATATGAATATTTTTTAAACTGTCAAAAAGAGAAAGACACTGTAAAAAAACAATGTGGAGAACAGGGAGGCTAGCTAGTATATATATTAAGTCATACCTTAACACACATAAAATATATAAAATTCAACTTGAAAACAGGAAAGATATAAAAGTAATTGTTTCAACCTACCTAACAGTTCTTTTATCAATAACTGTTTCCTATAATAAACATCTCTTGCTTTTTCTGATGTATACGGAAATTTCCGTTTTTCAACATACATATTAGCAAGAGTATTATATGAAACACATCGAAACCTATAACAAAATAACAAATAATTACTTTGATAAAAATATACTTATTAAATATTGCTTCAAAATTTTATAATTTTAAATTCATAAAATCTAAAATATGCACATGTATGCTAAATATTTATGACAAATGAGATAAAACTTTTTTCACTATCATGCTTAAACAATATGTTAAATCGCCTGCTTAGATGGAATACATTAACTAGCTTAATAGGATATTTTTAATATTCCACCATAGCTAAACTTTAAAATGATAATATAATGTTTATTTATAACTTTCACAAAAACTAATTTTTAACATCAAGTATGTAGACTGAAGCGTAATGTGAATCATATTTGATAGTTAACATAATAATCTAAATTTATTAAAAGAACAAAAAAAAAGTATTTTAAGTAATTATTTACTTTAATATTGATTTTAATATCTTTAACTGATAAATTAATATTAAATAATATTATGGAATAATTAAAACAATTCGGCGTTTATAAAAAGAGCTATTAAGTTCCTAATTATTAAGGTTAATTTACAAACCTACAGGCATTGAGATATCAATTAGATACCATAGAAAATTATTTAACCTTTTGATGGACAGTTTATTTCTAGTAGTGGACAATTAATATTTTCTTTATTCAAGTTTAACACTAAATCTACCAAGAGGGGTCAAAGGACCCAATTTTTCGTTATTTTTGCCCTTATAAAAAATGTCTGGTAGTTTTAGTGTTAAAGCCTCATTATGTTTTCAAGGAATTTCTTATTGTTATTATTGATTACCTTGATGTATTTATAGCAGGCAGCACAAATGAAATATGGTAAAGTACCTTTCCATGAATATTTAATAAAGTTATCAGACTGGTGGTAAAATTATTTACCACAATCTTAGAAAAAGTGAAGAAATGAAAGTATGCAGTTAAGACTAATGCTGTTACTTAGAAAATACTTTTAAAATTATTTAAGATGGGCTTCCTAAACAGTTATCCAAATTTTCAAAATAAAATTTATTTTTAGAAGTAAGGATTTTTGTTTTTGTTTATTACACTTTTTTTGTTTCTGAAAAATATCTTATATGAAAATGACTACAGACATTTGAATAACTGAATTCTAGCATGTAATTTTCTAGTTGCTAAATCAGCCTCAATATTACTAGAACTAAAACTACTACTCTCCAGTTAGCACTATAGATTTTGCATACAGAAAACTCTTGACTAGAGTGATAATACATCAGCAAATAAGAAAATAAAAATATGGCTAGATAATTCATTAATAAGATTTCCAATCATAATTCAATTTTAGTGATGTTATGCTGGTATATCTCATTCATTCTTTAAAACCATGGAATAAAGATTACTAGCTAAAAAGTTAAGATATTACACAAAAATTTACATCATAAATAAGAAAAAATGAAATTTATAATTTTATTAGGTTTTAACTAATTTTAAATATGTATTACCAACCTGCTACTATCACAAATAGTGTTGGTAAGTTGATGTCTTTGTTCAAACGGATAAATTTTGGGTTGTGCCTCTACAGTATGTTTTGAAATTGCAGAATAATCTGCTCCTGTATGAATACCTTGTCTAGGAGTACAAACAACTTTTAGATGGCATCCAACATCATTTGAAGTAACTAAATAATGAAAACCTTCCCCTACTTTAATCCACTTGTTTAAATTATTTTCAGGATCAAGAGCCTCTGGAAGTTTTGAACGATACCATGTAAAAAACACAATCATCAAAAGTAGCACACTCAAGCAAAAAATGAGGACGTAAATAGCAACCACAAATTATATAATCAGGCAATGTCATACTTTTGACAGCAGGCTTATTAAATTGCACTTCATACATAACATCCCCTATTTTTAACAGTGATGCTTCAGCCCATGCTTCACAGTTAGGAGTTCTATCATCAATCAATTCGTTATTTGCATACAAACACACATCTTCATATTCTTCAACAGTTTCTACAGAAACAGATGCAACACTAGAATATTTACTAACAACAGCTTTCCTAATTTCTTCTCTTTTTCGAAGCAATGCATACTTCAGTTTGATGACAGACAGTACAGATTTTACATCTTGAGCTTTAGGTACTTTGATTGTGAGAGATGGGGAATTGCTAAAAGAAAGTTTGATACTGTCATCCTCAGTCACGCTTAAAACTCTTAAAACACGACTTTTTGTTTGGAGAGAACAAAACCGGAAACCACTTCTTAGGGATGAATTTCGAAATAACAAACGAATAAACCGCATTGTAAGCTAATGCAATTTAGAATTAGCTGTTAATAATTCACTTTGCAAATGAATTTAAAAACGATAACATATGTTGAACCTAAATTAATTTTCCTTAATTCAAAGTTGATGAATATCAATATGTTACATCTATATTACAGACAAAATATGATAAATGCAACCACATTTTTTTAAGTATCTAGCTTCCATCACAGCAGCAACATTTAATACTATGAAAATATAAAACCAACTAACTACTAAAACAAAACAGTAGGATTCATTCACAAATGTTCGATTTATTTTGCTTTAGAATCGAACTTTCATACGAAAAATATGGCAGCTCAAATATGCAGTTAATAACATTTCAGTTTTATAGCTAACTTCATTTAACATCCAGATAAAATACTTCAATAATTTTTAAAAAGAAATTTAATGCAGTGACAATTTTCTTTTTTTTTTTATCAACATGTGAGTCAAAAAATTGAGTCATTCCTAGGAATCATATAAAATATTCATTTTAAGCAAATCAACCATTCATAACTCATCGTGTTTCTATGTGGTATATTTTAGAGTGAATATCTGAATTGTTATTGTTAAACCTATCTAAAATTTAAAGCACTAATTGTGATTTCTGTTATAGAAATTTCCAACGACTGATAGAGGAAATGTAAAGTATGATGAAAAATTCTCAGACAGTTAATTTATTTCGACGAATTTTGAATGTTTCTGTAGATAGTTTTTTCAAGCATCATAAAATGACTGAAATACCGACGGTTTTTGTTAGACATCTTGAAAATGAAGAAACTATGAAAATAAATTTTTCTTACAGTTATTCTGGACACCCTATTCAAAATTATACGTTTATGCGTTCAAAAAACGAACTGCTAGAAGCTGCCATAGCTCGTATGAAGTGCAAAATTCAATCTACAATCATTCGAAAAGTTTCCAAGAAAAATAAAAAAATTGCTTTAGACGAGGATAAAGTTTTGCCCTCATTTAATATTGCTTTGATAAAAAATGGTGTTCAAGTCGATGAAAATACAAAGAATGAAGAAGCTTGGCAATCTGATGCTAAATTTATTATTAATGATGAATGTTACCAAATAGTGGTGAATCCTCCATCTGTTGCTCACATAAGTTTGCCAAAATGTATCATGTCAGGTTTTCCTATTTATCCTAAAGTTACTCTTGAGTTTAGCTCCATAGAAAATAGCATATTTAAGTGGTATCGAAAGGTAGAGAAGTCTGATGTAGATGTTAACCTTCATAATGAAGATATTAAAGATAAGAAAGATGTGTGGAAATATATAGCTGAGGGTTATTTATATGTTACTGGAGAATCTGATGTAGGTACCAAGTTAAGAGTATCCTGCCTTCCTTTGTTGCAAGATAGAGAAGGCCTAGAAGGAGCAGCAATATCAGTGAATAATGTAATACCTGGTCCAAAGAGATGTCCATTTGAAGACAGACATCAGTTTACGAAAGAAATGACTAATGTTGGGAGGTAACAGTCTTCATTTATTTGAGTAATGGTAAGAGTTGAGTTAATTGTGCTGTGTTGCAGAATAACTTTACGTATTTGACCATTTAGATAAGAGTTTGTAAATACATTTATAAAGTATTATTTTTAATTAATAAAGAATCATTAAAACTTCTAGTCTTGAATTGCACTGTATTTATTAAGGATGCAACAGATGTTAATTTGGATGGATACCAAATATCCGTATGTTTTGCGCTTTTTCTTTTTGAATTTATTTTAAATAAATCAGCTTTATGATTTTTGCAACCAAATTGTATTTTTCTCACCTTTTATATTTTTAATTTGTCAACTACTTGTAGTATAATTTATTTAATTTTTTTTATATAAGTTTCAGCACTTAATATCTCAATTCAACATTATTTAATTAGAAAAAAATAAGCATTTTTAATAAAAGCTAAAAGCATTAATAGTCCTTTACTTTTCTTCTTTTAATGTTCTTATGTTTTTATATGAAAAATTTCATTAACATTTTCCCACTTTTTTTTTAGTAAGCTGTCTTTGTTATTCTATCCTAGAAAAAAGTGAGTTTTGTCTTTTGTGTTCTTAGATGCAAAAATACAATTTTGCAGTTGAGACTGAAAAAAGAATGGTTTATGATTTTTTGTAATGAAGTGTATAAATAAACCTAATTTTTTTTACATAAATCTTTTATTTTTGCATAATGCTTCAAAATACTTATATGCATTATTTCATACAGTATATTGTTTTACATTTTGCTTTTATTTGTTTTATTTATCTTATTTCAGTGTATAATTTATGGCCAGATATACTGTCGGATAATTGTAATATCTGGCGAATGCCAATTATCTGGTATAGTGGCCAGATATGCTGAATGCAGTATGTTCGGGGATATCTATTGCATCCCTAGTATTTATATCATAGGTCTATTTTACTAACTTCAATTTACTTTTGATGATGTATAAAATTTATTTTAAATTTCAGAAAATTCTATATCTAGATGAAGGATTGATTTAACTGTTTTAACTTATTATGAAAATATTAATTTTAAATTAATATAATTATTATAATTGTGCATACAATAATGTGAATTTGAATATTGAATGAGTTATTAATGATGAGCTTTATAACCATATTTTGTGTACCTTGTAATCTAACTTTTAAATGAATATAAATTCAACTTGCAAGAAGCTAATCAGAATGTTTCATTTGAGAAAAGTAGTTTATTGTACAAAGAATTAAGTTTCTAGAAATCTAACTACAGTGATTGAAAATGATTATGAAATTGTTTAAATTTAAACTTTAAACATTGTAAGTTAAAATTTTCAAATTTGATTCTCAAAGTTTACAAGTGGCTATAAGCCCATTAACCACAAACTTTTTTTTTCTTCTTAAATTATTCATTTTCTGTATATATATTTCCATTATTTATTCCTTTTATTTGTTTTCTAAAGCTTCATGCTTAGATACCACTATGGTTTTTGGTTTGGTTTGGAGTGCTACGGTCTACTTTTTGCAACACGAGGGCTAATGAGACCGGGACCTACAGCTTAAAGTCGATTCTGAACGGCTACGAACATCCATGCCACTGTGGGATTCGAACCCACGAACTCCGGTACCGAAGGCCAGCACCCTAACCAATTGGCCATCGTTCGGCGATACCACTATGAAAAGTTTGAATAAATTTTCATGAATTTAATGATTATTGTTAAGTTCTTTGCATTGGAAACTTAGCATGTTGTGTAGCTAATAGTAAATAAGCATATTACCTATTGTATCAAATAATTGTGAACAAGCAGAATACATTAAGAAATGATGATTAGAAGGAGGACATAGCAATGATGGCCTTTTGTGTTGGATATTTATATTGTCCAGGAAGCAAACCAGCAGCTGTATGCCATTGTTTAACAGCCAGCTGTCCTTTTCTAACTATATATAAAAAAATTTAAATCTTAAAGCAAAATTTCTTAATTCTTTTACTTCTTTGTACAGAGTAAAGAAAGTATTATAATCCTGCTAAATTTCAACAAAAATATTTATTATGACCATGACTGGCTGAATATTGACCATTTTAAGTTTCTATGTATATACAGGAAAACTTTAAAATACCAGTTTGACCTTTCCTGAACTGGGCCAAACGATGCTTGAATCATTGAGCTCTGCTCTTCAGAACTAGAGTTCAAACATTTGGATCTCGCTGCTGCATGGATATTTGTAGCAGGGTTGCAAAAAAACCCACCTACCCAGAAAAACCCTGTTTTTCAAACACGTTTTTCTGGGTAAGACCCAGTGTAAAAAAACCCACTAAAATCCAATCTGAAGTGGGTTTTATTGGGTTTTTTTAAAAATTGGTGATATTTTTATTTATTTTCAGAATCTGTTATCTTAGTTTTGAACCCTCTTTCAGTTTTAAATACTTATTCTGTGTAAATATGTATACAGTCTATCAAAATCCAGAAAAATATTTGCAAATCTATGTTTAATCCAACATAACAATTTGGAAAAAAATTTATCTGTGAAGTCCATAAAGAAAAGGGCAAAGGTTTCATGTGTAAAATACAGAATAATTTTACCATAAATCATAGTATAATAACAAGGATTTTAATTAATTCAAAACAAATACAGATCCTCCAATACATCATTTTTCAGTCTCAAAAGTGTGTGTATTTCTAACTTCAATGCTTTTTGTATTCCTAATCTGTTTCTAAGTTTTGACCAAATCAACCCACGTGCAGAGAACACTCGCTCCAGTGATGTAGAGCTAGCTGGGCACTTGTTTAGGGCTACCATAAAGCGGCAAAAATCTATCTATCTATCATATCCCAATCCCTAACATGCATTTCAATTAGTTTCCCCCACTGTGTTGCACTAAATTTTTTAATTACATCTGCATTAAATGTACTTTGAGGAAATATTTTGAGTCTTAACTTATAATTCATGAGGGAAATTAACCATGTATTTATTCATTTTTTAAGGGGAGAAAGAATAGTGATAAAAAATAATCCTTTGTTAAAATAGTTCAAATATGTGGTATTTGTCAATATATAACATTTTGTGTTGTGAGGTCAGAGTAAACTTTTTATAGCCTTTACACTGATTTATTTGTAAAAGTATTAATGCTATCAATTTCAAATATAATTTAAAAATGCTTAATTTCGAAACGCGTTTTTAAGGCCTTAAAAAGTGCTTAAAATCAAGGAAAGAAAATGTTTTTTGTTGTAAAACCCCAAAGAAATTCCTACACTATCTTGTTGTCACTCTATAAAATTATAAAAAAAAAAAAAAAAATAACTAGTTTTTGCCTTTGTATACATTTTTGGTCATTCGATAGGCGATCCATCAGTTGTTTGGTTTTAGTCAATTAAGATCATTAAAGATATTATTTTTAAAAACATATATGTAAACTTATATAATATGTAATCTTATTAAATCTTATACAAGTTATAATTTTCTGAGATCTAACATTAAAGAGTAGAAAAGTTTTTATAGGTTTTCTAAGAACCTTCTCCTAAGGTTTCTTCTAAAGTTCAGTCAACAAACATTATGGTTCCTCAAAGTTTAATCTATAAAGTTCAAATATATGGTGAATTTATTTATTTTTTTTTAATTAGGCAAATTGAAGAAGCATCTGATTTGAATCTGTTTTAAATTTTTTTTTTTTTTACTATAAAACTTAAGTACTTGTATATTGATAAAAAGTTATTTAGATACTTTCATATTTAGATACTTGTTTTTGTATTAAGTAAGTCAGAACATTCATTTTTAATAGTTATTCAACAACTCTTTTCTTCCTCCCCTCCATTTTCCCTCTTTTTAAATTTTGACTTCTGTGTCTGTGAAATAAAATGATTTCCAACTTATACACACTCTCTTTTGTTCATGAATCTAATGTAATAACCATTATTTTATCTGACATGTTTCTGATAAGAGTTTAAAAAGTTTGAACGGTGTTTAATATAAAAAAAAATGTACGAACCATGAATTTACAACAAAGTAATTATAAGATTTCAACGTATTCATGTACAGTTCTAACAGTGCTCTTAACAATGCTTGTTATAATTAATATAATCAATTCTTAGCTTTTAAAATTACTCTTGACTCTAATGAAGAACGCCTTAAAAATGAAGCTATCTCTTTAGTAAGCAAGGCTTAAACTGGAATGTTTGTTTCATTGCAATGTATGCAGACATTATGTTCCTCTACCCAGTTAACCTGTTAACACCCAACATAATTTAAAATTGAAATTATGTTAAAAACTTTTAAAATTTTCTAAACACTTAAATTAAATATAATATGCAATTAAACTCCACACCATTAATTTAAGGTCTGAGGTAATTACTGTCCTATAAATAGGACGCTGGGTGGATATGGAAGTTTTTGAACACTTAGTACTTCTCTGTTTTTAGTTACTTGATTACACTTCTGTTCCCAAGCAATTGAACTTTAATGCAAAATAAAATGAAACACGAATAAATTTGACATTTTTTATTAAGTTTAAACATATTCACACTATTTATAGTAATTTAGAAAACATTTTATATATAGAGTTACATTTCATGCAAAATGTAAGAGGTTTTCCCAAAGAATTTTGCATTTGGCATCATCTTTGTTTTTCTCTTTCCATCATGTACTCCATCATGTCTAACAGTGTCTATTTCCTTCACTTGAGATGAAATTGTATAACTTGGTCAACCGATTTGTTTTGTCCTGGGCTAATGCAATATGTATCCTTATTTCTTTAAGTAGAATTAATTTCAAGGGGACAATGTTGTATTCTGCCACTTCTTATAGTTCTTGTTGCTCGAAATCTACCCTTTCTTAGGTCAACTAGCAAATTATGGGAATTAACAAATTATCAAAATAAACTTTATCTCTCTTGGGATCAGTAACTGGCTGAATCACTTTTTTACAACACAAAATTTCAGTACTATCTGCGACTTCTCTTACTAATGTGTCAAGAGTTTGTGTCATCAAAACCTTCTTCATCTGTTTATTCTACCCCTTCAGGTGGAAAAGCATCATTTCTGACTCTAATTCCTCTGAAAATAGATATTCTACAGCTTCCTTGGCAGTTTTAAGAACTTTTCTCTGCGACATCTTGATCACCTATGAAATAAACTAAATATCAAAAAATTTAACGAATATGCCCAGTGCCCAGCTCCCTATTTTTAAGACAGTAGTTTAAATTTGTAATTAAAGCTAATTAAATTAAAAATAATTTTAAAACATTATAAGATATCTGTTAATAGAATATCTGAAATATAAATTCTGAAAAAATATTTAAACTTACCTTTAAAACCTTTTCGTATGATTATAATGAAATTCAGCAAGAAAAAATCATGAAAATGGTGAAGTTTACGTAGCTGCAGCTGGCTGAAAAATGGTTCAATCCGGTCCAAACGATGGGCGAATGGTTAGAGTGCTTGCCTTCGTACAGAAGTTCGTGGGTTCGAATCCCACAGTGGCATGGATGGTCGTAAGCCATTTGGAATCAGCTCTAAGCAGTAGGTCCCGGTCTCATTAGCCCTCGTGTTGCAAAAAGTAGGCCGTAGTGCTCCAAACCATACCAGTTTAAGTAAGTATTGTGAAACCATTACTCTTCAGGGGGAAGAAAAAGAATAGGTAAAACATTGAATAGCTTTATTTATAATGGTGAAAATGAACTGTCCTATAAATACGACACTGGGTAGAAACAGGTTAAACTGCCATCTCCATAGCAACTTGACCAGCAAGGCTTCACCTGCTTTCAGCAAAGACTATGTAGTGTAGACTTGAAATGTAAGGGAAGTGTGCCTAATTTCTCTTCAGAAATCTTGTCTTTTTATTATTGGAATGATTGAAATGAACAAACTTCTGGGATATTAGGTTATTAATTACTACTTTTTATGCAACAGATATTTGTTGGGTTTCACAACTAGCCTTGAATATAAAATGCTTGATATATATATATATATATATATATATATATATATATTGATAAAATAAATTTTAAGAAGCATTGTATCTGTTTAATGTAATTGTTCTATAAATTTTTTAAACAGAATATTCTTCTTAATTATGCTAATTGTGTATAACAGTTTGAAATCAATTTTCTTTTAGCTTTAGGTTCGTATCTTATAATATCCTTGCTGATTTATATGCTGATACAGACACAGCTCGTACAGAATTGTTTCCTTATTGTCCCGTTGAATATTTGGATATAGAATATAGGAAGCCGTTATATTTGAAAGAAATTATAGGTAAATATCATACTTGTATAACATTTTGATAATAAGTTAAAATTTTCCTAGTATAATTGTAATTCCTTAAATATTTAGATGTTGTGTCCAGCAAAATTAATGTAGTTTATTTAAATACAATTATACGATTAGTGGTAACAAATCAAGTAGCTATTAAAATAAGATATTTGGAGAGTAAAATAACTTTATATCTCTTTGAGGTATGGCAATTACTACAGTTGTTTATCTTGCTACAAAATTATCTTATAATATTCAAGAATAATGAGGATTATTTCCAGCAAAGTTTTTTGTAAAATATCTTGAACAGTTAAAAAAGTTTATTAAAAATATCTTAAACATTTTTTAAAACTAAAAATAATACAAAAATCATATTTAAAAAAAATGGAAAAAAAAAAAAACCAAGAAATTACTGACATGTTTACCAATTATGCTTTTAATAGACCAAGATTCGAACCCCATTAATTTATAAAACTTGGGATAAATTAACCTTTTTAAGAACATGCTTAATGTTTCTTTAAGTTATAAAATTGTATTATTTTTTGTATGCTTATTTTAATTTTCATATTTTTCATTAATATATGCTTATAAATTGATTATTTAATGAATAAATAAAATTTATAAAATATTTTTCTGATATTTAAATATTCGCATTTTATTACTGTTTGTTTGGCACCTAAGCTGAAAATTATCTGTATTCAGCACCTATTAGCTACTGTTTATTATTTCTCTAGAAGAAATAAAGTATTGGTAAATTATCAGTAAACTGGCATTCATTTACTAAATTATAGATGTGTGAAAAATGTAAGCAAATTTTCCAATCCTTAGTAGTAAGTGGATTTCAGAGTTAAGATAGTTCATTTTTTTAAGTAGTTAGGAAAGAAATAGTATTTTCATATAAATAATCAAAATGTATATATTAAATTATTTTAAAATGTATAAATATGGCAGGAGCTTTCATTTGAAAAGCTGGGGTTGGAGGTGGGGAAGAGAGGAATTAAAACTTTTCCTAACCTTTAGTCAGATACTTTTCATTGTTGATCTATACAGGAATATAACTTTTATCCTATCTTTTGCATGTTTTTTTATTTTTATCTGATTTGCATTCATATGTTTAAAACAGGGGTGCCCAACCTAAATTGGTTGGTGGGCCAAAAAAAACAATTTGCTGAACAATTTACGGGCCTCACATATAAAAATAAAACAACAAATTATTCAAAATATTTTATTATCGTGCAATATTCAAAATACGCATTTTTACAGTGCCAGTTGCAACTGTACATAAAAGTTGTGTTATATATATATCATAACTACAAGGATAATAAACATTAACTATAATGTATTTATAGTCACCCCCAAGACCGTACCTTCCTCCCTAATCATAAGGGTTAAAATATTATTATATTTAAGCTATAAATATATATTGTAATTTATTCACAAGCACTACCACATGTATTATTTTAAAATTAATGTGAGATTTGTTTTTGTATTTTACTAGAGATTTTGTTAATATCAACGGATAATGTAATCGACGTGCATCGTAGCTGATTGGTTACGTTTTTATCAAGCAACCTACTGTGACACTTTGTCTTTACCAAATTCAATTTGGAAAGAAATGATTTGCAGCGATAAGTAGTTCCAAATGCTGACATAATGCATATTGCCAATCATCTTAAATTTGGAAATTTATGTTCGGCAATTTATTTTTGATAATACTCAATCTTATTCCATTCGCAGAGGCATTTTAGCTCAATGTTTGATTGCAATTCTATTAGCTCCATTTGTAAATTTGGAGGCGCTGATTCAACCTCTACATTAAATGGAGCTAAGAATATTTTAAAGATTTCCTCAAACTTTTGCATGTATGAGAATCTAGTATTGAATTCTTTAAGTAATTTTGCGATTTCAGTAGAATATTTGAAGTTTTTATGGTCACTTAAATTTCAACGTAACCTGTCCAACTCAAAGACCAGGTTTACGTTGGTTACTATCAAGTCTTACGTACATAATATGTGATATTTATTGTTGTAAACAATAACAACTAAAATTCTATGTTTCAACTGTATATAGTCAAAATGACCAAAACTATATAGACAATTGAAAACTTCTATTGGGCCGCAAAAAGTTTTTAAATGGGCCACATGCGGCCCATGGCTGCAGGTTGGGCATGCCTGGTTTAAAACAATGTAAGTAGTTTCCTGAAATATACAGTGCAACCTGCTTAAGAACTTTTCCAAGAGACCTAGTGATTAAAACTTCTTAAGCAGGAAAACGTCTTAAATTGGAAATTAGGAAAAATATATACATATATGTGTTTATAGACCCATTTGTTTAAACTATAAAATAAATTTATTTGAATGGTCTTCCTAGTTTTTTTTTTTTTCTTTTTAAAGATTTAATGAACATTCAAATATTTCTCATTTAGTAACAAGCATTGTCACAAGCAAATCCAATACTTTTTTTTTTTCAATCTAAATGTGGAATAAGTGGGAATTATTTTGTTTCTTTTAAAATTTTTATATTTCTTGTCAATAGATAAAATATTAGCCTGTAATCCTCCTGTAAATATGTTTATAATATTATTTAAACCAGTCTCTAAGAGGCCAAACGCAGAAACTAAACTAAAAATAAAAAAATAAAACTTTGCTTCAGTAAATATACATTGGAAACTTTTTGGCAATTTAATAATTTCCCCCCCCCCCCCCATTATTTCTGCATGCTTCCAGGATAAAATGGAACAGAGTTAAAAGTGATCTAAACAGGATCTTCAGCTTATTTTATATTGCAATAGCTGAACTAAATCTCAAACAACTAAAATAAATGCAACCAGAAATAACATGACTAAGAGGTTCTTTTAGCGTGAAAATGTACACTTTGTGTATACATTCATTAATGAGAAGTTTCTGGTTACCACTATATATGAGGCATATCCATAAAGTAAATTTCCTTATTTAAAAGAAAAAAGTACTCACACTTTTACAGATATATTTAATGGCAACAAGTACAGCAAAGTTTCAGCTATTTTTCACTATAGCCACCACCAGAATTTAGACACTTGTCTTATCGTGGGATCAATTTTTCTATACGTCTGTCGTAGAACTCTGTGAATGGAACCAGCCTTCCTGTCCCAGAACACTGTGCACACCCCTTTCCATACCAAAAGCATCTGTTTTAATTTGGTCCTGACTGAAGATCCACTATTATATCAATGCATTGACTGCTGCTTGGTTTCTGGAGTAAAGTGCAAAATCCGAGTCTCATTGGCCGAACGATGGCCAATTGGTTAGGGTGCTGACCTTCGGAACCGGAGTTCGTGGGTTCGAATCCCATTGGGGCATGGATGTTCGTAGCCGTTCGGAATCGGCTTTAAGCTGTAGGTCCAGGTCTCATTAGCCCTCGTGTTGCAAAAAGTAGACCATAGCACTCCAAACCAAACCAAACCAAGTCTCATTGTCCGTGACAATCCTGTCGAGGAAATCTTCTCCGTCATCAGGATACTGTAGCAGAAATGTCAGTGCTACTCCTAAGCATTGAATTCTGTGTTCAGGTGTCAGTTTTAGCTCATAGACCTGACAGGGCTGATGATGAATTTCAATTGGTGCATTGCTTTGTGCATTCAAGATCACCGACCGAACCTTGCAGGCATCGTGAGAAGGAATTAGAGTTTACATTTCGGACCACTGATACCTCGCTACTGGCACAAATCGGGATTTGTCCAGCTGGCATATGATTAATATGTCATAGATCTGCTACTCAACCGCAATTAACAAGGCTAATTACGTTTACTTTAAAAAGGGAAAACATCGGGAAAACTTACTTTCTGGATGCGCCTCGTAAATCATAATGGGAAGGGGTTAGTTTTAATAAGGAGAGCACTTTTTCTTGCAAGTTTTATGACCTGCAGATGGATTCAAGACCCTGGCTTAGGACCATCCCTTCCTAGATGTTAAGGATCTGGGAATGCACTTGACATTTCTTGAGAATCTGTGAATTGTTTTTTTTCATTTCCTAATTCTATGGTCAATGATCATCTGGGTGTGCTTCTTCTCCCCTTTTGTATTACCTGTTTCATAGAGATAGGGAATCCTGTTTCAGTTGGCTCAAAAATTAAGCTTTACAACAAAGTTGATAAGAGATTCGTAAGGGGAAAGATGTTTAGAAATAAAACTTCTTAATTGGGAAATTTTATAATTATTGATATTAAGTGGGTTCACTGTATTACTGGTTTTAAAAAGTATCTGCTACTTAAGTTAATGACTTTGCTAGTTGCTCATTTTGGCTGTGTTATTGACAAAAACATTTTATTATTGAGATGCATTAATTAAAATTTACAAAAAGTATCAAATTTTTGTTTTATTTACTACCAGATAGGTGTTACTTGTTGACAACTAGTTATTCAAACTTTAATTATGTTAATCTCAGTAAACAAATACAGCAAAATTACACATGAGTTACAAATGTATATATGAGTTTCTATTTCCTTTATTTTTAGGCTATAATGCTGATATTTTGTGCTTACAAGAAGTAGACCGAAGAGTATTTCATGATGACTTAGTCCCTGTTCTAACAAGGAAAGGTTTAAAAGGAGTATTTAATCAGAAAGGTGGTCAAGTAGCAGAAGGTCTTTCATGTTTTTATAGGGATTCTAAATTTAAGTAAGTATCAATCTTGCTGAAATTTTACAAATACATTACTTTCAGAATAATACATTGTATCATTCTTCTACAAATAAATGCATATGTATTAAATTTCTTATTTCAAAATGAAAGACATTTTAGTATCATGGTTACTTTTAGAAAATTAGAATTTAGACATATGATGCAAATAAATTATTAACCCTGTAGCTGTGACATTAAATTTGATAATTTTTTACTCTAAAATACTATAACTTTTGTCATGGATTTTAAATGTTTATAGGTAAATAAAATTACATTTATAAAAGAATATAGGTTTTTATTGTCACTGAGTTTTAGGTAGGAAAACCTGTTGTTCCTTAAACTGGTTGCATCTTAATTCTACAATAATAACTTCAATGACATTGGTTTATTTATTTATTTATTTTTTTAAGAATCAGGTTTTATTTATAGACTTGCAATTAAAGTGTGTGTGTGCATAAGAAATGAGGAAGATTTCTGTATCAGTATAAATGATACTGCACCTTATAAAGTAATTATTTGATTTTTCATTCTCTTTCTCTCAAGTGACCTCATTCATGTTTAAACCACCATTTTTTTTTTATCAGTAAGTCAGACACTATATTTTTGTATGTATTAGACCTAAGTCTATGACATTATCTTTAGATGAGTTTAAATAATTTTTCCAACAATCTATATGTTATACCTGAGATTGGTATGTTTGTTTTACTTTTACTTTTGTCCTAGAACAAAAGTATAACAGCTTACGTCCAAAGTATAATAGCTTCATGTTAATGCCCCCCCCACACCTTTTTTTTTTTTTAAAGATAAATCAGTTATTTATACAAGCATTTGAATTTTTATAACTAATATTTAATATTCCCACTTTGTACACATCAGACATATATATATCATAATTTTTGTCTGTACTGCAATAAAATTTGTTTCTTATAAATATAATAAATATAAATATAATATTTTTGTTTTAAAGTATCCCAACCTCTGTTAGGAGACAAGTACCTATGCTTTTATGAGTTAAAAATTAAAAAACATAGATTAAAAATGCATTGTAACATAATCCCTTTATTGTAACTGAAATTTAATAGTTAAAATGCTCAAAAAATAAAAATACAAACCAGGGTTGGCAAAAACCCGGGGTTTTTCAGAAAAATCCCAACCCAGTGGGTTTTTGGACTTTTTTCTATACTTTAACGAGTTTCAGATGCTTTTTTGAGGATTTGAAAACTATTCAGGTTTTTTTGTTATTAAGAGGACAGGATATATAATTAATTGTATGATTAAAATAAATTTAAATGTTTCACTTTTTAAAGTTAAAAAATTTTAAAAATCACTTTTAAATTATGCAGAAGAAACTTTTGTCTAAATTAAAGGAAATTTTGAAATCTTAAAATAATTTTTTTTACATATTCTAAAATTGTTCTAGCATCAAAAACTTAAATTACTGACTGGATAACGTTTAGAATAAGTTGTATATAATATAGAAAGCTCTTGTAAATATACTCAAGCCCTCTGGGTAATTCTTTTTCAGCCATATTATTTCTTTTTAATATCGGCTGAAAGACGTCAGTTTTCTTCATTTTGTCAGAAATACTGCTTGTTTTGGTTTTTAATTGTTTTTATAATTTTTTCACTGTATTTGTTATACACAACTATTTTTCCCTGAAAATTTTTTAAGTGTTTGTTTTTTCTAGCAGTTTAGACCCCCTCAAATTAAAAAAAAAATTCTACGCTCATTGTCAAAGATGAAATATATAATATATATTATAGATTTAACTCAATATTTTTATTATTAGTTAAATATGTGGAATTTTAAATAAAGATTTTGAAAAAACTGCTTGGGTTTTTACAAGTGTTTTTTTTTTCCTTAAAAAAACCCGCCCAGGTTTTTTTGGGGTTGGGCAAGTCAAGCCAACCCTGATACAAACACATACATACATACCTATCTTAGTATTTCCGTTTCATTTCCTATTTTCCTCCTCTTGTTTAATTATTGTGCTTTTTCATTTTTTAAATGGGAAAAAAATTTAAAATTAAAAATAAAACCAAAAAAAAGTATAAAATTTTAAAAATGGATGCCAGCATCCGCAAAAATATTTCCCTATCCTTTCTCACCCTTTTTTTTATACTATCATTAATTTTTTTCCTTTCTTATGATTTTATTTGCTATCAAGGGACTTAAATTTTTCTCTCTTATATTATTGTAAATGTATTTCTTAACTTAGTATATTTTATCATGTAATGGAACCCCAGTTCACGATGCACACCCTCATAGAATGTCTCACCCAATCAAATTGGAGATACGGTCTTGGACCCAGGTGCTCCAATCAAATTCATCTATTCTAGATTTTTCATTTGCGATACATACATACAGTGAGGTCTGCTGGCATGAGATGCCCTTTGTATACGACCTACAAATCCTATCAGATTTCCCCAGCTTGATGTAGGGTATTCTTTTATAAATGGTCTTTATGAAATATCTTGTCTTAAAATTAAATCATACTTTTCTAAAAGGCCTCCAAAAATTTGTTTTCAGGGTTTTAAACATTTTATGATTACTTTTCACAATGAATATTAGAATACTTTCTTATAATACTTATCTGCCTTTTCATTGATTTTTTTTTTTATGTTTATTTGGTCACTACATAAATCAAATATTAGATTATAGTCACCAATAATCTTTGCCTCCTGTGCTCTATGAACCAGTAGATATCAATTTTTTGTGTTTTTGTTTCTGATGTTAACCACAGAAGTGTTAATAGTAAAATGATAAGTTGGATATTTCTTGCTAAGCACAACCTTTCATTATGTAGATTGTCAATGATATGCGTTTGGGATGATTTTTTCAAGCAATATAATTTAAAAAACAGTTTGTTTTCACAGTTACAAGATTTTTATTTATATGATTTCTGTTTTACTCTATGAACCAGTAGATAACAATTTTTATTTAATGAGTTTTTACTTGTGTTTATCTGAATTTAAAATTGTTAGTAGATAACAAATTTTATGTAATAAGTTTTTAATTGTTAATTTGAATTTAAAATTGTTGAAGTTTATAACTTATAATACTTAATTGAATCAAAGGATTGAATATAAAAAAGTAAAAAATCCTTAATATGCTGTCAAATTTATTGATTTATTAATTATTACATGAAGTTATTGAATATTTATTTAGCAAATAATAGGTCAAATTGATCATTTTAAAAGTTAAATATTTGGTTTCTAATTTTATATTTTTGATTTTCTCTCTTTAATTTTAGATTTATTGAGTCTCATTCAATAATTTTAAGTGAAGCTGTCAAAACAGAAGCTGTACTACAGAAATTATACTCAAAAATTTCTGAAAATGAGAATTTATTAGAAAGATTTATGAACAGAACCACTGCACTTCAGGTTAGTTATCCCCACTTCCTCTTTTTCCAAAACTTTTCTAAGCTATATATTAATGTCTTTCTGTAATTTTGAATATGGGGAAAAACCAAAACAAGGCAAGGTTATTCTTAAGTATGCTTTTAATTAGCAGGAAGTCAATAATGCTTCTAATAGTACATTAATTTTAATATTTTCTAGGTAACGATGTTAATATTTTATTTCACTGTTTCTTTTGTAAAATAATTTGTTGCATATTTGTAAGAAAACATAGTTGTAAATTTGAAAGAAAAAAAAAGTTGCAAAAAAAGTTAGTTTTACTAAGTTTTATTTATTTTATTTCTGAGTTAAATCAAATATAAAATGTATTTAAATTTTCAAGTTAATTTTTGAAATTTTTTTTTTTTTTTTTTTTTTTTTTTTTTTTTTTTTAAATTTGCACTATTTTCTGTACATTTTAAACCTTTCTGAGGAAAAGAATCATTACAAAGAGATTATAATTTTAAAAAAAGCAACTTTGTGTCACAAAACTTCTTTACCTTGCTGGGAAAATAACATAAAAAATAGCCTGACAACTTTTGAATGGTATGACAGATTCCGTCTAGAATTAAAAAAAGGATGACTGCTTTGAAAGGAGAAAGAGTAAGGATAGTGGTCAGAGGATGGGTTAATGATTTGAGCACTTCAATTGTGATAAATCTAGGGGAAAGTGGAGGCACAGTACTATCTTGCCCATAAACAGCTAATAGCCATAACTGGCCCTGTATTTGTATGTGTACACATTGTCACAAATTTGATAAATGGTGATGATATTTTATTTCAAAGGTTACTTGTTAGAGAGTTTGGATACATCTAAAAGAATTCTGATTGGAAACACTCATTTGTATTTCCATCCTGATTCGGATAATATTAGACTGCTTCAGGCTACTTGCTGTTTATTGTACTTGGAGCATCTACTTCAAGAGTATCAAAAGCAGGTAATTTTTTTTCTTTTAGGATTATACATTTAATGTATCAGTACTTTTTGCATCACAAATTATATTATCTTTTAAGTGTTTGGAAAAATTTGTTGAATTAACTAAAACTAGAGCTGGAGGCTCCATGAATAGAAGAGGAAAAAACTTTTTAATCAAATCTTGAATGAGATTTTTTTTGTGTGTGTGTAACACAAAAGCATTTGTTACTTTCTATAAGACATATTTCTTTTAAATATGCTCTTTTAATTTTTATTTGCCAAAATTCTATCATCCCTAGAATAAGTGCATTTTTCTCAGAACAATGATTTTCCAATCAATAAGCCTGTAAACCCCCCCCCCCTGTAAGTCTTTTTTTTTTTTTTTTTTTTTTTTTCACTAGAACCTATATCATTGTTCTATTTCTTTTTCCTCTGTTTTTCCAGCCCCCTAAAATCATGAAGCTTTTTTTACTTTTATACATAATGTAATATATGATGCAAGAAGCTCTCAGCTAAATATTTTTTCTTATTCTGAGAAAAAAAAAAGGTTTTTTAATCTTCTGTTAAACCTAACTAATTTTGAATGTTACATGTAAATCTAGATATGAATTAGTAGGTATTTCTAAAAATTTTGATCAGAAATTTTGCAGGTTAACATTTAGTATATGTATATATATATATATATATATATATATATATATATATAATATATATATATATATATATATATATATATATTAATGATAGAAAATATTACTGATTCAACAAGAACTAGTATATTAAAGAGGGAAGTGACTACAGTTCAAACATAGTAACTAAAATTTACCAATAACAAAAGTAGCGACTTATAGTGAGAAAACTTGTGCTTAACCATGTGATAATATTGATAAAATCTCATTTTTCTTACAGAATAGAAATCAAGAAAATTCTGTGCACTTTACTCAGTCAATTTAGCAAGAAACTTGTTACTAAACAAATAAATTTTATTAGTTCCCCTCAGCCATGATGTTCTATTTTTTGAATGAATTAACTTTTCAAAGTTGTGAATAATGCTTAACCTTGAAACTACTAAATATTGATTCATTTTGCAAACTGAAAGATTAAAATTTTTAGTATAAAATCTTAATTCATCTTTCAAAGCATATTTTTAACTATGAATATTTAGATTTCCTTTGAATTTTAAATAATTTTTTATGCAAAAAAATATGTGCTCATTGTTAGGGTATAAAAATATTATAATTTGAATTTTCTTTTCAGTATCCTCATGCAATTAGCTTGATTTTAAGTGGTGATTTCAATAGCTGTCCAGAATTTGGTGTATATAAATTAGCCACTGAAGGATTTTTACCCAGTAGTTGCATAGATTGGCATAGTAGTAAGTATAAATATTTTTACTTAATAGTAGAATATTTTAGTTAAATACACTCTCTACCTATAAGTATTTGGACACCTATGTAACGATACCTGCAGTCCTGAGGTACGTCACGGCCTCCGCTGGTATACATCATGTAGGAAACGGAGTCGGCATTAGTTCGCATGCAAGATGCCGTGCAGTTCAGAGATCTCTGATTTTGAGAAAGGTATAATTATCGGGTATCACAAATGCGGTTGATTCTTAAGGGACATATCTAGGTATCTGAAGTACCCAAAATCGACAGTGTACTATGCGATTAAGAAGTGGAAGGTGAGCGGGGACTGTCTGAATGTACCCAGAGTCGGCAGACCAATGAAACTGGGAGATAGAGACATATGAGTGCTGTCCAGAGAAATTTGAAAGAACAGCACCCGACTGATGGCCCTCATCCACGAGGAATTTCAACAGGCTTCCCAGAGTGTTGTTTCAATTAATACCATCCATAATCCATCTGCTTGGTTTTTATGGCCGTGCTGCTGCCCATAAACCTTTCATCACAAAGTCCAACCACGCTAATCGGTTAATGTGGTGCAAACCACATTGAAATTAGACCAAATCAGTGAAAACGGGTTCTGTGGAGCAACAAATCAAGGTTCACCCTTTATCTTTATCGTTCAGATGGCAGGGTCTGGGGTCTGCCTGGAGAATGTCTCCTGCCAGAATGCATTGTGCCAACTATCAAGTTAGGCGAATGTAGAATTATGGTCTGGGAACCTTGGTCCTCTTTCATGGTAAGCTCAACGCCAATGCCTACTGCACTATTTTGGATGACAATGTGCATCCTACGTTGTGGCAGTTTTACAGGTTGGACCCCTATTACTTTCAGGATGGAAATGCCAGTTGTCATGTTTCGAGATTAATCAAGGCTTGGTATGATGCCAATGGAGTTCATCAAATGGACTGAGCTGCCCACAGCCCAGACCTGAACCCTATGGCGAACCTCTGAGATGAGTTCGATCGTTGAATTAAGGAGTGCGTTACCCATCCAAAATCAGTGAAGGAACTTGTATGTCTAGTCCAGGCCGAGTGGAAGACAATACCACTAGTAGTTATAATACAAAGATTTGTGGAAAGTATGCCCTGGAAGGTTCACACTGTAATTGCTTCTTCTGGAGGCTCTACCAACTATTGATTTTCAATAAAGTTAGAGTTCTTCTGTTCTACCACAGGTGTCCAAACAGTTATTGGTAGACAGTGTATAACTTTATGCAAGAAAGAAATGTTACAATTTTACTACCTCTGATATGGATTTTAAAAAAAGTTTTGTAAAAGTTTAAATGCATGTTTGCTTGTTTTTTTGTCTGACTTTTAGAATAATTTTCATCAAATGGAAATTATTTAAAATAATTTTGTGCTTAGCTTTGCTGATTCAATAGTAATATTATATTATGACATTTCTTTTTGAAGATCCTGAAGAGAAAGTTGATGGAATAGACTTATCCCATTCTTTAAAATTAGACAGTGCCTGTGGAACACCTGAGTATACCAATTTCACACAAGGTTTTGTAGGTTGTCTAGACTACATATTTTATGACAAGAATTTATTGAAGGTTACTGAAGTTGTTCCATTTCCACCTCATGAGGAAGTCACAAGACACATTGCTCTTCCCAATCAAGATTTCCCATCAGACCATATAGCTTTAGTGTCTGTTTTAAATTGGAAATAAAACACTTACATTTTAAATAATTTATTTTTTCTAATATATTTTATGCTTTCCAGCTACTGTACATTTTGATGCTTGGTTTTCTTTAACACCTATAAAAAATTATTAAAAATTAATACCTAAAATAACAAATTGGAACTTAAAATTTGAATAATCAAAACAAATCTATTTACAAAAACTGCAGAAGTTAAGTTTATGTGCTCACAAAGAAAATGTTATAAACCTATACATACACTCAAGAGCCAAACATTATGACTACCTGTCAATAATGAGTTGGCCCACCTCTAGTGCACAACCCGGCTTAGCATGGATGCCACAAGTCCTTGGTAGATAGCCAGAGACAGATTATACGAGATGTTTAAGCAACAGTTTCGCAAGTCCGAGATATTGCGAATTGGTGATCTTTGAACTCTTGAACTGCCATCCCAAATGTGTTTTATCGGATTGAGATCCATGAGTTAAGTGGCCAGGACATTAGCTGGAATTCAGCATCATGTTCCTGGAACCACTCCAATACAATTTTGCCTTGTGACACGGGGCGTTGTCATGTTGGAACATTCCATTTCCAGCTGGAAAAACAGAGGCCATGTAAGTAACTGCTAAGCTTACTTGCCTATTCTTTTGGATTAGTGCAGACAAACACGATAAATCGGTAAACAATAACAATTTTATTGTCAAAACAAAAGAACAACTCAAACACGTAAATTACAATTATAACCAGTCCTAACCTAAACTAAATGGAAATTAACTCTTACTAAAGGAAGGGGGAAAAACAACCTGATAAACATAACACATACATATATCAAACACATTTCTCGAGGCTATATATATACTTATTAATTAGCATAACGCTCACTCCGGAGCCAAGTATGCTACAGCCGCTAAATTCTCCGATTGGCTGTGACTATTACGTCAACAGTAGGAAGGGGGTGTTTCTCGGGATCGGAAGGAAATTAAATAAACTGAAAATAAGCGATTTTAAGAAAAATTAAGTTGGCAGTTAAATGGGTTATTTTATGTTTAAAATTCTGAAAATGCCAACAAGATGCAACTGATCCGCAATGATGTTCGAATACCTTGTAGCATTCATGGTCTACTTTACCCCAGAGATGCCCAAGAGAACGTCCCATAAAGCATAATACTGCCACCACCGGCCTGTATATGACCTACTGTACATTGAGGGAGCAACTGTTCACCTGGAAGATGGCATATCCTGACATGGCCATCGGCTTGATGAATGACAAACTGTGATTCATCTGACCAGGCAACTCTCTCCCACTGATCCATGGGCCAATCATGATGTTCCCGGGCCCAGCGTAGGCGCAGTTGGCGATGACGCTTGGTCAGCAAAGGCACACGAGTGGGACGTTTGCTGCGTAGCCCCATATCCAACAGTTTCCGCTGAACAATGTGCTCCGATACTATTCTACTTGGCCCTGCATTGTATTGGGTTGTCAGCTGAGCCACTGTCTGGCTCCGGTTTTTGCTTCACCATGTGAGACAGTCTCCGACGACCTTTTTCTTTCATAGCATGTGGACGTCCAACACCATGTAGTCTACTGCTGGTTTCACCATCATTCATACACTTTGCATAAGTACTAACAACTATAGATCATGAACAACCCACAAGTCGTGCAGTTTCGGAAATACTTGTTCTGAGCCTTTGAGCCATTACAATCTACCCTCTATCAAAATCACTTAGATCCGCAGCCTTTCCCATCACACACAGAAGTAAGTGAAAGAATGATTCTTCAGACTCTCCAACAGTTAAATACCACTTCCACATCATCCAGGCAAGTTCATTGCAAAATGTAGGGATGGCCATAATGTTTTGGCTCTTGAGTGTATATAATCTCTTTAAAGGTAAATGGGATAAATGTTTTTTATGGTTAGCATCAAAACTGAAGTAACACTAACATTTGTTGAAATTTCCAATCTTAAAATTAATTTTATTTTAAAATGGCATAAAGATGGGCAAAAATGAAACCTTATCAGAGCTATAGCCCAGTCAATACAAAGAATATAAATCCGGAAACAAAGTTTATCATTCCTTTTATCCCACATTTCTCTGATATGGCAATGACACTCTTTCCAGTTTATATGACATTTAAGCTTCCTACTACTAACTATATTCTTTAGTATGTGTTTCAAAATCAGTATCCCCCCCCCCTTATTATCAATTGTAACTATTGGCAGTTGACAAATGTTTTCACCTTTTCCTCATTCTGTTACACTGGTGTTCAAAACTTAAGCAACAATGTAAAAATTTAGCAGATAGCCATGAAATTGCAGGAAAGGAGGTCTGGAGTTCAGTACAATGAACACGTAAGTTAGTACAAATGTCAGAGGCTGTGTGTGCAGCTCAACAGTAGAATAAAAGGAAGGACGGAGACGCAATATTCGCAAGTGCCAGTGAGTGAGATACGGCTTGAAGAAATCACCTACACAACTTCACACTTGGAAAAATGATCAAAAAAGCTGGAGGAGGTGTGTGCTGTCACCAGTATAGCTGCAGAGTTCGGAATCAATATAAGTGTCATTTCGCACACTTGGAAAGCATTCCAAACCACAGGTACAGCTGTTAGAATAGTTGGTGGTGGTCTGCAGGGGATGACCGATATATCATTTTGCAACAAAAAGAGGCTGACACTAGTCAGCAAGTACCTTTGCTCAGCAACGGTGCAACAAATGTTGCAGTTTACTGTGGCTAGAGGGCCTATTTGCCTTCCTTCCTGAATATTTCCTCCCGTTTAAAGCTGGCAACCTTTTACAGTGGTGCAGAGATCATAAAAACTGATCAATGGAGACATGTCCTCTTTATGGATGAGAGTGTCCAGTACCAGAAGTGATTCTCAACATGTTTTGATTTAGAGAGGTCGGATCCTAGTAACATCAAGGAAAAACATCATTACAGTGGTTTTGGAGTTCTTGTCTGGTGAGGTATTATGCTGAACTGGCAAACTGAGCTCCACGTTTTCGACAGAGGTTCTCTAATCAGGGATCGTTATTGTGAGGAGTTATGTCTTCCTCATGTGTCTGTCTCAAGCTGCCATTGGCCCAGACCTCATTTTTATGGATGACAATGAACATCAGACTCTTGCTGTTGAGGAGCTACTGGAAAGTGAAGATATCACTCGAATGGATTGGCCAGCGTACACTCTTTAAATCTCATTGAACATGTGTGGGATGCTTTGAGAAGATGCATTGCAGCACATTTACATCTCAACAATAAAAACACCAAACAACTCAAACAGATGCTGATTGCAGAATGGGCACTCCTACCGCAAGAAATGTTGGACCAGCTAGTTCTGATTATGCGGAGACGGTGCGAAGAAACCCTTGTAGTTAGGGGAGGGCATATCATATATTAATGAACATCTGTTTGATGTTTTTCCTCTTGGATATACAATCACGATACTATGCTCAATAAAGCTTGTTTTTGTTTGATTCCATACCATATGCATTGTATTCCCTTTCCAGTGCTGAAGCTTTCATCATCATTTACGGCCAAATGGTTAGTGTGCTGGCCTTCGGAATCAGCTAAAAGCAGTAGGTCCCAGTCTCGTTAGCCCTCGCGTCGTAAAAAGTAGACCGTAGTGCTCCAAACCAAACCAATCACCATCATTTACGTACATAATACTCTCCCTCATTTCTGAATTTCTTCTTTTTCAGATGATTTCTTATGGAGTTAAGCCAAAAAACCCACCTGTTACTTAAGTTTAGCACACCAGTGTATTTTCTATATAAAGTAATTTTTAACAGCTTTGGGCTTATATTTCTCAAAATATGAAACAAAGTTTTGTTCTAACAAATATAATACTATTGAAAAATGTTACTGGAATATTCTTAACGTGCATGATTGCATCTTTATTTTAAAATTTAAGTGCATAAAATTATACCTCTAAAGTATTTTTTAAACTTTTGGTATCAGCTGGAATCTAAAGTATATAAAGTAGTAATACTCCTAATATATATTTTAAAAAATAGGTAATACAGTAACCTGAGTAACTGTATACAACGCATATTAACATTGTGAACTGTTTTAGAAAATAGGAAATACATATTCACCTTTATTTTTTTTCTTTCTCCTAATTGTATCATCCTCTTTTGTTTCATTTATTTCCTCTTTAACATTTACGTTTGATTCTAATTCTGAAAGAGAGAAAAAAGCTAAATATTAGCTATATTGTTGATATTAATAATTTACTAAATATTTTATTTTTAAAGATGGGTATTTTACATGATTGTATTAGATTTATAAGTAGGTAAAAAGGGGGGAGGGCACTTTTGTTTTTGTTTTTTTTAACGAACCCTGATCTGTAATCAGGGATCGTTATTGTGAGGAGTTATGTCTTCCTCATGTGTCTGTCTCAAGCTGCCATTGGCCCAGACCTCATTTTTATGGATGACAATGAACATCAGACTCTTGCTGTTGAGGAGCTACTGGAAAGTGAAGATATCACTCGAATGGATAGGCCAGCGTACACTCTTTAAATCTCATTGAACATGTGTGGGAGGCTTTGAGAAGATGCATTGCAGCACATTTACATCTCAACAATAAAAACACCCAACAACTCAAACAGATTCTGATTGCAAAATGGGCACTCCTACAGCAAGAAATGTTGGACCAGCTAGTTCTGATTATGCGGAGACGGTGCGAAGAAACCCTTGTAGTTAGGGGAGGGCATATCATATATTAAGGAACATCTGTTTGATGTTTTTCCTCATGGATAGACAATCATGCGTTACGATACTATGCATTCAATAAAGCTTGTTTTTGTTTGATTCCATACCATATGCATTGTATTCCCTTTCCAGTGCTGAAGCTTTCATCATCATTTACGGCCAAATGGTTAGTGTGCTGGCCTTCGGAATCAGCTAAAAAGCAGTAGGTCCCAGTCTCGTTAGCCCTCGCGTTGTAAAAAGTAGACCGTAGTGCTCCAAACCAAACCAATCACCATCATTTACGTACATAATACTCTCCCTCATTTCTGAATTTCTTCTTTTTCAGATGATTTCTTATGGAGTTAAGCCAAAAAACCCACCTGTTACTTAAGTTTAGCACACCAGTGTATTTTCTATATAAAGTAATTTTTAACAGCTTTGGGCTTATATTTCTCAAAATATGAAACAAAGTTTTGTTCTAACAAATATAATACTATTGAAAAATGTTACTGGAATATTCTTAACGTGCATGATTGCATCTTTATTTTAAAATTTAAGTGCATAAAATTATACCTCTAAAGTATTTTTTAAACTTTTGGTATCAGCTGGAATCTAAAGTATATAAAGTAGTAATACTCCTAATATATATTTTAAAAAATAGGTAATACAGTAACCTGAGTAACTGTATACAACGCATATTAACATTGTGAACTGTTTTAGAAAATAGGAAATACATATTCACCTTTATTTTTTTTCTTTCTCCTAATTGTATCATCCTCTTTTGTTTCATTTATTTCCTCTTTAACATTTACGTTTGATTCTAATTCTGAAAGAGAGAAAAAAGCTAAATATTAGCTATATTGTTGATATTAATAATTTACTAAATATTTTATTTTTAAAGATGGGTATTTTACATGATTGTATTAGATTTATAAGTAGGTAAAAAGGGGGGAGGGCACTTTTGTTTTTGTTTTTTTTAACGAACCCTGATCTGTAATCAGGGATCGTTATTGTGAGGAGTTATGTCTTCCTCATGTGTCTGTCTCAAGCTGCCATTGGCCCAGACCTCATTTTTATGGATGACAATGAACATCAGACTCTTGCTGTTGAGGAGCTACTGGAAAGTGAAGATATCACTCGAATGGATAGGCCAGCGTACACTCTTTAAATCTCATTGAACATGTGTGGGATGCTTTGAGAAGATGCATTGCAGCACATTTACATCTCAACAATAAAAACACCCAACAACTCAAAGAGATGCTGATTGCAGAATGGGCACTCCTACCGCAAGAAATGTTGGACCAGCTAGTTCTGATTATGCAGAGATGGTGCAAAGCAACTACTGCAGTTTAGGGGAGGGCATATTCCATATTAAGGAACATCTGCTTGCTGTTCTACCTCTTGGATAGACAATCAAAAATCACGATACTATACGTTCAATAAAGTTTTTTTTTTGTTTGATTCTACACCGTATGCATTGTATTCCTTTTTCAGTGCTGAAGCTTTCATCATCATTTACGGCCAAATGGTTAGTGTGCTGGCCTTCGGAATCAGCTAAAAACAGTAGGTCCCAGTCTCGTTAGCCCTCGCGTTGTAAAAAGTAGACCGTAGTGCTCCAAACCAAACCAATCACCATCATTTACGTACATAATACTCTCCCTCATTTCTGAATTTCTTCTTTTTCAGATGATTTCTTATGGAGTTAAGCCAAAAAAACCCACCTGTTACTTAAGTTTAGCACACCAGTGTATTTTCTATATAAAGTAATTTTTAACAGCTTTGGGCTTATATTTCTCAAAATATGAAACAAAGTTTTGTTCTAACAAATATAATACTATTGAAAAATGTTACTGGAATATTCTTAACGTGCATGATTGCATCTTTATTTTAAAATTTAAGTGCATAAAATTATACCTCTAAAGTATTTTTTAAACTTTTGGTATCAGCTGGAATCTAAAGTATATAAAGTAGTAATACTCCTAATATATATTTTAAAAAATAGGTAATACAGTAACCTGAGTAACTGTATACAACGCATATTAACATTGTGAACTGTTTTTAGAAAATAGGAAATACATATTCACCTTTATTTTTTTTCTTTCTCCTAATTGTATCATCCTCTTTTGTTTCATTTATTTCCTCTTTAACATTTACGTTTGATTCTAATTCTGAAAGAGAGAAAAAAGCTAAATATTAGCTATATTGTTGATATTAATAATTTACTAAATATTTTATTTTTAAAGATGGGTATTTTACATGATTGTATTAGATTTATAAGTAGGTAAAAAGGGGGGAGGGCACTTTTGTTTTTGTTTTTTTTAACGAACCCTGATCTGTAATCAGGGATCGTTATTGTGAGGAGTTATGTCTTCCTCATGTGTCTGTCTCAAGCTGCCATTGGCCCAGACCTCATTTTTATGGATGACAATGAACATCAGACTCTTGCTGTTGAGGAGCTACTGGAAAGTGAAGATATCACTCGAATGGATAGGCCAGCGTACACTCTTTAAATCTCATTGAACATGTGTGGGATGCTTTGAGAAGATGCATTGCAGCACATTTACATCTCAACAATAAAAACACCCAACAACTCAAAGAGATGCTGATTGCAGAATGGGCACTCCTACCGCAAGAAATGTTGGACCAGCTAGTTCTGATTATGCAGAGATGGTGCAAAGCAACTACTGCAGTTAGGAGAGGGCATATCCCACATTAAGGGACATCTGCTTGTTGTTCTTCCTCTTGGATAGACAATCATGCGTTACGATACTAGGCATTCAATAAAGCTTGTTTTTGTTTGATTCCATACCATATGCATTGTATTCCCTTTCCAGTGCTGAAGCTTTCATCATCATTTACGGCCAAATGGTTAGTGTGCTGGCCTTCGGAATCAGCTAAAAGCAGTAGGTCCCAGTCTCGTTAGCCCTCGCGTTGTAAAAAGTAGACCGTAGTGCTCCAAACCAAACCAATCACCATCATTTACGTACATAATACTCTCCCTCATTTCTGAATTTCTTCTTTTTCAGATGATTTCTTATGGAGTTAAGCCAAAAAACCCACCTGTTACTTAAGTTTAGCACACCAGTGTATTTTCTATATAAAGTAATTTTTAACAGCTTTGGGCTTATATTTCTCAAAATATGAAACAAAGTTTTGTTCTAACAAATATACTATTGAAAAATGTTACTGGAATATTCTTAAGTGCATGATTGCATCTTTATTTTAAAATTTAAGTGCATAAAATTATACCTCTAAAGTATTTTTTAAACTTTTGGTATCAGCTGGAATCTAAAGTATATAAAGTAGTAATACTCCTAATATATATTTTAAAAAATAGGTAATACAGTAACCTGAGTAACTGTATACAACGCATATTAACATTGTGAACTGTTTTAGAAAATAGGAAATACATATTCACCTTTATTTTTTTTCTTTCTCCTAATTGTATCATCCTCTTTTGTTTCATTTATTTCCTCTTTAACATTTACGTTTGATTCTAATTCTGAAAGAGAGAAAAAAGCTAAATATTAGCTATATTGTTGATATTAATAATTTACTAAATATTTTATTTTTAAAGATGGGTATTTTACATGATTGTATTAGATTTATAAGTAGGTAAAAAGGGGGGAGGGCACTTTTGTTTTTTTTTTTTTTAACGAACCCTGATCTGTAATCAGGGATCGTTATTGTGAGGAGTTATGTCTTCCTCATGTGTCTGTCTCAAGCTGCCATTGGCCCAGACCTCATTTTTATGGATGACAATGAACATCAGACTCTTGCTGTTGAGGAGCTGCTGGAAAGTGAAGATATCACTCGAATGGATAGGCCAGCGTACACTCTTTAAATCTCATTGAACATGTGTGGGATGCTTTGAGAAGATGCATTGCAGCACATTTACATCTCAACAATAAAAACACCCAACAACTCAAAGAGATGCTGATTGCAGAATGGGCACTCCTACCGCAAGAAATGTTGGACCAGCTAGTTCTGAGTATGCACAGACGGTGCAAAGCAATCATTGTACTTAGGGAAGGGCATATCCCATAGTAAGGAAAATCTGCTTTTTGTTCTTCCTCTTGGATAGACAATCATGCGTTACGATACTAGGCATTCAATAAAGCTTGTTTTTGTTTGATTCCATACCATATGCATTGTATTCCCTTTCCAGTGCTGAAGCTTTCATCATCATTTACGGCCAAATGGTTAGTGTGCTGGCCTTCGGAATCAGCTAAAAGCAGTAGGTCCCAGTCTCGTTAGCCCTCGCGTTGTAAAAAGTAGACCGTAGTGCTCCAAACCAAACCAATCACCATCATTTACGTACATAATACTCTCCCTCATTTCTGAATTTCTTCTTTTTCAGATGATTTCTTATGGAGTTAAGCCAAAAAACCCACCTGTTACTTAAGTTTAGCACACCAGTGTATTTTCTATATAAAGTAATTTTTTAACAGCTTTGGGCTTATATTTCTCAAAATATGAAACAAAGTTTTGTTCTAACAAATATAATACTATTGAAAAATGTTACTGGAATATTCTTAAGTGCATGATTGCATCTTTATTTTAAAATTTAAGTGCATAAAATTATACCTCTAAAGTATTTTTTAAACTTTTGGTATCAGCTGGAATCTAAAGTATATAAAGTAGTAATACTCCTAATATATATTTTAAAAAATAGGTAATACAGTAACCTGAGTAACTGTATACAACGCATATTAACATTGTGAACTGTTTTAGAAAATAGGAAATACATATTCACCTTTATTTTTTTTCTTTCTCCTAATTGTATCATCCTCTTTTGTTTCATTTATTTCCTCTTTAACATTTACGTTTGATTCTAATTCTGAAAGAGAGAAAAAAGCTAAATATTAGCTATATTGTTGATATTAATAATTTACTAAATATTTTATTTTTAAAGATGGGTATTTTACATGATTGTATTACATTTATAAGTAGGTAAAAAGGGGGGGGGGCACTTTTGCTGTACATTTTGGCTTTCACAATATAACAAATGTTGACATATATGAATCGAACATCAAAAATAAAATATTGGTGGGGATACAAGTTTAAGATACTCATTGTATATAATTTATTCTTGTATAAAGAGAATAAACTCAAATGACAAATTTATCAAGGGACAAAGGTTAAGAAAAACATTAAAAGTTTCGTTTAGAACAGTGGTTTCTAACCTTTCATAAATTATACATCTCCACCCACCACATTTGATGAAAAAAAGTAAAAGGTTTGAAACATATATATATATATATATATATATATAATATATATATATAATTTGTGACCCAATTTTTAAGCTTATAACTTTTTAAAATATTAATGTATTGGTTAAGTTTTGCATTTGCATCGCAAGTTTTACAATTCTTAGTTTTTATCAAGTCACCTTGAACATCAGCTTATTTTTGGCACTGTATGCAAAAGTGTTGAAAAGAAACTAGGATACAAATGAAATACTAAAATTGGGGTAGCAATTCATTTTTAAACATACTGTGTGTTGAGAAGTCATTTTGCTGTTCTATGCATTCATCTTCCCTTTCATGAAATATTAGTGATATCCAAGCATATTTGAAATGGATTTTGTAGCCATGCAGCAACTTTTTATTCAAATAGTATTTCCAAACATAAAATTAGCATTTTATCACCTAATTTAAAAAAGGTTTTTAAAATTAATAGATGTAAAAAACACCCTCTCCCCTCAAAACAGTAATAAAAAAAAAAAATAAAATGTAATATATGATGTTTCAATTATTTTTGTACCTATATATATTATTTTTGAAATGAACAATTTATAACAAACTTACCATTATTTTCTTTGAAAACGTCAATAACTTTTAAGTTGTTAGATGAATAATTTCCACCAACGGCAACTGTAAGATCCAAATCTGGGGCAACTTTAGCAGTATATATAGAGCCCTATTGAATAAATATAAATTAAAATTTTATATTTGAAACAACTGTAAGTAGAATTAATTTTGAAAGTCCTTATTTAATTTTTAGTCATTTCTGAATATTAACTGTTATACAGTAGAACCTAAATATAAAGACCCCCTGTGGGACCAATATCATAAGGTCGTTGTAACGAAAGGTCGTTGTAATGAATTTTAAAAAATTGGAGCAAAGAAATGATGCACCTAGAGAACACTTCTATTTATTTGTATTTCCATTACTGAATTTTTGAAAAAAAAAGTCTTTTCGAATGACACCAGTTTCAAGTTCATTTAGTAATTTTTCATTATCACTGATTTCTTATCCATTAGATTTTGAACGAAATCTTGAGAATTAAATTGTCCTTCAAATTATTGACGCAAGGCATTGATTGCATTGAAGGCTTCTTTTTCATTCACTTTTTCAAAAGATTGCACAATTTCTTCTCCATCGTCAGAATCAAATTGAAGTTGCATCACAGTTCAATAATTTTAAAATAGCCCATTTGCTTATGAGTTCTGCTGTCTAAAATTAGCGGTCGCTCTAACGAAAAATAATATGCTTGGGGTCATTGTAATGATTCAAAATTAACATTATTCCATGGTAAAATAATTGGGACTTTTTAAGATGGTCGTTCTAACGAAGGGGGTCGTTAAACAGAGGTTCTACTGCACTTCCATCTTATTGACATATATAGAGATCTAAAAATCATTCAAATAATTCTATTTTCCATTTAGCTCTTTTACATAGAAAAAAAAAAGCCTTGAACTATTGTATTGGAGTTAGGGAAGTGAGCAAAAACTATACATACTATTTTTAGTTTCATAGATTTCATAATTTGAAAGTTATTTAAATCCCATGCTTTTAAAGTCTTATCCATACTTGAACTGATCAGTACTTCTGGCTTCAGAGGGCTGATATCAAGTCCTACAAGAAAAAAATACACAATACTGTAATTTAAATTTATATTACTTTTTAATAAATTATATATTAGTACAAATATGGTTTAGATTAAGGATCATTTTATATTATAGTAAAATAATTAGAATAACGAAGTGTTGCCAACTTTAAGAGCACTGAGACTTCGCTACACCCCACTGGCTTCACAAAGAGGTTTTGCTAAAGCCCAGGGCAGGGCAACACTCTGTCTGGGTTTTAGACACTCCATTACAAAAGGTTGTTGCTTCAACCATGCCTTGAGATGTCTGAGGGGAATTGGTAGGATGGACGGGACAACGAAATGTCAGACAATGAGGAACCACCGAAGGAATCGATCAGAAGCTACCAGGACATCGACACAGAAAGAAAAAGCCAATGGGAAGAGGCAAAAGGTAATGTCAGGTGTCGCGAGTTTTTCGCTGGAGAGTTCCCAGGACAAGAGAAGGAATAAAGTTTTTTTTTTTGGGGGGGGGGTTTCTCCAGCTTTGTGTGGGACTCAAGAAGACCCAGTTGTTCCCCTGTACAACGATATCTGTCAGCACCTGTCCACAGATTGTTTTTTAGGTTTGCCTTGAAGCTGGGACTTTTAGGTCCGTACCAGTCCATCTGAGCCCTGTAATTTCCATTTGGAAAATTTGTACATACTCCATTTTAATCAAGAATAAACGTTGTTATTGTTTCTAAGCTGTAAGTTGTGTCATAACCACATTGACATCCACTCGCTACCCAAGGATCCTGTAATGTTACAACACTGACATAAATTTTCAGGTTTTTTCCAAACCCTACAAAAATACCTATTAAAAATAATTTCTGGGAGCGGGCTCCCAGAAATTATTTTTGCACAGTGGTACAGTGGACGTCGAAGAAAATGGAAAGAGAAAACCAACTTTACACCAACACATCTTTATTCAATTACAGGAACAACACAACAACTAATACACAAAAAACAAAAACACACATACAGAAATCCACAAGTGTTAGGGTTGCTATAAAGGTGCAGTAGATAGCCAAATTTGGCGAATACTCTGTGAATAATCTCGCAATTTCCTTAATTTTTTTTTAAATTTTAGATAAATTTAGTGTTGTAATTATAACAAAAAATCCCCATCATAAACAGTTTATGTGCAAGAAATAAAAATAAACACAGGATTTATACAGGTTTTATAAATGAAAATTAAGAAATTTAAGGAGTCTTTCAACCTTTATACAGATCTTTCTCAGAAAGAAAAATATTATTGACAAAAACTTATTCAGGTCAGACACAGAATTAAAAGTTTTGTACAAAAAAAGGAAGAAAATACAGAAAAGCACACAAAATAAATACATAAAAAGTATTTAACTATTAAAATTATTATATTGGTTTATATAGTATGAAAACAAGTATGCAAAAAGGATATAAGAAACCGAATAATTTTTTGTATTAACCCTTTTGCAACGGAAAGCGCAAAACTCGCTATCCTTTGAGTCTGGGAGTCACTTTCGCGAGCGAGTTATCTGGGCTGGAGGGTTTTTTGCTATTATGCCTAAATTCATGAAATTAACGAATTGGCAATGCATTATTTAATAATGCTGCATACAGTATTTAAATGAAATGTGATTTATATTCTATGTTTATAGATACTTTATTTACTAAAACTATTTCTTCATTACTTACTATTTAATGACTTTTAACATTACAAAACTGAGTACTATGTTATTTTAAAAAAAAATTTTGTATGAAAAATTTTAAAAACAGGGATCTACACATAATCTTACGTTACAGTCCTTAATTAATACAAATAAATCAGTGTAAAAAGCTATAAAACAATATACTCAGCATCACAAAACAAAATGTTATATATTGACATATACCGCATATTTGAACGTTATTTTAACAAACAATTATTTTTTATCTCTATTCTTTCTTTTCTTAAAAAAATAAATAAATGGTTAATTCCCCTCATGAATTATAAATTAAAAGCCCCCAAAATATTTCCTCAAGGTTATGTTTTAATGCTGATGTAATTAAAAAATTTAGTCCAGCACAGTGGTGAAAACTAATTGAAATGCGTGTTAGGGATGGAGATATGATAGATTTTTGACGCTTTATGGTAGCCCTAAACAAGTGCCCAGCTAGCTCTGCATCAGTGAAGCGAGTGTATATCTACATGTGGTTTGGTTTGGTCGAAACTTAAACAGATTAGGAATACAAAAAATACTGAAGTTAGTTAAAATACACAGACTTTTGAGACTAAAAAATGGTAATACTAATAACCTGATTGATGATGATGATATATGATGTATTGAAGGATCTGTATTTGTTTTGAATTATTTAAAATCCTTGTTATTATACTATGATGTATGGTCAAATTATTCTGTATTTTACACTTGAAACCTTTGCCCTTTTCTTTATGGTTTGGTTTGGAGTGCTACGATCTACTTTTTTCAACAGGAGGGCTAATGAGACCGCGATCTACAACTTAAAGCTGATTCCTTAAATATATGCCAATGGGATTTGAACCCACGAACTCTGGTACCGAAGGCCAGCACCCTAACCAATCAGCCATCGTTCAGCCTTTTCTTTATGGATTTCATAAATTTTTTTCCAAAATTGTTATGTTGAATTTACCATAGATTTGCAAATATTTTTCTCAGTTTTGATAGACTATATACATATTTCCACAGAATAATTCTTCAAAACTGAAAAAGTGTAAAAAACTAAGATAACAGTTTCTGAAAATAAATAAAAATATCACCAATTTTTAAAAAACCCAATAAAACCCACTTCAGAGTGGGTTTTATATTGGGGTTTGCCCAGAACCCCCCCCCCCCTGGGTTTTTCTGCGTAGGTGGGTTTTTTGCAACCCTGATTGTAGTTAATTCTTAATATTATATTATTTTCCTCTTAAAACCTCCTGACAAACTCTGGAAGTTCTGAAGCAGTTGGCAACTCCTTTAACCCTTTCCAGATGGTGGTAGATTTGACTAAAGCTAATTTTCTTAAAAACTTGGCAAAGATAAAAATTTTTTCTCTAATTAACTTAATTTTTCAAATATAATATCAGTATAGCTGTTATTTATCTTAGTACCATAGACTTTAGATGTCATCTATTAAAAATAAAATATTTACATTTTGTCCATGTGATTGTCATATATATGGTACACCGACCAGAAAAAGGTAATTATTTACAAATTAGCATGTTGTACACAAGTTTTTTAGAATCATATATAGATATCATACCAGTTACAGCTTCTTTATGAGCTTGAAAGCTGTGTTCTGCTTTATCATTCCTCATGTCAAATGAATGAATATACCCTTGATCTGTAGAACACTAATAGAGAGAAGAAAAAGTTTTATAATTTAAAGATAAGATTCCTAAAACATAAGTAAGAAAGATTTGGAACAAAAAATGTCTACTTACAAGAAATTTAAAAGAATTATTACTGTTCCAGATAACTTTTTCAATCTCTCCACTAACTTTCCAAGATTTGGATTCACTATTATTTCGGCAGTCATATAGTTTTAAAAATCTGAAATTATTTATTAAAATTAAAGAAAGCAGAATTTATTAAATGTATGGAAAAAAAATATATAAAAATTAAGTTATAAGAAAATACTAGTTAAATAGAAAAAAATGACAAATTTAGAAAATATTTTAAAAAACAAAATCAATTTTAATTTTATGAATAGCACAAAACTGCTTACTAAGGCCAGCCTGGGAGATAACGAACAGTTGGAAAAAAATCATGATTTTTTTTATTTAAATCGAATTTTTTTTAAAATTTTTTTCTGATTACTAATTTTGTTATTTTTTGCAATATAGAATAGTTTGTTATAAGATGTAACATCTTATCTATCTAGTATATTCTGCACACTGATTACCTAAACTTAAATATATAAATTTTAATCTAAATACATTCCATTATTTTGTAATTGGATAGTGCAAACTAAATAAGATGTAAATTTAAACAACAAATTAAAAATTATTTTAATGCAAACTATTCATTAAAAAAAAAAAATCCCAATTTCAATATTTTTGAAGCACCGAATGATGAATTTAATTGTTTCAGTAAAAGAACTAGCTTTGATGCTTTATCCAGTCTGAATTTCCAGGTTATGAAGTCTAAAATGAAGATGTCAAAATATCCAAAAGAAGAAAACTGTTTTTCTATTCCAGCAGATGAAGCCACTGCTGTTGTTATTGGGTAGACAAACTGGATTTCAAGTTCTGTAATACTCTCTTTACCTTCTATTTCATAAAATGAATTCCACCAGTCATAATTATTGTACAACCCCTAAATTCTTGGAAAGCATATGCTATTTATTTACACTTATTTACTTATTGGTATTACTGTGCTGACTGATTCCCAATTCTCCTGTCTTTGGAATATAGGTTTTAAAAGAAGTTTAAAAGAAAATAATTTAAATCAATGATTTTTTTTTCAAAAAATCAAATGATTTAAATCATGCCAACCCTGATAACGAGTGCTGAAAACCAATTCTAAATAGCTATAAACATCCATACTAACAGTGGGAATTCAACCCCAAATCCTGATACAAAAAGGCCCTACCTATTTGACTAATGTTTTGTTTTTAGGTTGAATTAATGTAAACTACAATAAACAAAATGCTTTTAGTATTTTTGAATAGATAAGTATTCAGTTCTGTTTATTATAAAAACTCATTTGAGAAAAATTTACTCTTGAAATAAACCAGCTGTCAATATATCTAGATCAGAGTTTCCTAACCTCTTCTAGATCACTGCCTTCTTTACAAGAAAAAAAATATATTTGAACACTACCTCTTCCATAATAGTTTCTTATATCAAATATTAAAATATTTATTTTATCTTTAGTTGTAAAAAGGTCAATCCAAAGGTTGTAAGAGGAATATTAAAAATATATTAAATACATTACCCATCAGTACAACCAGATAACAAATAAGGACTCTCAGATGGATGCCATTGTAAAGCCTGCACCTAAATTTAAAAATGTATTAAATTTAGCTTAGTACAAAATACAGTTGTATATGATAAATTACAATGGATAAATATATAAATAAAGTATTTTTAAAGTTTTATTTTCATACATAGGGAGAATTAAAATTTGCTATTTGTAATAACCAATGCAAATTTTCAGACTTTTACAAAATGAATATTTCTCACATAATGCATAAGGACTTTTATATTTATACAGTAGACTCAATTTAACCAACTTGTGGACTATTTGGGACAGCTCCCCCCACACACACTCATGCAAACCAATTATTTTAAAAAACTAGAGATGGTGCCAATAGTACTGAATAAAATACTTGAGAAAATTAGACTGTTTTAAAAAAATTGAACAAAGAAGCAGAGCAACAATGGATTTATTGTGCAGTAACATTTATAACAATGGATTGATGAAATTTGTGCAGTAGTATTAGTTGAAGCTTGTCGCAAATTGTGCTGCACTGTATAAGTATTTTATAACTTACTGGTTAATGAATTAAAAATCTAATATTTTTATTTTAATTGATAACCTTTAGTGCGAATAACATCACGCTTATGTTAAGATATATATTCTATAATATCCCAGGATATGTTTAAATGCATAGATGTAATGGAATCCTGTAAAAATTGTGTAAAGAAGAGAGCATAGAAGATTCCTCTTAAGTGAAATAAAGACTCCTATTACACAGGCCTACAAAAAAAATTTTGTTTTGGTGCCTAGGATTTTAAAACTGGATTTAATTATGTTTGGGGTGCTGATTCTAAATATGAAATCAATTTTTCTCTATCAGCTCTACTTTTTTAGATAAGTGTTTTTTATTGTGCAGTACTACGGGAAATGTGAATCCCATAGCTCCGGGAAAATGAACCAGATAGGGTTCATTTTCCCGGCAAAAATACATTTTTGCTACTTTTTGCCAAGTGGCAAAAATGGATATGTTTTATTTATGGGGATGTAACTATTTTAACTTTAATCTGAAAATACATAATATAATGTGTTTTAACATAGAATATTCAATGCATCATTGAAACAGTAATCTAAATCTAAAGTTATACCTAGAGATACAAAAAAAAAAATGAAGATTGATTTTGCAAATTTTTATGTGCAATGTTGTTTTTAATGTAATTATTAGCTTATTTCCCCCAACAAACTGTAGGTTTAAAAGCTTTTAGTACTTAAATAATATTTATATATCTTATATGTGTATATATATTACAATTAAATACAACATTACTCTATTAAATTGATAAAAAGAAAACATTTTTTATCCCATGCCTCCACCATATATATTTATTTACAAAAACAGAATATTGTATTTTGATTGCTAACATCAATGAAAATTGTTTTAAATTGTATAAATTGTCAAATTAATACTAATGAAATACCTAATTAATATTCTGATTTAAGTCTCAATTGTATTATGCACAAAATTATTTATTATTTTGTTGTTTATTAGTTATTTTGTACATTTTTAAAAGCCCAGCCAATTTTTCTAGATTTTGTCAGTTTTGCCACTGTTTTGGCAAAAATATCATTTTGCCGGCAAAATAACCAACCCTATTATATAATATATTAATAGTATAAAAATATATTAATAATTAGTATATTTGTATAAGATATTAATATCATAATATATTAATAGTATATTTTCATGTTTAGTCTTTTTTTATTTGATCTATGGATTCAACTTATAATAGTGTAACGTATGTTTTACCAAAATGGTAAATCTCAGAAATACGAGCTGCTAGGCAAAATCTAATGCTGTATTTGAATTCAGGACAACTAATTCATATAAAATCAGCTCTAAATACCCAGGCACCAAAACCACTGTTGACCTGTGTTATTTATTCTTCACAAAACAGTGAGGTAAAGTACATTTAAATTTTTTAAAATGTTCCAAATGTAAATTTAAATAATGTTAAAATTTACACTCATTCTTTCTTTAATATTAACCATTACTTATTATTATTTATGTCCTTCTGTATAGTAATAATTTTACACCTTTTATCACCTTTTCCAAAGTTTTCATCAAATTTTGCATAAATTCAATTATTTGGGATATTTGCTTATTTGAGATGCAGCCTTTACAGATGATCGTGGTTAATCCATAAAGTATTGTAATTTGCTTGTGTTAGTAATTCAGAAAAAAAAAAGATATAAAAACTTTTTAATCTACTATATGATATAATAATATTAACAATAAAAATTTAATATTAAACTGCAAAATGTATTACAAAATGAGATAATTTGACTTAAAATGCTTCTGTAAATGAAACAGGAATTGGTGGAATTTATTTTATAGCAAATTTATCTCAATCACAACTAAAATAATTTGTAAAATTAAAAAAAAATAAAAAAAAAAAAAAAAAATCAATATTCTGGAAACTTACTTTGTTAGAATGAAATGAAAGTTGATTTAAACCATTTCCATTTTCCAGATCCCATATAATAACGGTAGAATCAGCTGAGCCACTAGCTAACAAGTTCCTGTTAAAAATATGACATATATATATATTTAACAAGCTGAATAGAAAAATTTTTCATAACTTTATTGAAATTAAATTTAACTATCTGCCAAGTTTTACAATGGCATTGTTTTTATGTTCTAGATTCAATTAACCCCAGCAAAACTAAATAAAGTAAATGGATGAGAGTTAAAATTAAAAAAGGATACTTAAATCTATAATTTTTGAACTGTTAGTATATATACAAGTAACCATAATTGAGGTCAACTAGAACCACATTCCAATATTTCCTCATTTTATTAGTTGCATTATATAGAAGGTTATTTTCACTTAAATGATTTTGATACTTTAGTTTTATGTATAAATGCTGTATTTGAGTTGTTTTTATTTGATAACCATGGTCAGGGTAGGAAAAAAATAAAAACAAAATCAGATTTTTATTATTTTTTTCTGAATACTAATTTTAATTGTTGTTTTTATGTTTTTTGCAATATACATAGAATAGTTTGTTATAAGAAGTAACATCTTATCTATCTAGTATATTCTACACACTGATTACCTAAAATTAAATATATAAATTTTAATCTAAGTACATTCCATTATTTTGTAACTGAATAGTGCAAACTAAATAAGATGTAAATTTAAAAAACAAATTAAATATTCTTTTAATGCAAATATTTATTTTTTAAAAAATCACAATTATTTCAATATTTTTTAAGCGTTGAATTATGGATTTAATTGTTTCAATAAAAACACTAGCTTTGATGCTTTATCCACTCCTAATTGGTTATGAAGGCTAGAATGAACAATACCAAAAGAAGAAAACTGTCTTTCCATTCCAGCAGATGAAGCCACATCTGGTATTTGGTAGACAAACTAGATTTCAAGTTCTGTAATACTCTCTTTACCTCCCATTACATAAAATGAATTCCACCAGTCATAATCAATCATTGTACTACCCATACTATATACTATTTTTTAGGAAATTTAGCGGCTGTGGCATATTTGGCTCTGGGGTGAGGTTTAGGCAAATTAGCAGGTTCATATAGCCTCTGGAGATGTGTTGGCATATGTTTTATGTTGTGTTTTTCCCAAATAAGAATTCAGTTGGGAGATGTGTTTAACAGGTTGTTTCCCCGCCCCCTAGTAAGAGTTCCTTCCTGTTAAGTTTAGTTTAGTTTAGAGATGTGTTGGAAGATATGTTTAGAGTTGTAATTTAAGTGTTTTTATTGTTTTCTTATGACAATAAAATTGTTATTGTTAACTGATGTCTCATGTTTTACTGCACGCTAATACAAAAGAATGGGCCAGTAAGCTTATCAGAAACATACATTTATAAGTATAAATCACTTTACCTTACAAGTTTATTCCAACTGAGGCTTAAAACAGCATCTGAATGATAGTTTCCATCTTCTCCCTGGAAAATGATCAGTTTGTTAAAAATGAAAAAAAAAAAAACTGAAGTGCTCCCACTATTAAGCACAAATTTAGCATATATATTATTTTTTAATCAGGAGATATTTTTATAATTCTGATTGGGAGGAAGTCTATTTCTGGTGAGGATTATATAGAATAACTAATTATCCACTTACTTTCGCTTTTTTAGCCTTTTTCTTCTTAGGTTTTTGCCCAAGATTGTAGTCTGCTTCTAAGACATCTACAACATCTAGATCCCAGATTTTAATTACTGGATTCATATCTCCAATTGCAACATAGTTACCTAAAATATAATATTGATTTTATTCACCCTATTGTTTTAGGTGGTATAAATTAGTATTCATAGTATTCATAAAATTGCTCAATAGGATATCATAAAACAGATATACATAAATAGATCAAAAGTGCACACAGCTTACAATCAATTCCCAATAAATCAAAAATTTTGAAGTTTTAGTAATTAGGAGTTGACTGTAGTATGAATAGGGAGTAATAATTATAAATTTTGCTCAGAATAAGCATTCAAACTGAGAGTTAAATTATAATGTTAAACTATATTTGATAGACTTAATACTTATACCATGGGACTATATACTTCATTTTAGAACATCATTCATGTTACCATGATATATATTATTATTATTATTATTATTATTATTATTATTATTAAATTTGCCTCTACATTTCTTGACATTTAATGCCTGCTGTTACTTAAAGAATTTCATGTTCAATAAATGCCCTACAATATTTCATAATTAAGTTTTTAAAAATGCCTAAAAATTAATTTAAGATAAATCTATTTGACAACACCTAATTTTGAAAAATGTACATTTAAAGTTTTTTGAGTGATCAAACTAAAAATAAATTGCGAATAAAAACAATATTATAAACAGTACTTTCTGAGGGTTTAAAAAATGACATATATATTTATATAAGTCTTATATATATATATATATATGTATATATATATATATATATATATATACACACACACTAGCTGATTATACCCAGCATTGCCTGGGAAAGAAGAAAGTTTCCATTACATTCAATGCAAGGAAAATCAAACTTCCATAAGTAACTGAAATATCTACAAACCCCCATCCTTCATGCTTCGTTTAATTTAAATCTGCATGACTGTTAGCTATTAGGAAAGGGTAGCTGACTTTATACTTTAAACCTTTTAAGTAAACGAAAGATTATTTATTTGTCATATAAGAACTGATAGGAAATCACATGAGACTTTGAATCTTGTCGATGGAGATATTGATCACGTTCTAATTTAAAAATTAAGGACTTTTTAAGGACCTTTGACAAAAATTAAGTAGTTTTAAGGGCCCTTAAAAATGAAAGCTAAAATTAAGGAGTTCTTAAGGACTTTTAAGGACCGTGGGAACCCTGTATACTTATACTTCATTTTGGGACATCATTCATGTTAGCATGATATATTATTATTATTATTGAATTTGCCTCTATATTTCATGACATTTAAAGCCTGCTGTTACTTAAAGAATTTCATTCTTTAAAATTTAATGAGATGGAAAATCAAATCAAACAGTCAAAAAATAGATTAAATAGTTTTTGAAAGACCTATTTTCATATTTAGTTTATAGTAATCATTTTTTAAAATATATTTAAGATTAGTTTTAGTTGATTAATATTTCATATTTGAATTATAAAACCTCCCTCTCTCTCTCTCTATATATATATATATAATGTGTAGATAAGCAATACCAAAATCAATTATTTTAAATCACATAAAAGCAATATAAAATTTCTTGAAAACAAAACAACTCATTTTTATAAGAAAGATACCACATTTAGAAATATAAAATAAATAAAAGTTGTATGTTTGACAATTTTATCTAGCCATTTTAGTGTGCATACTGAACTTACCTGGTTTATCATCAGATGCATGGAAATCTAGCCATTCAAGAGCCAAAGGATAGGATGGAAGAACTATATCATGATGAACATAGAATGAATCCTCCTCGTGATTGTACACTAAAATATAAACACAAGAGTTTTTTATCTATAGTTAATATAGTTAAAGTTAATATTAATCTACAAAAATGCATGAGTAGCGAGTGGCCACAAATCACAGGAAATTGATAAATTAAGGTACTTTACAATTTTTGAAAATATTAATTACTTTTTATTTAAAATTCTGAAATAATCAGGGATTTTTCACAATTTCTCCTATTTTAGAAAAAAGTTGCTCTTTGAGCTACTCAGAATAGCAAATAAAAGTGCACTTAAATTATGATGGAATCAAAAATTAAAGGTCCGTTGTTAGATTTTTTTTTTTTTTTTAAGTTCCTGGCTCAACTTATGATTAACAAAATAATTTAACAGAAGCAGCTCTAGGACCCCTGTCTGGGGCAGCATTTTGATTCAAATTTATAAAATACTTTTTCTATTAGAAAAAAAAATATACATATAAATATTTTACAAAATGTAATTTTTTATAGTTTGGATGCAGAGAACATAATTACTTCATACTATTTTTTTATTAAATTAATTTAAATACTAACCAATGCATTCTAATATATGAGTATACACAGAGACTGACAAAAGTTGTAAAATCTTAGGAGCCCATCGCACAAGTTCTTTCTTCAACTTAATGACTTTAACACTTTCACTGCAGAATGAAACATGGGCAACTCATGATCAAATAGGGTTTTTTTTTACAACAGGACTAGGACCAAAAAAAAATCTTTATTGGATTAGATTATACAATGGAAAATTATATCAGGTAATGTAACTATAAATCTTATAAGAAATTATTGACATTAACAGTGTCTTTGAGTTTTTGCTCTGAAATACCATCTATCAATTGATATCTCAGGATTGAATTCCTTTCAAAAATGGTCCATTTAAGTGTATAAACATTAGGCTATTTAAAGATTCTCTCCTTAAATTTGAACTAGCTTGTTTTTGATGACATGCATTGCACTGAAACCTCTTTCACAGGAAGATGTTGAAACAAAAAGGGTCAGTACAATTGAAAGAAGATTTGTTAAATGTGGAAATCTGTCCTTCATCAAAATACACCTTTTAAAAAGAGAATTAAGTTATAAATTTTTCTCAAGAACTTTGAATGCATGCCATTCATCAATAATTTTAGAAATATCATCTTCACTCATAGCAAGGCAATCAGCAAAATGTCGAGAAAGCAATTCAATTTCAAAAGCAAGTAGCCAGGGGTATTTTTTTAGTCGCCTGGGCAACCGGGTTTTGTCGGACCATGAGTATATATATATATATTGTTTAGACAATATTTTCACTGGTCACTTACGCGACAGTTTAGTTTTAACTTGTTATTTTTGTGTTTCTTATCTATAATGTATAACAAATACTTTGTGCTATATAATTATAAATATAAAAAGGTCTACCATTTGGGCATTAAAAGTTCCTATATCTTTTTGCAAATTATGCTACATACCATAATAATTTTAAAAATTTAAATTATTTCTATATTTTCCTTTTCCAATATTAAGACTTTTTCTGTGATAAATTGTTGGTCCATATAATTTAAACTATTCAGGAAAACAATTTCATACCATAAATTTCTAACACTGAACTTGAATCTTCAACATGTCCTACAATTAATAAGTTGTCGGTATCTTTGATAGCAAAATCTTCTTTTTCTTCTAAATCTCCCTCCTTTAAAAACAAAAGATTATACTTCAGAATATTTTCCTGGGAAATACTTAAATTAAAATACCAATACAATAAATTATTTTCTATAAATAAATATAATTATCTGTATTAATCCTTTTTGTATTACATCAAGGAAATCTCAATAAACTAAAAAAAGTTTTTATTATTTCTTATTGTCGCATATATTCTTTTTTCTGGGATAAAATAATTGAAGAAAGAAACATTCATAGCAAACTTCATAATAGCTCAATACAAACTATTACTAAAAAGTGGCAATCAGAAAACGTTTTTAATTTTTAATGAATAAGTCCAAATGCTATAAGGAAAAATACAAGTTCATCAACCATTAAGTTACAGAAGTGCAAAACATTATGTTTTTGCAAAATTAAATTTTCTTTCAAAATAATAAATAAGTTTCAGTATTTAATATATTTTATCAAATATTTTTAAGTTAAATATTTCACAAAATATACCAAAACAAATAATTTACTAATCAGCATTTTCATTTAACAATTATTAAATTAGATAAACAGGATTAACTTACATATATAATTATTTGTCAAAACTATTATAAAACTTAGAATATGAAAAAGTCAATGAGATTAAAGTATGTTGGATTTTGTTTTCATGTTTCAAAGGTAAGTTATACTTACTGATTCCTCATCTGTTAGATAGTCGTCATCCTTATTATCGACATGCACTGCAATATCATTTATGGTAAAGAGCGGGTTTTGATCATCTGAAATAGATATTTTGAAATTCATAAAATTATAAACCAAATTTAAGGTAATATTAAAAAAAGTATTGAAAATGATTCTTAATATAGATTAAGTAAACTCTTGCAATCATGCTTCATTATGCTAACATTTTTAAAGTATAAGTTTTTTCTTTATTTTTAACACTTGTTGACCAGTCACGAGTAAACTTGCATTTTTATGGCCAAATGTTGCTAACCGGCCACGAGTAAACTCGTGATACGTTTTTTCGCATAGCTGTTGTTTTCTCTGTTGGCAACCATACAGTGCAACTGTTGGTCCTTTAAATTTTTAATAAATTCTATGCAAAAACAATGTGTGCTTATTCTTAGGGTATAAAATATTATAAATATAACTTAAATTTTTCTTTTCAGTATCTTCATGCAATTACCTTGATTTTAAGTGGTAATTTCAATAGCTGTCCAGTATTTGGTATATATAAATTAGCCACCGAAGGATTTTTACCCAGTAGTTGTATAGACTGGCACAGTAGTAAGTAAACATTTTTACTTAACACATTGTTGACCAGTCATGAGTTAACTCATGTTTTTATGGCTGAATGTTGCTGACCAGCCACAAGTAAACTCGTGATGCATTTTTTTTAGCATCGCTGTTGTTTTTTCTGTTGGCAACAATACAGTGCAATTGTTGGTCAGTATAACACAAGCTGTGTCTCTCATTTATAAGACCTGCAAAATCTTTTGTTATAAAAAATATTTAATAATTAAAAAAGTTTAAAAAAAAAGTTATGACGGAACATAATGAAGAATCTTTCAATTAATTATAAGTGGATGCTTTATCTGATTGTCCGTTAATCCACATCCAATTAGGAAATAATAGCCAGTGACATGAGATAAATTTTCAGTAAAATTGCCGGTCAACAATGCATTAAGATCAGAAAAGGCTGAGATAATTTAGATAAAAATTAATGTTCTGTTGACTGCTCTTTTCTTTCCTTCCAAGCACAAATACCTCTCCCACACATCAACATACTGAGAATTTTACATTATATATTTATATATAAAAATATGTGTATATCATAATTTTTATATTATATCACTAATAAATCTATGCTAATTATTTAATTTTTTTCTGACTTAGTCCCTTAAAATTAAAAGAATTTCAATTTAATTAGTATTATAACTAAGCAACTAAGGACATATTTTTAAAAATTTAGCTTTGTTTAAAAGGTGAGTTTTATGATTGACTCAAATAATTCAGTTAGCAGCATGACAATGATTATAGTAAACAATAGAGAATCTATAGAAAGAGTTAACTCAAAGCATTTACTGCACAACTTTAATTTACAATCATAAAATAAACTATTTTACCATCATTGTCATATGAATCTAAATTATATCGAGAATCAAAATCACTATCTTCATCTTCTTCCACAGTATCATTGGTTCGATGATCATTTTCTTCAGTTTCTTCTTCATCTACTTCATCAAAATCTTCATTTTGAGTGCTTGATTAGTAGGAACAAAAAGGGGAAATTTTATCTCTTTAAAGTATATAACATTAAGAAATTAAAAATAAAATTAAGCCAAACACTATGAAACTTATTTTAAAACTATTTTTCAAAAATAATTTATACATCATAAACATAGTTAATTTTAATGCTTAAAAGTGCAAAGAAAGTTATAACTAATCACAAACTCCTTATTTAATAATTGTAGATAAAATAAATAAATTAAATAATAGTGAGTTACCTTAAAGAGCTAATTACTGTTACATTTCTAATATTTGATGTCAGTAAAAAGTAGAGCACAAACCTCTATTTGCTAAAATGTTTAAAATTATCAAAATATGCTGGAAAGCATTTTATTACGTTATTTCATTTAATTAACAAACATTTAATTTTTGCAATATAGTGAAACTTCTCAGAGCAGCCACCTCTGTATAGCGTTCGCCCTTCTAAATGGCCAATTTTTCATGGCATGGATATTTCAACTCATAGACCTAATGGTCAAATAACCTGTATCAGCGGCCATCCAACCCCCTCTAAACGTCCACCAAGTGTGATTGTCCCTTTCTATTTTCGGGAAATATTTTTGGTCAGGTTTATGATCTGATATAAGACAAAGGAATAACTTGAGAAGTCCATTCCCACGATCCCCCCCCCCCCCTTCTAAGAAAGATTAAATCTGTTATCTCTTTTGTATTACCCCCACACCCTTCAGATAGGGAATCCCTATTGCACCATCCATAGAAACTGAGGGAGGAACTGGACAATCAAGCATTGAAGGTGTCCTAGGACCTTTGTTTGGAATTCCAATCATTAAAGTTAAGGAAGAATTGCACCTCTGTCAGCAAAAATGTCATTCATGCCAGTTTCAATTCATTAGTTGGTGAGTGATCTGAGTTGCAACAATGTCGAAATGCATTTTTCTAAATCTCGAGCACAGCATTGAAGTTCAGCATGAATATGAGAATGGCAAATCCGCAAGAAAGTTAGCTGAATTATTTAACTGCGAAAGAAAGGAAATCAACAAAGTCATTACAGAAAAGAATTTGATTTTGAAGGGCTATGAAGACTACAGAACAAACAGAAACAAATTGTAGTCTTTTTTTTTTTAAATGTAAAGAAGCAGGAAATAAAGTACTATTTTCTCTTTAGATAAGTTTTAAATTTCATTTACATAAGGAATATATGTCAGACTCATTTATATTGCGCATTATAGTAATTAACTTATAATAGTAGATAAAACCTTTCAGAGCGGCCAAATATTCTCTGTACGGAGGGGTAGTATCTCAGGGAGTTTCACTTTATTACGATTTGATAGCAGGAATAAACACTAAAGGAAATAGGGAGATGTTTGACAAATGTTACATTTAGATAACTACCTAATCAAACGATCAAAATAAAAATTCCAAATAATAAAAGAGTAGAGTTATAATAAACTGTATATTTTAATTTACGTACGAGAAGTATTCTTTTGTCTCATCGACCAGTCGTTTTAGCTCTTCTGGGGGTAACTGAAGCTGTAAAAAAAAAATACAGTAAAATGATCAATTGCGATAGAAATTATAGAAAATTAGAAAAACAATATGGATAATTATATATTTTTCCATACTTTATGCGGTAGGGAAGCTGCAATACCCCGACGAACCCAGGTTACACAAGGCACAAAATTCATGTTTGTTATTTATGAAACACGTGAAATGCAGTCTACTGTTTACGTTTGCCAGCAGCATGGATACTAATCGTGGCTACTCGAAGAGCATCGCCGTTAAAATATCGACCAATGATATTCAAGCGCTACACAAGCGCATACTCGTAGCAAATCACAAATCATGGAAAGTAATTCTACAATCTGCGATCTGACATATTGCGAGTTTTGGTATCTATTTGAATATTATTTATGCACTAAATAAAATTATAGTTAATTTTGGCAGTACCTTTCTGTTGATATTTCTTATGAGTTTAAGGAGGTTTGAGGTATAGTGGCTCAATTCCACTGAAAATAAAATGATTAGGAAAAGAGTTCCTTATAAAAAGACTTCAGAATGTTTTGACGGTTATTCCATTCTCAAACGACCTCTAAAATTTCAGGATAAGGCGATTTCACGCAGCAGGGCACATCTCAATTTACGACAATTCTCGCTTTAGTTTCAAACGGAAGGGTAGTTTATTATTTGTCTATTGACTGTTGTAAACATGAAAATGAATGGGAAGGGCATTATAGTAAGACATGACGTTGCGCGAAATTGCTCTATTAAGAAGTTTGTTCGTTTGTGTGTTTGTTTTTGATACATAACCACACAGTTTGACTAAATGAATTCAAATTGCTTCTAAACTGTATTCACAGTATATGGAGACTTTAGAGGAGTATGAAGATAAACAAATTATTGAGTGTTCCACATATATCTCAGCTAAAAAACAAACCATGTTTTTTTTATCTGCCTTATAGGGTACTTTCCAATTCTGGAAAATTAAAAATTTTACTGATCACGTAATATGACGAGCTATATGTTAGTTGTTTATAGTTGCTATGGACTGTTCAATCTGGTAGAGTCTCCCATACTTATTGATAGCTACAATAAGTAGTTCCTGAAAGGTTTGAATTCATTTTACCAACTGGTCCTAAATCTGTCCAAGTCATTGTTTCACGATCTGAATAATTTAGAATGTGATGGAATGGCAAATCATTCGCAGACAGTGTCGCGAATGACTCATGCTCCGTGGTTCGAGAACAGATCGAGCTACGTGCAGACGATAACAGAAAAGTTTTGTGAACTGGCAACGAGTTTTAGTATTGCAACGAAAAAGAACGATGTTGTGTGTTTTTTGTTTGTTGTCATGATAGATATGTTTAGTGTTTTGTGATGTGAATAATAAAGTGTTTTTCTAAAATCGTGTCATCATCGAAAGGATTACACCGATATATAATCTACAAAGTTTCGACGGCGGTCTCAAGAACTGAGAACGACAATTTAAGAAGGTAAGCAATATTGTTTTTATTTGCTTATCTGTATTTTAAGATGTTTTTTTGAATTTGATGATTCGAGACACAAATAGAGTGAAACACGACATATTTTTGGCACCCGAACAGGGACCGCCGAAGTAGATTATATTGAACTGAAAGATTTGTAGAATGTTAAAAAATTTCTATTTTCGATTTGAAATTGAAATTATGGCAAACAGAATAGAAGTTGTTTATGATTGTGAATATTGATTTGTAACTTGAAACATTTATTCTAAGAATAAAAGTTTTGTTATTGTTTTATATTTGAAATCTTTTCTATCTAAACATGTCTACTAAAGTAGAAGAATTAAAGAAAAAACGAACTGTAGTTAGGAGTATGACAACAAAACTGATCAATAATTCCAGGGAATACCTCCAACAGACTGAACACGATATGTGTATTCTTAATGAAAATATTGATCTGTTAGATTCAAAACATAACAGTCTAAAAGAACTAGATAAACAGATACAAGAATTGATTGAGCCTACGGAATATGATTTGGAATTTGAAAATTGTGAAATTTATTCCGAGAAAATAATTTCTATGAAATCAAAACTAACTTTTAAGTTAAAAGAGAAAGGGAAATCTGAAATTCCCGTTTCGAATACAGTTAGTAATATTGTGAATGATATGTGAAATATTTCTGTTTCTCATTCAAGAATTAAATTGCCCAAGTTATCGATTAATAAATTTAATGGTGATCCTATTAACTGGTTATCATTTTGGAACTAGTTTGATAATGCAATACATCAGAATGGTGATTTAGCGGAAACAGACAAATTTAATTATTTGATTTCATTTTTATCGGGTGTTGCTTTTAATTCTGTTAGTGGTTTTGCATTGACTAGTGAAAATTATTTTGCCGCAATCGAATTACTTAAAAATCGTTTTGGTAGAACTGATTTAATTATAAACGTACATATGGGAAAACTATTAAATTTAGAACCTATTAAGAATGCTAACAACATATTTACATTACGTAAGTTGTATGATAATATCGAAATACAAATAAGAAGCTTGAAATCACTTAATGTAACTTCCGGCACATATGGCACGTTATTGACACCAGTTTTATTAAAATTAATTCCGACGGAATTGAATCTCGGTTTTCAAAGGAAGAGAGAATGTAAAGATAATTTTGATATAAATGAACTATTAGACTTCTTAAGAACAGAATTGAATGTCGCGAAGCTATGCTACAAATTCAAGATAAAATAAACATTCAGGAATCGAGCCACTTTCCTAAAGAAAAAAGAATAAATAAAAGTTTTTTTTTTCCAACAGCAGCTGCATTAAAGATTTCGATCAACAGCTGCATATTTTGCGAAGAATCAGAAAAAGAAAAACATACTTCCGATGTTTGCCCGAAGACTATAGCAGACAGAAAGGCGTCACTTCGAAAACTCGGCATCTGTTATTTATGCCTTAAAAGGGGTAACCATTTAGCGAAAAATTGCTTTTCGAAGATAAAGAGGGATTCATGCGGTTGGAAACACAATAGTTTAATTTGTGATAGGAAAACGGTAGATGAGAAAAAATCAAATAAGAAGGATCTTAATTTAACGAACAAAACATGTTTAGAGAAAGTTTTATTACAAACTTTAGTTGTAAAAGTACGTGGAAATGGTCCAGAAAAATATTGCCGATGATTAATCGATTCCGGAAGCCAACGAACCTATGTATCTAAATTTTTAGCTAATGCTATGCAGTACGTATGTATTGATGAAAGCAGTTTGATTCATAGTCTGTTCGGAGGAACCGAAGTGGTTGAAACTCATAAACAGTTCATTGTGCGCCTGAGTAATATTAGGAACGATTATCAGTGTAACTTTAAAGCCTTTGATTAAGCGCAGATTTGTTCTAATATTCCACAATTAAATATCAAGCCCTTTTAGAATGAGTTAAAAACTCATAAAATATTTTTGAATGATGTCGAAGGTATGCAAAAGAAAGTGTTCTTCGAACATTCCCCTTCGGAAATTCATATCCTCATAGGTGCGGACATAGCGGGAAAATTGTTTACAGGGAAAGTGAAAAAGTTAGAATGTGGATTAGTTTGTATTGAAACTTATTTAGGCTGGAGTATCATGGGGAAAATTCCTGTGGAAATGGAAAATAAATATGATTGGTCTTATACATTTTCTCTGTTAGTATCAGATAGTAAAATTGCTGATTTATGGAAACTTGATACTCTTGGGATATTAGATCCTTCAGAAAGTCAAACTAATACGGAATTAGAAAATCAAATAATGACACATTTTCTTTCATGATGAGGAGGGAATCCTCATTGTAATCCTCAATCCTCATGTAAAAAGAGATGAGGAGGGAAGGTTTCAAGTTTGTTTACCTTGGATTGAAAATCATCCCCCACTTCCAAACTATCGGGAAATTGCAGAAGAGAGATTAAAGAGCACGGTGAAGAATTTAAGGGATAGAAGATTTTTAGAAGATTATGAGGCAATCTTTAAATCTTGGGAAGATAAGAAAATAATAGAGATTGTTCCTGAGTTAGAAGTAATGAATTCCACAACGACAAAAATAAGACCGGTTTTCGATGGATCTGTAAGAACTAAAGTCTCACCTTTCATAAATGATTGTTTGGAAAAAGGTCCAAATTTGATTGACACTGTTCCAGCTATAATAAATAGATTTCGACTGGGAAAATTGGCAAGAGTGCAGATATTAAGATGGCTTTTCTACAGATAGGACTTAACCCTAAAGACAGAGATTATTTAAGATTTTTGTGGTGTGAACAGGGGAATTCTGAACATTTGAAAATATACAGGCATAGAAGAGTGGTTTTTGGAATAACTAGCAGTCCGTTTCTTTTAAATGCAACACTAACGAAATTAATGAATGAAGTACCAGAAAATCTTCGTGCGAGTGCTAATAAATTAATGAAATCCTGGTACGTTGATAATTTAATTACAAGTGTGAATGATGAATCAGAATTAGAGAAACTAAAAAAGGAAGCCACTGAAATTTTGGCAAATGCTAAATTTGAATTACAAGAGTGGGCATATAACTATTCACAAAATGAAAGGGATACCTTTAGTGTCGAACCCATTTTAGAACAGTCGGAGCCTGATAAATTAAATGAGAATGTGTTTTTAGATGCTCCTTACGAAGCTAAAACTGTCAACATTTTGGGACTTCTTTGGGATTTGCGTGATGACACATTAAGTTGTGATATTAAGGGATTAAATGAATCTAAAAACAAACCTGTTACTAAAAGAACAATTTTGTCTGAAATTCATAAAATTTATGATCCTATTGGATTCACTTGCCCTATAACTCTGATTCCAAAAATTCTGTTACAAAACTGCTGGAAATTAAAAGTGACTTGGGATGAGCTCTTCCTGAAGAGATAAATCAGAAATACATGAAATGGAAAAATGATGCGAATAGCTTAACAGAAATAAAAATCCTCGACAGATTATGCTCAATATTGATTCTGGATTGAAATTATCTTTTCATATATTTTGTGATGCATCTCGAATGGCCTATGCCACCTACGTTTATTTAAGAAATGAAAATTAAAGGGAAGTTTCTTGTCATTTAGTACAAGCACGATCTAGAGTAGCTCCTCTAAAACCCACCTCGATTTGTAGACTAGAATTATTAGCTTGTGTTATTGGAGTAAGATTAATGAAATCCATAAAACAAGATTTAAAGGAAAAAAATATACCGACGTTTTATTGGACAGATTCAAGGAATACGTTGTACTGGATTAATAATGAAGAACATTGGGGAGTGTTTGGGATGAATAGAGTAAAAGAAATACGAATTCCCGGAAACTTAAATCCTGCAGATATTCCGTCAAGAGGGTGTTCTGTTGAAACTATTAAAACCAAAAGATGGCATGAAGGTCCAGCATGGTTGAAGTTGAATTCAGACTGTTGGCCTACTTGTGATATTTCTCCTGACAAAGATATGATTGATCGAGAAAGAAGAAAAACAGTTGTATCCACTCTAACAAATGTAGATCTAGAATTTCCACATTTCTCACGAATTTCATCTTTTGAGAAAATAATTAGAGTTACAGCCTGGGTAAAAAGGTTTATTGACAACTGTAGAGGTAAAAGTAGAATAACATCAAAAAACTTAAAAATCAAAGAATTGGATACAGCTGAAGCCCTTGTTTGGAAAGTTGTGCAAAGGGTCTCCTTTAAATCAGAAAAGGACGAACGCTTACGACATTTAAAACCATTTGTTGATTGAACTGGTCTTTTAAGAGTAAAGTCAAGAATATTAATGAGACAAGACTTCGAAAATTTTAGAACACCTATAATTCTACCACCTGAACATCCAGTTGTTTCTAAACTAATTATGGAAAAACATAGACAACATTGTTCTTTGCAATTGCAATGCAAAGAATGCAACAATGCATTGTGGAACTCAGACTTTGATGGCAATATTACGTGAAAATTTCTGGATTTTGAGAAGTCGTAGGGCTATTCGAAAAGTATTGAAAGCTTCACTATATGTAGAAGATTTGAGTCAAGATCCACCACAGTACAACCGGCACCTTTGCCAAAAGACCGTATTAAAAATTCTTCTGTGTTTGAAGTTACCGGCATCGACTTAGCTGGCCCTTTGTTTTTGAAAAATGGGTCGAAAACGTGGATCATTTTATTTACATGTGCCGTATACAGGGCCGTCCATATGGAACTTTTGACGTCTTTATCAACAGATAACTTTTTATTAGCTTTCCGCCGTTTTATAGCACGCCGAGGACGACCTGAAATTGTCTACACTGATAACGGTAGTAATTTTGTTGGTACGAATTCTCTCTTAAAAATGATTGACTGGGATAAAGTTATTAAAAATCATGTTATCAACCGAATTACCTGGAAATTCATCCCTCCAGCATCTCCCTGGTGGGGTGGATTTTGGGAAAGAATGATTGGCTTGACGAAAAACATTCTGAGAAAAGTTTTAGATAACGCTTCTCTGAAATTTGAAGAACTCTCTACAATCCTCTGTGATTGCGAAAACATCTTAAATTGCAGACCATTGACTTATATCTCGGAAGACTTGAAACTGGAACCCTTGACACCTGCAATGTTTTGTCGTGATCTAAAAGAAAGTGGTGTTACATATCTAGACATTATTGATGCCAGATACTTACAAAAAAGGTATGCATACCAGATGAAGGTCAGAGAAGATCTTAGAAAACGGTTCAGGGTCGTATATTTAGGCCAACTGAAACACCATTCTTTGAAGACAGGAAAATATGTTAAACTATCAATTGGAGACATTGTGTTAATAGAAACACCTGAGAAAATAATCAAGTGGCCTCTAGGAAAAAGTATATCACTAATCCCAGGAAATGTTGGTATTGTTCGCTTAGTGAAATTACGCACTAAAGGTGGTGAAATCCTTCGACCCATACAAAGAATTTACCCGTTAGAGGTTCATTTACAAGCGGATAATCTTGGAGACTGTTTGAGAAAGAAACGTTCTGAAAATAAATCTACAGATTTTCATGCTACCGATGATGATGACATAGATCAGTCAGAGGAACTCAATCAGGATCCTCTAAAAACAACGAGGTATGGACGAGTGATTCGAACCCCTGAACGATTGGACCTCATGAACTATCAACCAGACTGTGTATGAGTTTCAACTTGGCGAAACTCATCGGGGGAAGTGTGTCGCGAATGACTCATGCTCCGTGGTTCAAGAACAGATCTAGTTACGTGCAGACGATAACAGAAAAGTTTTGTGAACTGGCAACGAGTTTTAGTATTGTAACGAAAAAGAACGATGTTGTGTTTTTTGTTTCTTGTCATGATAGATATGTTTAGTGTTTTGTGATGTGAATAATAAAGTGTTTTTCTAAAATCGTGTCATCATAGAAAGGATTACACCGATATATAATCTACAAAGTTTCGGCGGCGGCCCCAAGAACTGAGAACGACTATTTAAGAAGGTAAGCAATATTGTTTTTATTTGCTTATCTGTATTTTAAGATGTGTTTTTGAATTTGATGATTCGAGACACAAATAGAGTGAAACACGACAGACAGCAAACAAACTGACAATTGTAATGATCTATTCAGTTTCATCATTCTCAAGCGAAAAACTCCTCCTTTGTGCCTAGCATTGCTTTGTAGCAAGCAATTTACTGTTAGCTCATTTAATTAGCTACTCGATGCAAAAATATTAGATATTGCTGTTTTATGACTTTAGATTTTCCTATAGAACAGTTATATGGCCAATATATTAAGAGTTGAGACAATTTATAAGTTTAATACTCCTTTTGTGACCTTGAAGAATAGACAAGTTATTTAACATTTTCTAAGGTCCTACCCCTATTACGTTACACAAGGTAAAATAATTCTTAATAATTATTAGCGAGGAGGTAAGTAAAAAAAGATTCACTTACCTCTTTACTTCAAAAGGTTCGTTTGGGGCCGCCTGTGGCCTTCGGTTTCTTTAATTTCTCGGATATCCATAGTTGTTGTCAAGGGAAAAAAAGGGATGAATCCTTAGATAAGACGAAACATTTTTAATTAACATAAATTACTTACACGACACATTACAGAATTGTTTAACAAAAAATCATGTATGTGCGGCGCACACGCTCGCTCATTGTCTCTATATCTTCTGTTTTTCGATAGCGCTCAGAACTATCCGTTCGGCAGCTCCCTCTGTTGGCGTTCGCTGAGGGGTGCTGTAACAACCCCCCCCCCCATCAATTGTGTATTAAAATGCTTTTGGAAGTGAGATTCATTTCAGAAAATAAGTTAATTTCTTAGTTTGATTTTAACTTTGTTTTTGTTGAGAAATATGTTTAACACTGCCCACTGGGTCCTGTTAACACGTTGATGGACACTTGAGTCTGTAGCCGTCAAAACGAAGTTCACTATGTGGCACGACAGCAATAGCCGTCCAAAAAGAAACGGTCGTTATAAACAAGGAATAAGGAAGGAAACACCATATTACTGCAAGAATTGCTTGTCAAAAAACTTGCACTGAGTCCTGCACGATAATTATAAAATTATAATAAAGTTTTTTTTATCATTTTTTATTTTTGTTTGATTATGAACTAACATTTTTTGTAAAACTTCCAAAAATACTTTTTTCGCACACAAAATGCTGTTTATTTGAGTCATTAAACTTGTCGTTTTTTAAATTTTTGCTGTTATAGCCGCCATCGTTCCATTACCCCGTGTCTAGAGTCCACTGGCGCCATGACGGTTATAGCCGCAACCTAATTAAAGGTTCTGAATTAATCAAAATTAAGTTTATTTAAGCAGAAAGAGTAAAACTATACTTCTAATATTCTAAAAGTACAAAAACATGTAGTGTTAATTTTCGAATTTCACTTTTTCATACTGTCCGTCAATGTGTTAAAATGTAGTACATTGTACACTTCTTATTTCATTTTATGTAGAAGTAAATAACTTTTTTAAATCCTATTTTGCCAAAAATACAATCTTTAACCCATTAACGCCCAGCGTCCTTATTTGGAGATAGTCAAAAAATGGTTTGTAGAGTTTTAGTTTTCTTGAAACGATTCTTCCTTTTTAATGGAAATAGATATTAATCTTAAGAATAATCTCCCAAGTTTTCAAATGGGATCTTATCTATAATTTTGTCATTTCAATCGGCATTTTATGATTTTCAAACTTAGAATATGGACGTATCATGACCGGTATTCTGAACGTATATCGGTCAAAATCACGGCGAATAGCCATATCTGTAATAAGTCATCTCTTTTCAGTACTTTTCTCATATATGATAGCAAATAAATCTTTTATCACGAAGTTTTCCTTTTTTAAGACATCTTATTATGTTTTAAAATGACACCTCCTCACTAATGATGACTTGATGTCATATTTAAAGGTGTTTAAATTTCATATTTTGTTTTACTTCCAGGTGTCTATAATAGCTTCTATGTTAGGTATTTACTAATATATAGTCATCAGAAATATCCGGGAGTTAATGGGTTAATATGATTTCTATCAAATGATGGAAGACGTATGAAAAGGCTCAAGGGATATGTGCAGAAGAAATTGTATTCTTAATGTAGTCTTTTTTTCATAGTCCAAAACTAACTCTACAGATTTAAACCATGTTATGAGATAAGCCATTTATTACATTTCTTTGTTCTTTCCAAACGGTGACTGAATGTTTAGGGCGCTTATCTTCGGTACCGGAATGGATAAGTTCGAAACCCACTGTGGCAAGTAGACTGTAGTCGTTCGATATCGGCTTTAAGCAGTAGGTCCCTATCGCATTAGCCATCGTGTTGTAAGACTGCTTTGCTTTATTAGCAGTTAGATCTAATCGAACATTAAGGGCCGCTCTAACCAAAGTCGTTTAAAGTTAACCACGATTAATCTCTGATTAAACGGAGAATTGCGTCCTACTATTGGTTGGCACCATGGGTTAATCGCGATTAACTTCTAAACGGCCCTAAAAACTTTACAATTGAATTAGAGATTGATTGATTGATTAAATAGAGAGTTAATCTCCGTAGACAACATTGACTTGATGATTATCTCTAACTCGTTGTAATTAAATGCGCAGTTAATCTCTGATTAGTTATAACGGTAAGTACAGGCGTTTGTTCTATTTTTTAATAGCATGAAAATGGTTTGTATAAGGTGCTTTGAACTTTAGTTAATGTTAAATATAAAAGGGAATTATATATGTGCAAGTTTTAAAAATAACTAATTTGTTGCCACACCTCGAAACATTTGAAATCTGTTCTTAACCTTACATCAATTAACTGCAAATGATACAGAAAGTGTGGTATTAACAGTTTTAAATGGAATTTAACAATTGTAAGAAGATTTAATTTGACGTTTTAGATTCTTTCTCACGAAAATCGCTGAACGACTAACCGCGATTAATCTTCTTTTAAATGGAGAATTGAGTCCCACCATTGGTTGGCGCCATGGGTTAATCGCGGTTAGCAGTTAAACGACTTCGGTGATACAGTCCTTTATCTCTAATGATTGAATGTATTGCAGTTTGTTGAAATTCTATGGCAACATTTTTTTCTGCACTCATCAGTTCGTCGAGTGTCATTCAAAGCTACGGGGTTTTCTTTGATACGCGAGGTTTCTGATGGTCAAACTGACATCTAAGGTAAATACGCACTAATTCTTTTAAAACATTTACTGAATTCATACATTGTTTTTCCTAGTTTTGCATGACTGAAGCAATTTAAAAGGATGTTAACTTTAAAAATATCGAATTGTTTAAATTTGCTTGTATTGTAAACATGAATGACAAATTTGAAATCTGTATCTTCAATGCTTTTAAATTTAAGCAAATAATTTTTATTTTTAGGGGTTTTTTAAACTAATGAGTACTATAAATGTCTTTTTCCCCCTTTGTTTATTTTACTTCAAATTTCATGCGTTTATAATTCTAAAGTAATTCTACTTATTTTGTGTTGAAGAAACAATAGTTAAGTTTTGTAAAGAGCTTTTTTATAATATATAAGTTAACGCTGTGAATAAACAAAAAGTGGCTTCACAATTTTGTACACTGTTATAAAGAAAAAAACTGTCAAAATTCTTGGTTTCACTGTATCAGTATTGTTTGTATAAAATATATATACAGAGATATCTAAAAAGCCATTTACAGATATAGGAGCTTTAATAGATCTCAAAGAGGATTTTAGTGCAAAAATATTAATGTTTGAGATTTTAAAAACGTTTCACAGATTAAAAAAAAACACTTGTTTAATTAGCCTTATCATCTTTAACTGCTCTAAATTGGATATTAAAATACAAAACTATTCCAATATTCATTGTAATACTTCGAATAAACTTGTTTTCTTTTAAAAGAGTATCCTGTTTTCTTAAAATTAAACGGGTGTTGGGTACGTAAAATTTCATTCGCAACAGCATGTACATTATTTTTTCTAAACTAGTTTAACTAGACATTTCATACACCAGTGTTTATAGCCGAATTATGGCCGATTGGTTAGGGTGCTGGCCTTCGGTACCGGAGTTCGTGGGTTCGAATTCCACTGTGGCATGGATGTTCGTAGCCGTTCGGAATCGGCTTTAAGCTGTAGGTCCAGGTCTGATTAGCCCTCGTGTTGCAAAAAGTAGGCCGTAGCACTCCAAACCAAATCAAACCAAATACCAGCGTCTATAAATTAAATATTCGTAATGATTTTTTCTTGCTTTTACAGTCTATCCGGCTCATTTGAAAAGGCTTTATTTTAATGAACTTAATTTACAGAAAGTACAAAGCTATTATGTAAGCTTGTAATGTTGTCATTGTATCATCAGGAAAATTCATTTATTGCATTTTTATATTTCTTTTTAATGAACGTAACATAATTTATTTTCTTATAAAACTTAAACTGTAGATTTTTTAACATTTTTATTTTATGCATTTCGTGGAATTCCATTTAAAGATTGGAATCCCTATATTCTTTTTATATAAACTTTATATAATTTTATATTTATTGTTATTCTTTGTATAAACACTACCACTTTTCTCTAAATATAAGTTGAGTTTTTAAAATGTTCTGCAGGTGTTGGAAGCTTTTATAAGTATCTCAAGAGGTGCTAAAATGATTCTAGTTGCATATTAATGGTAATTTCGTATTTATACGACGATGCTTTTTAGCTTTATTACAAGGTTAAATCTTTGCACTCTGTAGATAAATATATTTTAATAGGTTTTCAGTTTAAATTTATCAAGTATTTAGTATAAATGCTTTTAATAACACTTGCTATGTGTATAATTGTGTTAACGTAATCTGCATAAATTATGTATTTTAGCCCTTTTGTTTTCAATGATCCTTAATCTGTAAAACAAACAGTAGCCATTCAAAACTTAGATTTTCAGATTTTATTTTCAGTATGAAAAAAAAAATTTTGGCTTGATTGAACGAGTGGGTCCCCCCTGCCAAATGGGCGATAACGCGCCTAGTTTGGTAACCCCATCTACTTTCTCCTCACCTTGCCGTGTTTTAATCACGTGCTCTCGTCAAGCTACTCTTCTGTTACGTATGAATTGCGCTTCTTTCTGATTGGCTGATAAATTGGTTAATTTGAAATGCGCCTTTCGCATTTGCCTACAAATAATTTAAATTCATTGGTTCTTTGACCAAAGGCAATTTTTTTTAAATTTAAACAAGTTAAACTCGTTTTCAACCATTTTACCGTTGGATGTCCTTGAATGCACTTGTTGGATTGTTTCACCTTTTGCTTTTGTTCCATTCCCTCTGAGTGATGGCTACTGGTGGTAAGATTAACTCTGAGTTTTTCCATACTTTGAAGCTCTCCGGAATGAAAGCTGTGATAGAATGGTGTATGAATGAGGGGCTTATCGCTAATAAATACGAATGCCCCAAGTGTAAGAAGGATATGCATTTGGTCGAACGTAAAGATCGACCCGATGGATATTAGTGGGTGTGTAGGGTGAAAGGAGCGAACCCCCATCATTTCAAAAGGAGTGTAAGGAAAGGTACATGGTTTGAGAAAAGTAAATTAAGTATTATAGTTTGTAGCCGTTCGGAATCGACTTTAAGCAGTAGTTCCCGGTCTCATTATCCCACGTGTTTCAAAAAATAGACCGCAGCACACCAAACCAATTTTTCACTAATTGGATAGACACCTTCTGCTTAAGGGCACAGATGACATCCTGACAGTGTTCAGCATCTTATTTATACTCATAGAATTGGTAATAACGAATTGCGTATTTTCAAAAAAATTCTTCATATACATTACATTTTATTCGGCAATCTATCTTTGGTTTAACTATATTTTTTGCATGTTTGTAAAAAAGGTACCTGTACAAATATTAATGATAATTGAATTTCTTTAATTAAATGATTGAATCCATTGTATCGTTGTTTTGAAATAATATATTTTATGTATTAGTAATGATATCCGTTGGTAATGACTTATTTGATAATTGTATGATTTTTAGAACTCATTGGCCATCTGAAAACTTTCATTTCCATAACATGTGTGGCAAAAATTGTTTTAATAGGAAATTAAAACTTTATTAGCTTGCGAGTGAATTTCACTCGTTGAAATAACACTAAAAGTTTTTATACAGTTATAAATTTGGTGTTATTTGTGTGTTAATTTCATGTTTAGAGGAACTAACACTAAAAAAATAATTTATAATTTAAATACTGTATGATTTATTTCGATGATTTCGAAAACATTTCGCATCCCATTGTACCCAATGGAGATTTATTAGTATATGTGTCTCCTACAAATGCACATATCTAATAAATTTCTTTTCGGTTGGATTACTTTCAGAACTGTTCTATGTTTCGAAAGGTAAGTATTAGATTTATTAATCCTGATTTATTCACTAACATATGCTGGTTGTTATAGACACTTTAATACAAATATCTTGACCGATCGAGAAAGGTTCGACCATTTTTGAAATGGAGAACTGAGCTTCCCTGTTTATCGACTTTATAACTTACGAAGTCGACTTAAATGTCCTGTCGACTGCAATAAAGTGTCATCCTTGAGCTAATATTTATTAACGATATCGTTTAAAAATTCAGTTATCTAGTATAGCAGAGTATGAATCAGATCTATTATTTTGATACAGCAAAATCAGTGTAAAAGTGTTTTCCTTGTTAGGATACTTATTTTATACTTTTAGCCTCCCTGATTGTGTAGTGGTTAGCATATTTTCCTCTGGTTCCATTCCTGAGTAAGGATTCGATGTATTTTTGGTGTCTCCTCATTGGAAATAATGTTTTCTACTCCCATAATAAAATGGACAACAAAATCTGCGGCTTTGTAGAGGACAACGTTAAAAAGTCTATAAATTGGAAATGATTGACATTTTCTGGTGCCCACTATTTTTTATCACTTTCTCGCTGCACCTGGCAATGCAGACATATTCTAAAGCGAAACACGACTGGAAAGATGTTACTCATTTAGCAACACCCAGAGAATACGTAATGTCTCCTAACTCCAGAGGATACCGGGACTATGAACCAACTTTATGTGCATTTAAGGAACATGGAAAATCTTTAGCTCTAACCTGTGGATCGTTATGAGATAGGCGCCCTTTCCCCGCTTAGCGCATATATATATATATATATATATATATATATATATATATATATATATATATATATATATATATATATATATATATATATATAATATATATATATATATATATATATATATATATATATATATATATATATATATATATATATATATATATATATATATATATATATATATATATATATATATATATATATTATATATATATATATATATATATTTATATATATATATATATATATATATATATATATATATATATATATATATATATATATATATATATATATATATATATATATATATATATATATATATATATATATATATATATATATATATATATATATATATATATATATATATATATATATATATATATATATATATATATATATATATATTTATATATATATATATATATATATATATATATATATATATATATATATATATATAATATATATATATATATATATATATATATATATATATATATATATATATATATATATATATATATATATATATATATATATATATATATATATATATATATATATATATATATGGTCCGCACTTTCGTTTTCTCGAGAAATGTGTGGACCGAGTAGCAACGTTGAGAGTAAGCCCATATGTGTAATTATTCCTACATATTGTTTAATATAAGACGGATAACAGGAGTTGTCATCCGATTTGTGTTAGGTGGCTTTTATTATCGAAAAAACTGTAAAAGAAACTACATTTGGCAAGGGAGGGTGTCTTGGAACTCTGTAGCCGACGTTACTATGTAGAAATTATGTTACGAGACTTTCCAACTCACCACAAAGTGGCGCTGTAATGGAATTTTTTGGTGGCCGATAGAGGGTTTTTGACATAAAAAATATATATATATATATATATATATATAAGCGACTACACTTGGAAGGGTGGTAACTTTTTTTTTTCAACAGGATAGATGGCGTTGTTTTGTGTTAGTTGGTGGCCGCTAGAGGGCTTAATGACATAGAAAATGTATAAAAGTACCTACATCTAGAAGGGAGAGCGGATTGGAAACTTTCTTGGTACCCAGTTGCTTGGACTCTTCTCAGGATCTGTAGTTTTCTATGCAACAGGATAGGTGGCGCTGTTTTGTGTTGGTGGCCGCTAGAGGGCCTGATGATACAGAAAATGTATAAAAGTAACTACACCTAGAAGGGGCGGGTTGGGAACTTTCTTGGTACCCAGTTGCTTGGACTCAGGATCTGTAGTTTTCTATGCAACAGGATAGGTGGCGCTGTTTTGTGTTGTTGGCCGCTAGAGGGCCTAGATGATACAGAAAATGTATAAAAGTAACTACACCTGGGAGGGCGGGTTGGGAACTTTCTTGGTATCCAGTTGCTTGGACTCTTTTTAGGCTCTTGTAGTTTGCTATATAACCGGATAGGTGGCGCTCTTTTCGGATCGTTGGTGTCCGCTAGAGGGCTTAAGGATGTATAAAAGTAACTACACCTAGAAGGGAGGGCGGGCTGGGAACTTTCTTGGTACACAGTTGCTTGGACTCTTCTCATGATACTTATATTTCATCCATATCTTCTCTCATTTGAAGACAACTCTTAGTAGAGGGTGTTGAACTGTATCGATAATCGGAAAACTAACCATTATGGACTTATTAACGAATGAACTTTTTCTTTCTTAACATGGTGAATGATTTAACAGAAGTCATTATTATTAATTGTAATTATTCTTAATTTGACTTAAGCTCGCAATCTACGTAGACCCTATTTGCACGATAGTTAATTAAGTTTACCCATCATTTCAAAAATCAGGAAAGAATACATGTGCAATGAAATGTCTCAAAATCTGAAAATTTATTTTTAAAGTACTTATTTCCAAGAATAATAGCTATATATTTTTCTCAGTTCCGGAGATCGAACACAATCTTTGTTTTCTAGGTTTCACGTTAAAAAAATCAAAGGTTAATAACATGCCACACAACGTTCATTTTACACATTACTACGTCTGTTGCGAGTTCGAATCCTGTCGCTGGCATAGAAAATTTTCAGGCTTATAAAGGACGACGGAGGACTGTAGAGTTTGAATCCTGCTGAATGATTCGTTGCGAAGCTCTACTATTTGAAAAACCTCCGATTAAGAAAAAAATAAGGAACTAAATTTGAAACAGCAGGAAGCAATAGGGTAGTTTGCAAAGCTATAGTCTACTGTTTTACTGCAAGAGACGTATTACCCTTCGAGGTAGGGGTAACAACTAGTGTGACATCACATACTTTGTTTTAAAATATTTATAGGTTACCAAAATTCGGAGGCATTTTCTAAATCGTAGACATTTTTAATTAGATTTTAAAAAGTGAAAATGAAGAGCATTCCTTCTTTTGCTATAGATATTCAACTAGTGAGTTTTGAATATACCGAAGTATATCTTAAAAGCTTATAAAATTACTTGTAATAACATGTGGGAGTAAAAACAATCAAGAATTGCATGAAGAAATAAGGTTTCATACTTACCTTTCGAAATACAGAAAAGGGATTCAACCGAAAAGAGATTTGTTAGACATGTGCATTTGGAGCAGACACATATACTAATAAATCCCCATTGGGTACATATGGACAAGAAATGTAGTAAACATAAGCTCAATTACAACAAATTTAATAACAATTACGATTATAATAAATTTTAACGATTATATCACCCATTAATAAAATGAAGTCTATAGAAAAAGTTCACAAGTTTTCAATAAAAATAAATGGTTTCTGAAAACTTTCCTTACGATTTAAAAGATATCTTCATTCCGGATTATATATAAAAGGAGAAAAAAGATATCTAACTTTTTAGTGTAAGTTCATGAAATTGACAAAACCTCAACTGTCTAAATGTGTAATATCTTTTCGTGTTATCCCAACGAGTGAAATACAAACAAAAATTATTAAGATTTGTATTTAAAAAATTAAGACCATTTGTTAAAGTTAAAAAGATAAACCATCAAATGGAACAAATATAAAGAAATATTTTAAAAAGTGTGGAATTTGTTATTTATAACCAATTTTTAGGATGATAAATAGAATGCTTCATTCCCACTGCCATCTGAAAAGTGAAAAAATGAATTAAAGCGTTAACTACTGGTGTTAACAACGGTCTGTTAGATCGTAGTTTAACGCTGTCTAAACTAAAAACATTTGTTAAAAATTTTAAATGGTAATATGTTGAAAAATCTGCAGTGATCTTCCATTTTGAATGGCTAGTGGTTTACAGACATTAAAAAAATGAATAAAATGTAACAAGACTTCATTAGATCAGGCTTGTTATAAATATAAAAGCACAATCTGTCTTGAATCTGTTTATATGCATAAAAATTCTCTTGATAAAAGCATTTGTACTCGTATAAATGCTTAAAGAATTCAGGCTGTATTAATATATACTTATCTACAGAATACATACTTTTAACCTTGCAATTAAAGTAGAATGCATACATGAAGTAATTTAATATGCAATTATTCACGTAAACTCGTTTGAAAAACAGCAAAATGAACCTAAATACCATTCAGTTTTAAGGGGGATATGACACTCGTTTAAAAGAAAACCATTATTACAGTAAATATTGGAATTAGAATCCAATTTCATGCAGGAGAATAAAGTATAATGAAGTCATTTACTTTTTTTAAACCTCTAAAATGATTTTACAATCTCTGCAATACAAGTCTACTACAAATGTGTTACATAAATGATTTCTGCGTAAATCTGTTTTAGATACCTCTATTATTATATATATAAGCACTGACACAGTTAAATACAATGCATTCTGACAGTTTATTAAACATAGTTGTGTATAACAAAATAATGAGAACTTTTTACTTACTCCATTCACAGTTTTATCTTACACATGACAGAAAATTCGTACACATAATTTAACGCCTACAGGTTGCACACACAAAAAGACTTGAACACAGTTTGTATTGCATATAATTTGAAGGTAAACAAAATTTGGGAAAAAGACATTTACAGTTTACATCTGCTAAGAAATGCTATAATACATATCATATGCACGTGTAATTTTCAAATTAGTGAAAATTCAGATATAATCTTTTCGTACATGCTTCTAAGTTTGTGAACATTATAACCCAATTGAAATAATTCAACATTCTTACTTAGCCCCCTTCAACTGACTACGTTGTATTAAATTGTAAAACTGTATAAGAATTCACAAACTTAATAAAGAAAAAGAATTATTTACCTTAAGGGTCTGTCTGATAATTAACAATTGAAAGAACACTCAGGGCCATGTTTTCGTACCGAACGTTCGTTGTGACGTCACCTTGACGTCAGATTGCGGAAATTTTGACAGAAACGTATTTCGACTCTCGAATAAGTTTAGGTTGATGTGCATGTAGAGTACCAAAATTTCGTTTGCTCTCAAAAATTTCCTCGCACCAACTTGACTGTTGAAGAAACACTCAGGCTGTTACTCTGGACATTGCGGTTCGGTTCGAACCTTCGTTGTGACGTCATTTTGACTTCAACTTGATCGTTTGCAAGCAAAATGTCCGCAAGCTGAAGTCAAAATGACGTCACAACGAAGGTTCGAACCGGAACTACCATAGTAAGGGCCTATCTCATTCAACCATTAAGGCTCTGTCTCACCAAAGTCGTTTAACGGCTAACCGCGATTAACCCATGCCACCAGCCAATAGTGGGATGCAATTTTTAAACAGAGTTTAATACCTGTTTAAAAATAATTAATGTTTAAAAGTATTTTTTCAAGCACTACTCTTAACTAGCATATAGCCCATCATATGACGGGATCAGTAAAGTTTTTAATTTTCGAGAATTGTAAAGTACAGTTTCCTGATACTGTGAATGCAGTTTAGAACCACCTTGAATTCATTTAGTCTAACCATGTGGTTATGTATGAAAAACAAGTTACAAACGAACAAACTTCTTAATTTTCAAAGATATAGATCTTAAACGCCAGTTATTTATTGAAATAGACTCCTAGACTTTAATGAAAATAATTTGTTGTTAATACCAAAAATTTCCATAGAAAAAAAAATTGATGATTTAATTTAAAATTATTACATATGTACCTAATCTATTATTCAAGCCAAATATAAAAGAAAACTATTTAAGTAATATATGTTCAGTGATAAAACGTACGAAAATAACACAGACGATATTTAAATAATTTAAAATACGAAATGATTAAGTGAGATGGTTAAAGGAATGACGTCATAGATTAATATGGTAAAATCGGTTCATATTATTATTAAATTCTGTTTCGATGTACACCAGCACGCTAGGAACACGCCAGGATACACAATGTATGAATAACCCAAAGAAGTACTAAATTGAAAATCTTTAAATTTTCTAATATTGAGAATTTTGTCTTGTGTTCTCCGTGACTTTTGTTTTTTTCACATATCCAGCTAAATATTTACTACATTCTTTAAATATTCCGTTCCACTTCTTTATGTAAAAAGTATTTCTTTGTAAATTCTATTTGTTAGTTGAGGAAAAAAATTTTTCACTTAAAATCTCATTTTTACCATAAAAGTAATAGTTTTAATTTTATATGGTACCTACGAAAAATTTGGGATTTAAGGAGTAGATTTTTATGAAAAAATAGATTGTCCAACAACATTCTATTCAAATACACTCAATATACTGAAAAAATTTTAATTTTTTATAGTGTTTTTATTAAAACATAACTGGGTATAGAATCTCTCATTTATGTTATATACAATTTATTTAAGACAATAACGTATACAATGCTTTAACAAATTCTTCTGTCGTCTAACAGACTGACAAGTAAAATAACTTGCATCTAAATGCAAATTAGAGCAATTTCTTTCTAGCCCTAAGGTCGACAGAGTAAGATTTATACGAAGAAATTTTCGGGTGAAATACCAAAGTCTGCTTTATTTCATTTGCTTTTGCTTATTTTACACGCTGACATTTCCGAGAACACCGTGTAAAAGAAAATTTCTGTGACGTTAATGGGCTAAATTCTTGAAATCCTTTATTTTGCCAACAGTTAGTCCTCATGAATCTAATAATTAATGCTAAAATTTCCAGCAGTTTTTATTTTAAATCGGGATTTTAAAATGGCGCAATTTCTTGGTCCTACGCATAGCGAGCGGTAACAGAGTAGTGTTAAAATTGACTTTAGATTAATGATACAAATAAAATAATATGCTGGAATTTAAAGAAGAAAAAGCCTTGCATACTTCTACGAATTTCTCCCTACTTGGGACGCGTTTCGATCAATATGTTGAGAAACAGATAGCCTGAAGGACTAGCCGCTGTTTGGACACCGGGAAGTCAGCTAAGATTGCCATTCTACAAAAATAAACATACTTTTAGACACTAGAAAATTGAATCATGGTATAATAATTTTATGGAGAAAAAAAATTTTAGTACATAGTAAAATCATTTGTCTATTCGATAAATTTTCCATTCAGCTTTCTAGTCAACGGATTCGATAATACTATTGAATAGGGATGACCAATCTTTTGTTCGTAAGGAGAGAATTTTTACTTTCATGTATGAATTAAAAGGAGTAATCTTCAGATTTCAAACGAAATATTCATTTTTATTAGTTAATTGTTACGTTTGTACGTACGTAAAAATATGTTTTAATTTTGAAACTTTAAATTTCCATTTTAATGGTCACTGGACGTATTATATATATATATATATATATATATATATATATATATATATATATATATATATATATATATATATATATATATATATATATATATATATATATATATATGCTCTATTGACAGACATATTAGATTTTCCTTTCAATTAATTTGATGACTAGATTCAATATTGACATCTTCTAAAAGAAACTTCAATGAAAATAAAGGAAAAAAATAATTACAATTTAATATTTTTTCCTTTATCTAATACTAGTACCTAGGTCATACCAGTACCTAGGTCATGAACGAAAAAATTTCTAATAGTGAATCAACTTTTGCCTTTTGAGATAATATTCAATTTCAAAATAAAGGATTGCTTCTTCAGTAAATGAAAATAGTTGAATATCAATTGATATTCAAAAACCTTACCCTGGAAAAGAAAGTTAATCGATATATTTCAGTTGATTAGATATTTTGGGCAATTATTTGTTAAATATAATCACAGTCAAGGGATCGTGATTTTACAATCGATGAGTTACTTTCTATCCCTTTTATCGATAGGCAATGTAATGAAAATGTTTAACCAATGAGATAGCGACTTGTGTATATACACGTGTCTCAATTTGTCTATCACCCGTGAATGTGAACTCGGAACTGTTCTGAAAATTCACCACCGGCATTTAAAGGGAACGTGTCAGTTTGGTTAGAGTGTGAAGTGGAAACCTTAAATTTTCAGAATGAAAATCGTAGCTTCATTTCTCTTATGTGCTTTATTTTCTGTGAGTATTTGCGATCTTACGGATGAACTTGATATAGAAGTTATTTCGAAACCCGAAAAATGTGAAAGAACATCTAAAAAAGGTGATATGCTTGCTATGCATTACAAGGGAACTCTAGATGATGGTAAAGAATTTGATTCAAGGTAAATTATTTTTCAAATTTTTATTCACATTTTCGATTGGTTGAAATATTTTATTTGAAATCAGATCGAAAATTCTATTAAAATTGAAAAAATTTCATTAGTTGGGAATTTTTTAAGTATTACTAAAATGTTAAGATAAAAAAATTAGTCCGTTAATTGTCATAGTATTTTGCATTCTTAGATAACGTTTATAAGTTTCTAGAATATATGAAAAAAATTTTAGAAGATGTATACCAATCACTTTCTAAAATTTTCTCCCAAAATAATTGATATAGCATAAAACTTGATGTATTACTTGATAGCATACTTGATGTATTTGATTACAAATCCAAAACATGTTCATAGCGTTTATGCATAAATCATTGAAGTAAATTTTCTTTTACTAAAACTGTATGTTTAACTAAAGCAACATATTTATCCTTAGAATATATTAGCACATATTAAATAATTTCACTATTCAATAAAATCACTTAAAATATTAAAATGATCTAAAATATTTGCTCTGGGTAAATGTTACTATCCTTTCAATTATTTCCCCTGTGTGTAAAATAGGAATAGTAATGTATTGTCTTTTTATACTATATGGTTGAAGGGCAATAAACTTTTATTTTATGAAGCCTTAAAATTTATTAACTCCTGTGTTGAAAATATTATATTAGCACTTTTGAAAACTTATTGATTTTTGTATGGATTATATTTATTGTCCTTTATATAATATTATATATAAGTAGAATACTACTTATATATAGAATTATATCTGTCCATTTCTAAATAACAATACATATAACTCTTTTAAAAATGCTTTTGTATTTTTTAGTTATGAAAGGAGTGAGCCATTTAGATTTCAGTTAGGAATTGGACAAGTTATAAAAGGATGGGATCAAGGATTAAATGATATGTGCATTGGTGAAAAGCGTCGATTAACAATCCCTCCGCACCTTGGATATGGTGATGCTGGCGCAGGTATTATTATCAGAAGTTATATTTGAAATGAGCTTCTGTTTTGAGATATATGTTCAATTTTTAAGAATAGTTAATGGGTATTTAAGATGTACAAAGTTAAATTTTATGTCTTGATAAATTCTTTCTTAATACCTTTCTTTTGGCTTCACTGAAGCAAACTAATAAATGACAAAAAATCAAATTAACTAATAATAAAACAGTTTGTATATCAGTAAAATATATTGTTTATAGCATTTTTATAACATTTTCTAAATAATAATAGCAAGGGTTCATGAAATATATAAGCAATGCTTCATATAAACTGCTGAGTATAAACATATGTTGTTAATTTACCAAATAAAAAGTGATTATTTTAATACATGGTAAACACAAAATGGTTTTAAGATATTACTTTTAATAGTATATAGTTCTTAGAACTGGCAGATAAATAATTTTCTGCTGAGGGAAAAAAGTACAGTAATTAAAATTGTTAAGTTGAAATTATATTGACTTCTGTAATTTTTGTAAAAGCATATTTATTATCTGAAAGGATATTACTGAACTTAATTTTATTTATTGTTAATAATAATTAACAATAAATAAAATTCATAAGAGAATTTATTGTATTGTTTTTTAAATTTTAACTGAATACTTATATATATTATTATTGATAAACAAAATATATTGAGATTGCCAAATAAATTTTTTTTGTGGGTACAAACATTTGAGACTAGTAATGGGGCAAATACTAAATTTTGCTGAATGCCAAACAATTAAAAATTTAGTCAAATATTCTGCTGAATACTAAATGTTCGGTTATAATTAAAATATATCTATTGTATGAGAATTTAACAGCTGTGAACCATTCACATAATACCATTTACTACTTTAAATTATCTAAGTATCAGTTATCTATAATCTACAAATAAGTACATGTTATTTCTAGTTGAATTGATTTATGCTTCATGACTTTTGCACTTCTTAATTTCTAATAGCAATGGTTTTAATTCTCGAGAATTTTGTGAATGGCAGTTTAACTTTATCCAAAATTTTTTAATACAATAGTAGTAATTTAATGGTTATTTCTAATACTTGTAGCTAAAATATTAGCATTAATACATGTTGTTAAAATAATTGACTGCAACTCTTTTTACTAAAGGTGACAGAATCCCCCCGAAAGCAACTTTAATTTTTGAAGTTGAGCTGCTTGAAATTGAAGATGGGCCAGCTCCAGTGAATGTTTTTAAAGAAATTGACTCCAATAGTGATCAGCAGCTCTCTCGAGAAGAGGTAATATTTTGATAGAAATTATTCTGTAGGTAGTAGATATTTCATTATATAAAATAAATCGTTTAATGGTGATTACGGAAGTTTGAAATAATTTGCTACTCCTATACATTGTAGCTCACACTATATTTTCGCTCCATTTTAACTCATAACTCTAGAATGCATAGTTTGGATATTCTGTGATGCATAGATTTAAAATTAATATTGGAACAGATGCGATATTTACATTCTTCTAGCTGCCATGTTTTTTTTTTCTTATCAATCTTGGTAAAAAAAAAAACCCATTTTTGAAAGTTGCCAAACAAAAATGGTGGCAGAAAATGGCATTTTCTGAAAGATCACCAAGAAAAAAACATGGAGGGCACCACATGGCTTTTTAACAAACCATACATAAAAATGGCATTTTCTGAAAGATCACCAAGAAAAAAAACATGGACTGATAAAAAAATTTACTGCTGACTGTTGAGCACATGGAAAAAGAAATTTTAATCACAAATTTTCAACCTCCCCATATTGTTACAACTATAAATACATAAAACATACACATTTTAATAAACATTAAAAAAAAATGACATACAAATTTAAAATTTGTGAGGGGGGGAACCCCCATATTGTTATAACTAAAAATACATAAAAACACACATTTTAATAAACATTAAGAAAAGAAAGTGTGCTCAACAGTCTGCAGTAAATGCATATTAGTACTAACAAAGATGATAAAAAAATGGTACAACCTGACCAGTGACCTCACCACGGAAGCACGTCTGAACTTCACAAATCCAGTATAATTAGAAAAATCTAGAGAAATTATTAAAAAGGTTGCCGAGTGGTCACGTGCACCAATGGGGCTTAAAGAACGAACCAGGGTTACCATCACAAAGCTCCAATGTCAGGGTAGTAAAAGCCAAACAGATATCGCCTGGCAAAACGCTCGAGAAAGCCACCAGATTTGGCGACAAAAGCCAGATCGTAAATATCACATCTGTACCTTAATATTTTCTCTTCATTTTTAATTTTTGAAGTACATTAATAAAAGAATTATAACATATATATCTTATTTTGGATGTTCTGTTTTCAGATACAGCTCCAAAATTAATATTTTATAATTAGTAAATCGTTAGTTGATTTGTACAATTTACAGTTAAGCAAAATTATTGAAGTAAGCATGGGTATTTCCCCCCTTTTTATAATGGGGCAAATGATGCATTTTTTGCATTCTAAGATGAAAAAAGTTATTTCAGTTATAATTTATGTGAGACCTAGAGTTGGTTAGTAGTGTAAAAAGAACAAAAGGTTAGCAAAAACTAAAACTACTGTGATTAAAAAAAAATGTTTGTTTATTGAACTGAACACACAAAACATTATTAGTTTGAAGTACCAAGTGCTTATGCTTTTCTAAGGCAAACAATATCAAATGGTTACGGCATTGATCCATTTGTACCACAGTTCATAGGTTTGAATGTGGGATGGTTATTCATAGCTTTTTGGAATTGACTTTCATTAGTAGATCTTAGTCCCATTAGCCCTTGTGTTGCAAAAAAGTAGACCATTGTGCTTCAAACCAAACCAAACTAAACTATGCTTTTCTAAAATTCATAAAATATTACTATTGAAAATTAACCTTTTTATTATTCAAAATTTTATTGCTCTGAAAAAATGGCCCATTTTTTGTTGTTCAGCACTTTGGGATCAAAAAGGTACTTACCTTTCAAGTGTAAGTAACACAGCTGAAGAAAGCATCAATCTATAAAGTACATTCTGGCATCATATATGAAAATCAAGCATGAATTTTTTGCAATGATCTACTAATGTCTAAAAATTTCTTGCATAAATCATTTGATGTCAAATTTAATTTTGTTTTAGATCAGTGATTACTTGAAGAAGCAAATGCCTCAGGCTGAGGCAGCAGGACTCAAAGATATGCCTGAACAAGATAAACTTGTTGAAGATATTTTCCAACACGAAGATAAAGACAGAAATGGGATTTATTTCGCATGAAGAATTTAGTGGTCCCAAACATGATGAGTTATAGATACTAAAATATTTCACTTCATTTCATTTAAGAGGTGAAGGTTTGGTAGGGTTTATTTTTATTTTAAATTTTTATGTATTATACTGTTTCTACTTCAAAGTATTTTTACTCTGTGTAAAATATTACAAACTTATTGAATAGTTTATTTTATATCTGAATAAATGTTAGATTTTAAAATATAAATCAAGAATAGTTTTTTTATTTTTTTATTTATGATTTATTTCAATATTTAATTTGTATAATTGATATAAAATTTAAATGCAATTTTTTGCTAGTGATGTATTGTTTACCGAATGAAAGATAAATTTGTTACATAATGAAAAGGCATCTTTGTAGCTATGCCATACTTTTATTTATCCTCTATTAGATATAGGTGCTATCTTAATGGTTCAACATTGTAATATGATTTAAACAATTATCTCCTTAAATGAACATGGTGCAGTTTAAGTAAAGTAACTAAAATTGAAGAGACTTGTATGGTTGTGAATAATAAATTTCTAACTAGTATAGTAAAGATTCATTCCATGTTATGATTCATTAGGCACCATTTCCAGCTCAAGTACATGGAGTCAAATTGTGATAAAGTAGTGTTGAGCCAATTACTTCCAATTAAGCCTGCTTGTGATTTAAGAGCTGATACCTTTCTAATGTTATTTTCCAAATACATTCCGAAGGACAAGTACAAAATTTTGTAGGCTATAAGGAGTTGTATATTTATGTTTGTTAATTGTCTTAATACTACACTTTTGTTTATTCTTGCCTTTTGCCCATAGTAACAAAAGTAACAAATATTAATTTTTTGATTTATCTTATTTCAAGTGGTTATATTAGTAATTTAGATTTTGCATGAAGTAGAACCCTGGAGAAAATATTTTTGTTAAATTATAAAAGTAAAGGCTTTATAAGCACGATTTGGGATAAAATTTTATAGGTTTTGTTACTAAATTTTAAAAATTTAGCTATGTTTTAGAGCAGTGCTGTCCAACTTTTCTTAGTTTTGAGGTCACTTGTACAAACATTTTGAAAGCCAAAGAAGGGTAGTCATTAATTACTTACTTCATTTCATTTACAGTTTCTATGCAGGCGTAGCAAAAAATAGAATTAAAAAAATTATAGAACTATATGCAAAATCTCAATGATAGCTTTGTCTGCATGATTGTTGGGAATTTATTATTGAAATTTAAAAAAAGTAAGGTCTTAAAATTTAGATTGTTCTTACATTTTTGATATTTGGGTCTTTGAAAACAATTTTTCTCCTGTCTAGCAAATAAGTATATTGCTTTCTTCTCATTACTTGCATGTAAAAAAAAACATTCTGTATTTCCATTGAGGTAAAATTGTGTGTATTTGACATAGATTTCATTATTTAAATTTTTATTAAAGAATATTTTCTTTGCAAGCCACATTACTCAGGGTGACTAGTTGGACAGTGCTGTTGTAGAGAACATCCATAAGTGTGTATTTCCATGTTTGTATTTCAGTTTAGGAGAAATGTATTATATTTGATAGTATATATCTTTAAAGAATACTATGCTTTTACAATATTATGTCTTATTCACAAATGATACAAATTTTCTGTCAACAGAAAACATTTATAAATTTTAGTTTTTGTAAAAAGGTGAAATGTTTTATTTGTACTTAAAACATTCAATTAAATTTCTTATGATGGAACTGTATATGCATTAGAAAGAAGTCTAACTGTTGTTGTCTTTACAGTATATAGATGTTTTTTTAATGTAAGAATTTTTTTATTTTTAGTTTATAGTATTGTGTATTTATAAATGTGGATTTTTACAAAATAGAATATTATGTATAATATACTTCATATTAAAGTATCACATATCAATGTGCATTACTGGCAGTTCATGTGTAAAATTTCGTTAAACATTTATTTATAATTCATATTGATTTGTTATTCATAATGCGTGAAAAACATAGGATTAGTTTCAAAGTTCTAATTTGATATTTAATCTAGGGGTGTTTGTGCTCCAGAAAAAATTGTAGAATTCTGGAGATTTTTCTCTGACCACCTCCAGATCTCCGAGGAGAAATAACATTACTAATTGTTTCCCCTTAATCCTTTCTATTAACTTTGAATCTTTGAAGGGAATCAAAGAATATAGCACATTCTCTATCACTCTCAAGTAATTTTTTCAATTATTGGTCAACTAGACTCCAAATTTTAAAATAACAAGTCAAAAGTTAGTAAGCTACTTTGACAGTAAACTGCTCAAATGTACTGAAGAAGTGGGTCATTTGCTATTTTGAGTGGTAGAAATACTTCAGAATGAAAATCATGGTTTAAGTCAGATTCTGAAACAGCAGTTATAAGTTAAGACTATGACACAGCTGTCATTTTAATCAAATGTTAATAAAAATACAAGCAATGCCTAAGAGAGCATAATTGTCAAGAGAATTTGAAAGCTTGTCCTTATTAAAAGGAATCTAGTAATTAAACACTGCTTTTAATTTTTTCAGTATAAAATTTAATAATTTTAAATGTGTTTAACATACTTTCATATCTTTAAAAAATTGGCAGATAAAATTATTTTTTATAGAAGTGAATAAATTTTTCCCTGTCTGAAATGTTGTTTCAGCATCCCTCTGGATAAATTCATAAAATTTTCTGGAAATTCTCTTTAGATCTACAAACACCCTCTAATAATCTAAAATTCTGTATTTATATTTTGATGAGCATTAAACAGCAGTTGTTTCAGTGTAGATGAGTTTTTTTACTCCAAAGTTAGAAATATTGCTGTCTCTTGAGGTTCTGTTACCAGTAGAAATGTAACTGTTGGATATCCAGCAGTTTTAATTAAAATATTTTGTTAATTTCTAATTTTTTCACTTAAACATTATTATATTCAAGAATAACATTTAACTCTATAAAATTTATTTAAATTTCAAAATGGAGACTAATTTTGCCTTGTGTTTTAAAGTTTTGAGTTAAAAAAATTTCAGTACATTATAAGAATTCATTCTCCAAAATTTCTGCAAAATATTTTTATATGTATTTATCAAAAATAATGTATTTTTTTAAGGTTTTTTCAAGAGTTTATTCATGTCATTTAACTATCAAAATATACCTTTTTAAAAATGAGGAAGTGTTTAATTTCTTGGTGCTCATATTTGTAATAATAAAATACTTTTCTGTAATATGGTGCTTTTTATCTGCATTTCTTTTTATAAGCTTTTATAACAAGACCAAATTGTGTAGAGTGCTGCTAATTGCAAGAATGCATCTGGAGAGAGATAATTTTTTCGTCTTTCTACCATAAAATTTAGAAGATTTATTCCTTTCTTTTAAAATTTGTTCACTATATGATTTGATACAATTAACCAGTGTGCAGGATACGAGTGGTAAGCCAAGCATTTGCATTGTTATTCATTATCAAAATCGCATTTGACAACTGAACATTCAACTCAATTAAATCTGCCCTCTACAAGGCTTCAGTATCGGAGTCCATTGGTACAAATCTTGTTGCTGACATGGATCTTCTTACAGGGTTCCCATGGCCCTTAAGAGCCCTTAAAACTACTTAATTTTTGTCAAACATCCTTAAAAACTCCATAATTTTTAAATTAGAATGCAATCAAATTCTCCTATGACATTATTCGCTTTCTTCATTTTCTATCAGTTTTAGCCGTATTCTCCTAACTTTCTAGTTTTGCAAGTCAGGAGTTATATTTGTCCAAAACTGAGTTCAAAGAATATATAAAATATTTGTTAATGTTCATAACATTCTTTTACATTTTCTAGCCAAAAGTGCAGCATTAATAATAAAGAAAATCTTCAAATACATATATGTTGTCAGAGTATTACTGTAGTAATTCAGAATTCATTTCCTTGATAATCTTAAAAAATTATGAAAATACTTTTAGTTTATTAGTACTTTTTATGGTCATGAGCTGGAAAACTTATTCGACAAATAAATAATATTTCACATACTGAAAAGGTTTAAAGAATAAAGTCGGCTGCTTTTTCCTAATAGCTAACAGTCATGCAGATTTTAATTAAACGAGGCATGGAGGATGGGGGTGCAGTGCAGATATTTCAGTTACTTTATGGAAGTTTAATTTTCCTTGCATTGAATGTGATAGAAAAGACTAAAAATTTCTTCTTTCCCAGGCAATGTCGGGTATAACCAGCCAGTATATACATACATTTTTAAAGCTGAGAAAGTACTGTTTATAATATTGTATTTTATTCACAACTTATGTTTAGTTTGATCACTAAAAACTTTTTTCAAAATTAGTGTTTGTCAAATAGATTTATCTTATATTAATTTTTAGGCATTTTTAAAAACTTAATTCTGAAATATTGTAGGGCATTATTTGAACATGCCTTGTCTGATTCATAATCATTAAAATATGTTCATTAGGAAATAGGGTTTATGTCATGTATTTTGAGTAGGTCCTTTTAAAAAGTTACTTTGGTCCTTAGAAAGTCCTTAATTTTTGTTCTGGAAAAAGAGTAGGAACCCTGTCATAGCTGTCACACTAAAGCAGAATCAGCTTTAAGTAGTATATTCCAGTCTCATGAGCTCTTTTGAGCAAAACAGTAGACCATACCACTCCAAAACAAACTAAACCAAACCTGACTTCTACAAGTAGTTTCACGCGAAACTGAAACAGAAAAGTACTAGTGAGCATCAGAACAGGAAATCAAGAAGCAATGTTCAAGTAATGACAATAATTATATGGTTGACATTATATTAGAAAATATTGATAAATTAGTTACATTAACAAAATGACTAAAGATATATCACACTGAAATAAACTGAAATTTTTTTTTATTGGATCAATTCCTGTTTTTGTTCTGACCAAAATAAGTTTTTCCGTTTTTGATTAAGTTCCAATTTGAAGCCCTTGTGTATATACACTTAAGAGCCAAAACATTATGACTACCTGTCAGTTATGAGTTTGCCCATATTTGGTGTGCAATACAGCTTCAACCCACCTTGGCATGGATGTCGCAAGTTCTTGGTAGATAGATGGCCAGAGGCAGATGTTTAAACAATGGTTACGCAAATGAGATATTGTGAATTGTTGGTCTTTGAACTCTGAGCTGCCGTCCCATGACATCCCAAATGTGTTCTATCGGATTGAAATCTGGTGAGTTAGGTGGCCAGGACATTAACTGGAATTCAGCATTATGTTCCTGGAACCACTCCAACACAATTTTATCCTTGTGACATAGGACGTTGTCCTGTTGGAACATTCCATTTCCAGCTGGAAAAACAGAGGCCATGTAAGGGTGCAACTGGTCTGCAATGATGTTCAGATACCCTGTAGCATTCATGGTCTGCTCAACTACAACCATGGGTCCCAGAGACGCCCAAGATAACGTGCCCAAAGCATAATACCACCACCACCACCGGCCTGTGTATGAACTACTGTACATTGAGGGCACAACTGTTTGCCTGGAAGACGGCTTATCCTGACACAGCCATCAGCGTGATGAATGACAAACCATGAATCATTTGACCAGGCAACTCTTCCACTGATCTATGGACCAGTTGCAATGTTCCCGGGCCCAGCGTAGGTGCAGTTGGCGATGACTCTTGGTCAGCAAAGGCACACAGGTGGGACGTTTACTGCCTAGCCTTATATCCAACAGTGTCTGCTGAACAGTATGCTCCGATACTATTCTACTTGGCACTGCATTGTATTGGGTTGTCAGTTGAGCCACTGTCTGGCTACGGTTTTGCTTCACAGTCTCTGACCACCTTTTTCTTTAATAGCTTGTGGACGTCCATCACCATGTTGTCTACTGCTAGTTTCACTGTCATTCATCCACTGTACATAAGTACTAACAACTGTAGATCGCGAACAACCCACAAGTTGTGTCGTGCAGTTTCAGAAATACTTGTTCTGAGCGTTCAAGCTATTACAATCTGCCCTCTTTCAAAATTGGTTAGATCTGCAGCCTTTCGTATGACACATAGAAGTAAATGAAAGAATGATTCTTCAGACTCTCCAACAGCAGTTAAATACCACTTCCCCCTGATCACGTGCCTTCCATGTCATCCAGGCTAGTTCATTGCAAAATGTAGGGGTGGTTATAATGTATTGGCTCTGGAGTGTATATATAAATTATTCTCTCTAAAGTTCAAAACTCTCCATCCATGTTCTAGTTTTCTTAATCTAAATTTTCCCTATCAAGATATGTCAAGGATATATATCATTGATATTGGCATTCTGTTCACACTTCCCCCAAACTATAGATTGAATTAAAATTAGCTATGTATAGCCCTTTCTTTCTCTTCTTTAACCCAGATTCCATTCTCTCAGGATAAACTGAACATTATATATTTCAAAATATAGGTTCCTGAGTTTTTCTACAGTGAATAATTCACTCTATTCCTCTTTTCATGACATCCATATACATTTGGGGAAAATCTTTACGATCACATCGAGTTGAAAACTTCTATTTCACATTTTTATGTCAAAATTCGCTTTAAAATAAAAATCGGAATTGCTTTTTTAAAAAGGAACAGTTAGCTGCCTTGCTGATTACAGCTGTTTAAGGTAAAATAAACCTTACATATCCATTATTGGGGATCAAAATCACAAAAAGCTAGTTTCTGCTCATTTAATAGTTTGTAGCACTGTGATAAACCTTACTGGAGTTGCAGATTTTGTAAAAAATAATTATGGCTGGTTATGGATGAAATATAGTAGCATACATAAGGCCCCCTCTCCATCGACTGATACACTGAAAAGTAGTTTATATATTTTTAAAATTTTTAACAAAGATTTCACCTCTGCTGTGTATTTTTATTACATTTGGACACGTGAATTATACTTTTGTTTAACACAGCTAAGCTATTAAATGCAACAGAGTTGATGTAAATTAAAACAATTACAACAAAAACACTCAAAGACAACACTTATTTTATTAAAAATGCTTCAGCAAGCAAATGAGCCATAGTTTTGGCAGCAGTAAAATACAACAGAAGGGAAAAAATTAAACTGAACAGTTCTTAAAACTTCTGAATGTAATTTACAATAATTTTATTTTTACAAAAATGATAATTTATTAAGTTTTATAACATTATGAAAACACATAAAATGAACACAGGTTTAACCATTTTCATAGATTTTAGGACAGGCATTAAAAATTTCTCATTAAATGTAACTGAATGTAATTGAGAACAAATATGTAATATGTATTTTCTCATCAGATGTAACAGAAATGTACGTTAATTTTTTTTCTAGCTTCAATATTATGCTTTTTCAATCCATTTAAATTGGAACTATAATGTCTGCATTGATTCTACTTTTAAAGCATAATATAAAATTAAAAATACTAATATTATACCATGAATATTTATTTTCATAAAACAAGAATTTCATTTTGTAAAATGCTACAATATAAGGAAATAGATTTTTAATTGCAAATATACATTCTCATCTGATTAGAGAATACATAATAAGTGGAATATTTATTAGTCATTGCTGTATTAAACAATTTTCAAACCAAAAAATATTCCGATTGAAATAAGCTTACAATAACTACTGGAAGAATGTTACAAGAACAGAAATTTATTTGTACTTATTTTTTCTAAAGTTTTGTACTATAAAACTGAGTCTTAAGTATGAGGTACATAACAAAAATCGATGTATAGTGATCACTTGTTACCACTAAATGAAAAAGAAAAAAAAGGTTGGCTGTTTAACTATGAGGTAATGATGCAGGCAAAGCAAATGTCATTAAAACTGTTTCATACACCTACATAACATGAGTTCATATCTCACAATATCTAAAAAGCACTTACAATAGAAGTAAGCCCCAAAGTCAGGTTGTTAAGCACTGTGAGACGGAAGAAACATTCCACATCATTTAATCACTGCTTTATCTGATATGTATCTCCTCTAGAAATGAAAAATATGCAGACATCTACATATACCCATAAATTTCACTTACTTAGATTTCATTCAAATTATACAAACTGCACAGAAACAAGGCTCATATTACTAAAACATTATTTCAAAAAAGGCTTAAAAAAGATCCAATTAGCAGTATGAACATAATATAAATTTTAGTCTAATTCAATCAATTTTATTTTAACAGAGCAATTAGTAAAAAATTCTTATTGCTATTTAACACCATTGAATTCATGGATGCAACAAAATGGGAGCAGCAAATAAAACTGCCCATTACATGAAAAACATGCTAATTAAAAAAATGCAAATCACTCAGGGGAAAAAAATGTTCCAAAAAAGTATTGTAGGTTGGAAGATGTTGACAAAATTCTACATTTATTGAAAGAAGCTATTACAAAAAGCTGAAGAAAAAAATATATATGGAAAGAAGATACTGTGTTTAGAAAGTCAAGCATACATTCTCTCGCATTAACAAAGTATACAAAATATCTTCAGCTAATTTTAAGATATTAATCTATTTTTAAAAGTGATCTATATCAGACATATATATTTATAAAGCCAAATGCACGAAATGCATAAATTGTGGAAAAATTTATAACTGAAATGTTTTAATGTAGGAAAAAAAACTTTTGTTTAAAACCTTGTGATTTAAATTACTTTTTTTTTTTGTTAAGATTGTGATATCTAATGATGGCTGTCTAAGGTTCATTATTAAAGGCTAGTTTTCAATGATATTGATTTTGAATTTTAAACAAAATATATTACTGATTGAAGTTAGGTTTTTTGCTAATCTACTGAAAATACTTTAAATTAACGTCTCTTGAACTATAACATTGTTATCAAGTTAGAAACTCTTCTTGGACTTATTTTCTTGATTGCATTAGCTTTATTTTATTGTATACTTCAGATATAAAAGGCATAAACATTCCTCAAAATTTTAATTATTAAAGAGTCTTACATGTAGATCTTATTCTCCCTAGAAGAATGGTTATAAAAGAGAAGAAACTATTTTTATTCTTTAGTAGAAAGTTTAATTTACAACTAATTTTGAACTGATAATATTGTTTCTCATGAAATGGACAAGACAGCAATCATGAAATTCTTTCATAACTGGCTGTGCCATGCTATGATGCAGAAATGTGGTTGCATCAGTTAGCATTGCAAGGAGGCAACATTTTGAAGACTTGCATCATTCTAAGGAAATCTAATACATGGTCCTGTTAACAGAACTAAAATTGCAGCCTGGTGAGTTTTTTTTTTAACCCAGCAGCAAGTTTATTCAACATATTTAAATGAGCTAAGGAGCTTACTCTGGACTTTATGAGTTGGTTCGAATGTTCGTTGTGACATCACTTTGAAGCCAGCTTGATGGTTGCTTGCGTAATGTTCTCAAGCTGACTATATAAATTATATTGTGAAACTGATCCTTTCAGTATTGAATTTTGCATAATTTTATGTAACAAGCTTATCAATTTCTACTATGACATTTTAAAACTCATGTATAGCAATTAAAAATCTGATTTTGATAAGGTAAAATAAAAAATTAAAACTATAGTTTCAATACAAAGGTTTGTTGTGATTAAAAGGTTCCTCATTAAATCTATATGCTATATTTTGTGTATGCTGCATTCCAAACACAATATTCTAAACATAAGTATGATTGTGAACAAAACATAGGAGTAATGCTGGTCAATACAGACATTATGACAAACATAAAAATGCCCTAAGTAATTTGGTTAAAAACTGCCAAACTATAACACTGTTTAGGCACATTTAATTTTTCTTTTCTTCTAATTAACCTTTAATTTTTCACTTTTTTTAAGTTTCAAGGGCAAGAGCCCTTTCATATATTGAAGTTTTCTAAATGGGACCAATAACTTAAATTGCCAAAGGGTACTTCGTTCTAAAAGAAATCATTTATATTGTTTCAGTTAAAACAAGTCTCAATTAAATCTCAAACTAAATGCAATTTTCACAAGCTTTTTTAAATATTATATCAAAGAATTTAACAGTGTTATTGTTCTACCATTTAATATGGGATAACAACTATTTTTGAGTTCTTATAAAAAAATGTTACGTTAATCTCCAGTTAAAGGAAAATTGTATTTTTCACTGTAAATTTTATGTAAATTATTGTAGAAAGTGTTTTACTACATTATCTTATACATATTTTAAAGTAGCATACCTGAGTGAGATGCATTTTAACAAATATAGATGACTGAAGCACTGCTACACATCTAGGAATCACCTTTACCTTATATTTCCCAGCTGACAAGCAAACTCAAGTGAAAATAATTTTAAAAATACATACTTTGTCTTCCGCATAAAAAAAGTCGCATTGGAAAGCTGTAATATATGCAAAATTAAAGTTTACATAGATGCTGCTTAACATATTTCCATACATTCAAAGTTTTTCATCAAAGAATAATGGACTTTCATTTTCCAACAGTAGATTATGTATTTTATTTCCTTTTTCTTTATACTGTTATAAAAGTGAAAATAAAATTACAGGAGTAGACATTGATGGACATTCTTTTTTTTTTCAAACCAATGAAAGGAAAAGCATTATGATTTCAATTGACCTTAAAATAAAATTTAAATTTCTAAGAAAGCGTTAAATTATTTTGGTTAGTAATATAATTCCAAATAATGAATAAAATATTTAACTTTAAATACAAAATTATTTGAATTGATATAAGTGATTCTACATCAAATGTCTACATCAAATAAATACATCATTAGCATGATTTCATTGTGAAATATAAGAAATAGCAGAATAAATGAAGAAATTCACATGACCTATATTTTATAACAAATTTCCATCTAAAGTGTCAACTGAGAAATATCACCAAATTGCAAAATGAGATGTGATAATATATGAAAAAGAAATGGCAATCTTTCCAAGTAATCTGTCATAGTTTAATACCCATCTATATGTTGAATATACATATGACTTAAAGAGAGTGATGAGTTTATAATGCAGGCTATAAAAACTTTTCAAAAGTGATTTGCTTGAAAAATGCTTAGTTCTTATCAGTTTTGGAAAAGGGATAAACAAATTTCAAAATACTTAAGTTTTCGTGATTTAATATCATTATTATGCATAATATAAGCTTTATTATGCTTTTCCTCATTTTCAGCCAAAAACAAATGACATTTATACATTTTAGGGTTAAAAAAAAAGGTATATCAGAAATTTTAATAAATTTCTATATTTTGTTTAAGTATTTTGTTTTTTACAAAAAAAATGAGTTTAATTAAAAAAATGCAACATATGAATATAAGTTAAATTCATTCTACAGATTTTATTATCCATTAGATGTGAACAGTTAATGTTAAACATTTTTATTAAGTAAATCAGAATTTTTTAATAAATAAATTAAAATGCTAAGCAATGTGGGTAGTCACTAATCTATTAAAAATTAAGAAATTTTATTCCTTAAATAGTTTTTAATGTGATTTATACACTCCACATATGTAAAATAAAGAGTTAAAAATAAAATATTAGAACAATTTTACAACAAATATAAGTCTAATACTTTCCTCATTAAAATGGCCAAGATGATTAAGTAAAATACTTACAAAAGCCAAGAGTAAAGAAACTCATTTCTTTTTTTTTTCACTTTATCAAGAAAGATGTATAGGAAGCACAGTTCCTATTGTGCCCATCAATAATAGAACATATTTTGCTCTTGCGTCCACTCGGTACACATGTGATCTTCACTAATTGGAAATTTTGGTTTGATTTGGAGTTCTATGTCTACTATTTTTGATACATGGCAGCTAATGAGACCAATACCTACTGTTTATTCTGTAGAACTACATCCGATTCCAAACAACTAGAAACATTCATGCCACCAGTAAGATTCAAACTCGCTAACTCCAGCACTGAATAACAGTGTCCTACCAATACGTCCATTGTGCTAACTGAGGAACAGATAAGGGTTGACTTACCCATTTCTCTGTTTGCACTTTATTTTAGGGTCCTCTCTGTGGCAGAAAAAATAATTGAGAAAAAAGCAAAGGTATGCAGAAAGTCATACAAAATATACTTTCAAATAGAAGTAGTAAACAAATTCTAGTTAGAGGCAGAAGAATTCTTGAAAACCTTAGGTAAAGAAGTGAGGCCATTTGCATATCTTGAGGAATTACACAGAACAGAATTTCTGTAATTATAAACTGCTTGGTCTGTATTCAAAAGGTTAATGACATCAATTAGTAAGTAGAATTTTAAATACTTTGAACACTACAAAAAATTACATCATTTCTCTAAATAACTGAAATTTAGACTCATAGTTTGATATACTGTCATTACCAAAGATAACTCTCATATTAACATTTTCAGTTATTGCCTCTCATCTAATCCAGCTTAAAAATCAAAATTTCAAAATAGCTGTATTACATGTAGATAGCACATCAAAAATTACATTAGTATAATTACTTTTAAAAGATGTATAAAACAGGGTAATTCATTATATTCAGATTTAGGAGGAAGGAAATTCAGAATGATTTAATAATGTCCATCATTAATATTTTTCTTCAATGGAAGAAAGTATCAGAAATTAAAAATGGTGTAAGTCAGAGCTAATTTCAATTCCAGTAATATAAATTCTATGAAAATATTGTTCAGTTGATACCAATAGGTATTTATAATAGAGTAATTATATATAATTATATGTTTAGATACTTTTATTTCTTAATAATATTGTAAAAAAAAAGTGTTTCTAATAAGTGGCATACGCAGAATTTTTTCAAGGGGGGGGGGTCATAATTCTAAAAAATAATAGTCTGCATAATTTCTACTAAAATTTTTATGTTTGCCATTTTCTCTGAGCTCAAGGGGGGTGTTTAAACCCCTAACCCCCCCTTGCATATGCTCCTGTTTCTAATATTCATTTAGTATAGAGAAGTTCTGGATTCATATATTAAGTATTAAATAAACATATCCACAGTATAATTCAATTTCAAATTTACTTAAAACTTGAACTATCTACATTAAATGTTAGATGGAAAGTTACTGCTTAAAAATAGGAAAAAAGAGGGGAAGGGGGTACATCCAAGCAGTATTATACCTAAGGTAGCGATATGATGTATAATCTGATATTTGTATTCTACTTAAATTACTTAAATAATAACATTTCTAAATTTTTTTCAAAGCTTTTGAACAAGGAAATTCATAACCTGATTTTTATGTTTGATTTAAATCAAGCATGTAATAAAATTATGACATTTAAAGCATCAAAGCTTTTGAATTCAAGAAATCAATATCTAATTACAAGCCATAGACAAAAATTTATTTTTGGAAAGGACCATCAAAGATGTTACCGTTATTTGTGAAAAATAATTTATTAAATTACAGATACTGCTTTGTGCACTACCTATGGGTATTATAAGACAAGTAAGTCTCTGGTAAAATAAATAATCTGAAAGCAAAGTGTTTAACAGTCTTTTTTTTTTCTGTATATTATTTAGACAAATTAAAAAAAAAACACATAATAAAGACATATAAAAGAAGCTTCTCAGAAAAATAAAAAGAAATAGACTGGAGTGTTCAAATTCCATTTTAGAGCAATAAAGTTTTGAAATTATGAGGGTTTATTTCAATTTCAGAGGGAGACGGTGCTTAAATCTGTAGATGATATTAGTGAACTACTATAAGACTTAATTCATGTTTGCTATTATGATAATATTTAACCAATTTATAAAGAGTTTTGAAGAACTATACAAATCTGTTTCATGTTCAAAATTATATAACTCATCACTCAATAGTACAGAAATATATATCAATGCTTTACCTTAAATATTTGATTTTAACATAGTCTAGAAAGATTTAACATTTAGTACAGCACTGAAGTAGGACAGATTTTGTGCGCTTTTATTCCTGCATTCATTGTGCTTTACTTCAAATCCAAGACATTTTCAATAAGATAGTTCAAAAAGAAAGGGAAAATAGCAAAGCATATTGAAAATATACAGTTCAACACTTAAATATCGAACTAACACTCTACTTTAATATCATCACATTTGGGATCACCATATGTATTTGCTTAATATCACAATCCTTTTGCAGCACACATTTTAAGAAAATACTCAATTGACTAAACCTCAATATACAACTACAATTCATATCACAAGCCAGTATTATCCAAAACATTTAGGAAAATAGTGCTCAACACTCAATTACAAATTTATAAACTCTGTCTCACAGATAACAAAGTACTTTTTTCAATTAAAACCAACCTGGATTTTTTCATAAAATTTTGTCAAAATGGCTGAAATTAGTATTTACATGCTAACACATAGGAAAATATTAATGCCAGCTAAATATTGGCAAAATATATTCTTTAAAAATCATATCACATAATTCCAATTACATATTTAATATGAAATTATTTGACGTCGACAAAGAAAAAATATATGAAAACTTGTTTAATTAACTAGAATGTTTTAATCGATAAATTATCATCATCATTCATTACTAATCTCACAGACCACATTAAATAACTCAATGAATACGAAAAATTATTTGCACTATTTTCAGGATAACTATTCCAGTGTCTTTTTCCTTTCAAGACTTCAAATACAGTTTTACACAACAATATTCACAGACATTCTAAATATGAATACATTACAGGTGATTCTGAAAAAGTAGTTTCATAAATTCATTTATAACACACTTCTTAGTTTTGTAATAATTAAGTTATGATGTATTTAAATACAGCATTGTTCAGTAAAGTACACATTTATGACACCATTGCTAATATAAACTGTCTATGGGAGGAGATCACAAGCTTTTAACAATACATTTACTTTCACTTCTCACACATTAATAACTCCATTTTCTTTCATTTCATCTAAGTTCAAATAAAAGGTACTAGTGCATTAATTCCCCTCAAAATTAATTTTTTTAATTCAATAATTAATTTCAAAATAGTACTAGCATTTAAACACTAGAATTATGGTGTTTCTGGTCTAGCTTAACTTACGGTTAGGGGATATTTTGAACCCCTGTGATATAAAACAATACTTTAATATTTTCATAAGATATGCTAATAACAATAAAATCAACAGAATCTAAACATCAAAACTTGTTTATTGCAGGGGTTTAATTTAGAGTGCTACAGTCTACAGTTTTGCCACACAAAGGCTAATGGGGCCTACTACTTAAAGTTCATTCTTAATAACTATGAACATCCATGCCTGCATTGGGATTAGAACCCACAAGCTTTTGTACCAAAGAGCAGTCCCTTACCCTGTTCGCCATCATTTGGAATTTATTGTATGGAATGTGGCAATTACAGTATTATAAAACCTTTATATATATATATATATATACCCTTTATATATATATATATATATATATATATATATATATATATATATATATATATATATATATATATATATATATATATATATATATATATATATATATATATATATATATATATATATATATTATATATATATATATATATATATATATATATATATATATATACATATACATATATATATACATACATATATATATATATACATATACATATACATATACATATATATACATATACATATATATACATATATATATATATATATACATATATATATATACATATACATACATATATATACATATATATATATATATAATATATATATATATATAAAATAATCTTATTTACTCTGGTTAAACTTCCTTATAGTGATATTATAGAGTAATAAACATTTAAATTTATTAATAACCACATAATTTGCCATTACAAAAAGCTATTTAATGAAACTGTTAATAATAAACTATTTAAATCTAATGAATGAAAATAAGATAATGAAATAATAATAAAACCCCCATACATTTTCAGTTTTCAGTACAGTAATAGACCTCTATAAATCTATTAAGGATGAAATGTCTGGGTAAGTAATGTCTATTCCTTACAAAATATATAAATAGCCACATTTTCTCTTTGTTGCCGAATATACGTCTAACCTAACAAAGTTACAAATTGTAATCTGACTTTTATGCAGGAAACACTAACTCTTTATCGATAAGGCTTGCATAATTTTCCACTTTTTTTTTTCCATTTCTGATGCTTACCTTAATGCCTCATCGCAATTAAGCAAATGCAGTAGCACTTATCCCTAAGCACATATGTGTATAAGTTGGGCAGGCAGAAATTGTGCCACTGAAAATGCTGAAGCAGCAGAAAAGAACCTAACATGTTTAATCAAAAAAGAATGCAGTTGTTACACAGATAAAAAAAAACTTCTCCCCATATATTTCTTATTTGTTTAGTGATAATGTGGGGGGAAAAGTATTGGAGTTTTAACAATTTGCTTACAGTTATATATTTAAAAAATAAAGCTTTTTATTATATTAATAAAGCTTTGAGTAATATTTTACTCCATAATCATCACCTGCTTATCCTGAACAATTACTGATGGCTATCTATGATCAGAAAAGCTTTGGTTACTACCAAGGCCATAGGCAAGGGGGGATTTAGGGGGCCAGTCGCCCTCTGAAATTCTTTAAGACCATTTCATAAAATGAAAATGTATGGGCGTGTCATCTGTCTAGTTGTTCATAGAAGACACTGTGCTTAGAACAGTGGTGTTGAGTTAAACAGTAGGTGCAAATTGTATTCGACAAGCAAGAGCAGATTAACTAGCACTTAACACTATTAACACTTTTGGCAACTCATCACAATATTTTTGCACAATCTGAAGAAATTTGCAAAATTTTTTGGCAAAAATTTCAAAGACAGCATATTTTATAACACACAGATAAAAATTTGAACATTTTCCTTTTCTTTCAGAATTATTTTATTTCTTTGGCTATACTTCTGTTTTAAAAATTAAAATTTAATACCATGTATAGTTTCTATCTTTTCAATGTTAATTTTACTATTAAATTTATTGTGTAGTTACTGCATTACTCATTCAAGGCTATAAATTTGATAATTATATTATTTTTTAATTATTTTGATATTTTATAATCATGATATTCATTAAGAGTATACATACGTAAGAAAACCTCTAGTTTTATTAAAGTATCATTCACAAAAATCAATGCCCCCCTCCAAGTATAACTGCTGGCTATGGCCCTGGTTAGTACTACTATTAAATACCTCTCTATTTAATGTGCTAGCAGCCACAATGTTGAAAAAAGAAAACCCACCTGAGCCAAGTCACTTTTTCTGCTAATATTACTTGTAATTGTGAAATAAAATACATAACTTAGAGATCCAAGTTCCGCTGCATGCAATCCAAGAAGTTCTATTGCTTTGCTTGCTTCTCCAAAGTGTATACAGTAGCAAAGAAATAAATTTGAGAGTGAATTTTCATTAATTACACATTTTGTAATATATCTACAAAATAAAGTAGCACTTTGTAGTTTTCTCATTTCTCTTGAGGCAATAGTTTGATTGATGAAAACAAAATGCAATAATTCACTAATTTATATGACATTTCCCTTTGACATGAAATTTCAATAAAAGCAATCATATTTATTGGGGGTCAAACAAACATTCTGGTCTCCCAGGCCATCTAATTTTGGAATACTAACTTTGCAATGGCTAGCAAGACTCCTGTGGCAGTACAAATGATTAGACATACTTGAGTGCCTGAGATATGGCACCTGTGTCTCGTAATTAAAATGCAAAGAAAACTGAAAAATGATAATGGCAGCTAACATGTTTTTTTTTTTTTTTTTTTTAATGAATCAAATCTAACTTTTCCTGTTATTACAAGTATACCCCTTTAATATTTAATCATCTGGAAAAGAATTTTGATCTCAGTAAAGTCAAGAAAGGAAATATATATATGTATACATAAATACTAGCAGTTCATTAGAAAAAAAGTCTCCAGGGGGTCGAAATTCCATAATTCTAGTGTTAAGATATTGTAAGGTGGCAAGTTTATTAAACATTAGCAACTATATAAATGCCCAATGAAGTGATCTCAGAAAAGTTAAATATTTTACCTTATGAAAGCACTTTTAAACAAGTGCTTTATAATTTCATAAAAATATTTTTTTTTAATATTAGACAATGAAGAATTAACTAAGCATTATAAAGTATTACCCAACCTGTAATTTAATTCCTGCAACAGAAATATAAGTCAGGTGAACTATGCACAGTTAACATTAGATATTATTTTCTACTATACAATTTATGAACAACAAGAACAATTAAATTAGGTAAAATTTACAAGCCACATTTGCTATAAAACTGAAGGCTTTTTATGGTTTTGAAACAACCCATTGTGAAAATGTATACAATGTTTTCATACAATACACTTAAGTACAGTGACTAGCATAAAAATTCTCAATGCAGTCAATTTAAAGATCATACAGCATATGAGGGTTATCAACACAACTGTAAATACTGCAAAATTTAACACTGTGTTGAAGTACAAAACATGTAACTTTATTAATAACTGCAGTTACACTGTAGCTGCAAAAACTTGAAATCAAGTAAAACAGGTAATATACATACATTAAAGAGGGTATAGGACTCAAACAAACAGAGGTAAAAAGATGCTTGTACTATAGCTAAAGAAATAGATTTTAACGCAACTTTCAGTGGTTAATAATCTAAATAAAATGTCCAATTATAATAATATCCTGTAAAAGTGTAAGAAATTAAAAGTGAATATTATTTTTTAAAAAAATTTGACAGTTCTCAAAAGTATTGCGTGTTAAAATGGCATAAATTCCACTTTTAAAACAATTATATAAAGTGAACAAAGATTTTGATTTCTCTGCATAAATGTCTGTGTATAAATAAGTACACATTTTGGTGAAAGCAATTTTAAATTAAAGAAAGAAAGTCAGGATTTTTTTACGATGCAATTTACAGGTAAAGTAGCAACAATGCATTATTTAATTGTTTTAATCTAGTGATACAGAATACGCAAACAAGACTCGTTAAACAAAAAATATTTATATTCAGCCTGATGTATTTCTGTAAAGGGTTTGTTTTTTGTGAAAAGAAAATAATAGCTGTTGTGTGTGTGTAGGGGGGGGGCACTAAGCAGTATTTATTCACCTTAAACAAAATTAAAAAATAAAGGACAAAGATACATAAACATTTACAGGATATGAAAGCCATATAAGAAGGTTTTAAATTTAAACTGTTAACCATCATATGCATAGCTGAATTCTACTATTAAAATGATCTATAATAATTTGAATTTTTTTTCATATTGTTTAAAATATTACATTAATCTCCCATTACAAGTGTGTGTAAGTCTACACACATATAAGCACTCAAGAAAAATATAAAGTTTTAGTATATGATTAATTAAAACCAATATTCTTTAGAAATTTTATACTATGTATCTTGTAATAGCCTTATAAAAAGGGGGATAGATTGACTTTGTAAAATAATATCTATTTACAAAAGAAAAAAAAACATACATTTAAAATAGAGTTTCAGGAAAGTGAAATTTAAGTATCATTCAGTTAAATAAATAAGATGAATGATTAACTAAAATGTCATATGTAAAATATGTTTAACAAGTTGAAAACTGTAAGTAATAAATTTATTTTAAACTTACTATCATTTGAAGAAAAGAATGATTAAATGAAATATGTTCTGGAAAGAATGTTCAAAATCATTTCAACTAAAGATACCATTGAAACTCATCAAACTATGCCTTCAGTTAACAAGTGACTTTTTTCACATTCACATAAATATATATGGTATATATTTCTAAATTTCCTTTCAATTAAAAGCCCATTTATGTTCCAAAACTAACTAACAGACCATTTCTAGTTCAATAAAGTCAACATCTTTGGCAAGTTTTAACAATACAAAGAAAAGAAAAGAATAACCTTTATATACAAACATACATACAATGACATGCAAAATAATTTCAAAAGTAAACAAAATGATACACATTAATGACTTGATATAAGGTGGTTTAGAAGAATAAGCAAATGTAAAAAGCAGGCACAAAATCTTTTACACAACATATTTACATTTATCACCACATGTTCCAAAAAGTTTCATATATAATGCCAAAACTGCACTCGATTTCTCTTTATAAATAAAAAATCACTTTCAACTGACTTAATTTGATTTTGCCTTTAGATCACAACTTCAAAACAAAATTCAAACTTTGTCTCAAACTGCTCTAAATAGAAAATGATCAGAAAATCAAACATTAAGGGGAATAGCACAATTTCTTAGACTGGTGAAAATTTTCCCAAGAAATTTGAGCTTTTTGCCACTTGTAAATTAAATTTAGCTCTAAATAAAATTTTAATCATTAAAGATTTCAATAAAATGAAAATTAGTTGCACTTTCCAATACTATGCAACATGTGGGAATTCCATATATACACACAAGCTTAGAAAAAAAATCTATACATTTCTACATAAAAATTTACCCTGTTTTCTTGATTCAGATTGCTATGGATGGGGAAAAGATAAAGAAACAATAATATAACATTAAAATGTTTGAGGAAAAAGTCATTTTTTATTCAGAGCATCTTCAAAATGATAAATAAGAAAACTGACTCAAAAATATACAAGCAAATGTAAATTCCCTTTTGCTATTATAGAATCTATTAAGATCCCAATCTTGAAATCACTTTTAGATTCATAATAGAGTGCATTTTAGGGTTTTTGTCTCTTAAAATCACACACCAATCGTCATGTTTCAACAAACTTTGAACTGCAAAATTTCACTTAAACAGTTTTTATGTTTTCCCCCCATATTTATAACTAATCACAGTATAGCACCATAGTTAAGCAACATCACCATTGTGTAAAATCAAAGGGCATTGCTTCCCCTTTAATTTTGATGAGTCCAACCTAATGTATATATTAGGTTCTTGAATCTGCCTCAATGTTTTCTGATGAAATAGGTTGCATGACAGTTAGACAATGTTCTTGCTCATGAATATGAAGTAAACACCATGTCGTAATTTGCATCACAACATTCTTTTCTACAAACCATTCAAATGCTTCAATTAAAAAGGATATATAAAATTCAACAAGGTATATATCATTGTGCAGACCAGTTCAACTAGGTCATAATTTGATTAGTCTGTTGTGGTTTGATAAATATCATGAGCAAGAAAAATATTTAATATAGCTCTATTCCTATGTTTTGGCAGATCTGGGTTGTCCACAATAAAAAGTCTTTTTACAAAAGAATCTTGAGGCTCTAGTCAGTCTTTGGTCAGATCTTCAAGTCCTCTTGTGCTCCAAGATTAGCTATTGTCTTTTTAATGCGCAGTGCAGTTAGACGGGCAGCAGCATTTTGGTACCAGCATTCTTTCATTAATTTAGACATTACACGTAAACTCTAAAACAAACAATTATGTTATTAGTTGCAACAAAACTAAATAAGTTTCTTTTTCAATATATTAATTCAATATTAAATGCAAACCATTCTATAGTCTACTAAAATATGATTCTAAAACCTGCAATCTATAGCAAAGGTTTGGTTTGGTTTGGAGCACTGCAGTCTACTTTTTGCAACACGAGGGCTAATGAGACCGGGACCTACAGCTTAAAGCCGATTCTGAATGGCTACAAACATCCATGCCACAGTGGGATTTGAACCCACGAACTCCGATACGGAAGGCCAGTATCCTAACCAATTGGCATTGTTTGGCTTATAGCAAAGGTAGGGAACCTTTTTGCCATAAAAGGCTGCATTTAAATTAGTTAGTAATAAATGTGACCACATAAGTTGATATACCTGTAAATATGACTTTTGTGAAATTATTAAATATCTTGTATAGTTTTATCAATTTATTGAATTAAATAGAAATAATAATAAAACATTAAGTTATTTATTTACTAACGTAAAATGTTGCAATATAAAATATTTTTATATTCACATAAGGATAATAACTTGTTAAAACTTTTATCCTTAATTATTTTTAATAAACAACTACACATTTAAACACCACTCTAAATAAAAATAATACTAAATAATACAGATTTATACAACACATTAAAAAAGCAATCAATACATTACAGAAAAATGCATATACATATTGTATATAAAGTTTTGGCTACAATCCTTCTTATATCTTACCTATAATATTTGTGTTGAGTTGTAGATTTACCACAGTTAAAAGAATTGTTGTCACGCAAAACACAGAAAATAATATAAAAATATCCCTCATATAGGCACCTGGGAAAATTCTCGATGTTATGATATTACTGACAACTGACAGATCATTCAAGAGGAGTGATGCAATATTCCAAAATGATTTTGTTCCTAAATATACCAGAGGAAATACAACTGATATATTTGTTCATAATGGATGGTACAGCTAGTTAACCTTCTAGATTCACCAATAAATGGAATTTACATGTTCAAAGCTCAAAGGGGCCTTACACAGAGAGAATTTTCAATTACTACCCATTCAAAATTTCAGGATCTAGAAATGGATTCAAAGATTCAGGTTTCTGGAAGTTTCAAATGCATACAGCTACCTTAGAAGAAATCTGTTATAATTAAAAAAACTCTAGTTTTAAGTTGTTAATTGAAAATTTACTGATTTTTTTTGCTAATCATAAGAATTTTTTACCATAATATATTTACAATGCATGTTTAGATATTTAGTTTTTTATTTTCAAATCCCAGCACAACTAAAAAAAAAAATATGTTTAACAGCTTTCTTCAAAGGATAAGCTGCAAATTTTTAGTGAATCTTCACCAAAATTAGTATTTATCAAACCAGAAACCTTTTAAATTTCAGTTTGGCTTAGTAACCACTAATTGTAACCCCAACACAATTTTTAAGGTGCAACCTTTTTTTTAAAGGTATTGATACTCAGTGATTTTTCCAGAAATTAGAATTTGTGAACCAGAAACCTTCTAATTTTCAGCTTGAATATTAACCACTAGGCTATATATAATTTTCTGTCACAAAGTAAATAGAATGCATTTTTACTGTAAATTAAACAAGTTTACTTAAAACAGCAATATATTGTTACAAACTTCAAAGCTGGATTCAGGGATTGAATGGAATTTAACCCCTTAACGCATTTGCCCATGTCTGACACGGGCGAAATTCAAATTAAGCATGTAATAAAATCGTTTACACTTTGTTTGTATAACAATTTTTTTATATACTTTTTACTCTTTTCAAGCTCCCTAGTCACCCCCAAAACTGAAATTGTAAAAAATAACTTACATTGTACCTATATATCCCTTTTCTGTGAAGAAAATATGTTATATTTTATAATTTTTTCTAAACCAAACTCGTGCTTTAAGGGGTTAAGTAAGACAGCATGAAAACAATAATTTATTGGCAATCAGTTGGTAAATACAATGTCAGAAAGGCATCAATATTAAAGTACTGCACACTCGTACCAAGCTTACAAAATCATTGCGGAATAACTCAAGCACAATGCCGTGGGCTCACATACCTCTTTCTGCATCACTGAGTCTCTCTGTTACAGTCACTGTTACACTGAGAAATCTACTTACTGACTCCCTCATTTGGAACTCAGCCTGCCTTATATAAGCCCAAAGAAACTGCTGGAATATTCCAGAAACCGGAACCGGAAATAGTCACGTATTATCCCACTTGGCAATACTTGGTGACAAAACTGTCGGCAAGGATCTGATATCTCACCAATTTGGCGAGATACCCATACAATCCCATGTTAAATTTAAAGTTCACTAACAAATTCATAACAATATATATATGCTATGTTGTTCATTATTTAGCTAAGAAATTATGTTAAGAATGATGAAAAGTATATTCATATCACCTCTGATGACTGCCATCTATTAGGACAAGGTGGTCTCTGTTTATCTACACACACAACTTTTCTCATGTCCTCAATAGTGGGATCCGCAGGCACCATGTCATAATAAGGAAGTTGATATTCATCATATATACCTGTAAATGTGTAAATTTAATAAACATAAAACTCAATATAGTTATCCAATGATAACTTAACCTAGTAAAGCTAAAATGTATAATTAATAATTGGAAGAGATTATTTTCAAAAACAACATTAAAAGATATAAGACGATATACCATTATTACTCAATGAAAATACTCCAATATACATGAATAAATTTAGTGTTTCTAAAGATTTAAAGTGAATGTTGTGTGGTTGAAGTTTTGTGGTATCACAAGTAAAGGTTATGAAGTATTGGCTATAAATTCCATAAGTAATATTGAAAGATCAACAAGATAATAAGCAATGTGATATCTAGTATCAGATTATTTAGTGAGTCTATTAATAGCACAATATTAATATCAGGTGCTATTAAGCAATATCATTACATGAAAATAAATTGCATCAGATCTCCATAAGAAATTCTAAGATTTCTATTTAATTTATAAAAGAACCTCTCACTCAGAAAGATAAATATTTTATACAATACATAAACAGGGTCTATAATAAGAGCTTAGGCTGTCTACCAATTGTTAAATTGAATTATATATTTAGCCCTAGAGGAATCTTATGAGATCTCATAAAATTACCAGAGGTATATATATATATATATATATATTGACCAGTACTGTATTTGACCATAGAGTTATACAAAATAGAACTTTGCTCTCTCTATCTCTCTCTCTCTCTCTCTATATATATATATATATATATATATATATATATATATATATATATATATATATATGTCAGGATTTAAATTGTAGATTAATTTTAAAAGATTTTAATTAGGGATTCTTTACTGAGAGTGAAACGGTGTGAGGAGTTAGCCACATAAATACGGCTCATGTGCAGTGATCTGAGTAGAGTGCAGTGTGCACATTCTACAGACAGAGCTGTGGTTACCCGAAGCAGCTAAGCCTGTCTTTGTTAAAAGTTGGGTGGCAATGTGCAACGCCATTGAAGATTATTGATGAGTAGTATGCTATGAGATTTGAATAAAGGATGAAAACGATGTCAGGACTCTAGTGTCGTTTAGTGGGAACGTGTCATATATATATATATATATATATATATATGTGTGTGTGTATGTGTGTGTATGTGCGTGTATATATATATATATATATTATACTTTGTGTGTATGCTATGTTTGTCATGCATTTTAAAATTTCTGGAATGATTTTGATGAAATTTTGCATGGTGATTTAGGTTAACCCTGGGAAGGTCTAAGCAGATCAAATGGTTTGGAGATAAAAGGCATTAAGAGATAGAAGACTTTTTAAATCTGAATTACATTTGATGACTATTTTACTACTGTTTGAAATATATATATATATATATATATATATATTAATAATGTACTAAATTAATTAAAATCCTTTAAGTAGCTTAATTCCTCTGATAGCATTTAAAGTGTATTTTCAGGTAATTTAGGGATACAAGCAACTCATTTCTGCTTTTTGGGGAAGCAAGAAAATTGTCATTTTTGATCAGGATACTTCCTAGTTTAAGTATGCCCCTCCTCATTTTAAGTACAAAAATGCCTATAATGAAACAAATTTTAAACTTTTGCATGGAAATATTCTTATTTTATAAAAATTTTTAAACTGAAAACAACTTCTTCTGTTGCAGTTTCTTTTAAATCTTTACCAGTTAGAATAATTAATTATTTTTATAAAGTATACATATAGTATTTATTTAAAAAAAATAAGGATCATAATTTGCAGTTTCAATAACCAAGTATGAAAAATCTTGTAAATACATAAAATTTGATTTCACAAATATTCACCAAAGGTCAAGGTCAAGGTAATTGGGTTTAACGGAGTACCTAGCGAAGTGAAAGGTTTTCGCTTTAACCTCCGAACATAAGCAGATCAAAACATAAATTTAGGCCTCTAGGCAAAAAATATTCACCAGTTTTGGTTTGGAGCACTACTGTCTACTTTTTTACACACAAGGGTTAATGAGACCAGGACCTACTGTTTAAAGCCAATTCCGAACGGCTACGAACATCCATGCCATAGTGGGATTCGAACCCACGAACTCCTGTACCGACAATCAGCACCTTAACAAATCGACTAGCATTCGACTTATTCATCAGTTTTATAAATTAAATTTATTTCCTAACTGATCATACAAGATGGTTTATTTATAATTCTCTTCTCACGATGATATAAACTACAAATTAAACTAGTGTAAAGCAACTTCTGATACCATAAATTATAATTAATGTGTTCAATGCAGCTTCTTTATTATTTCTCATTTTTTTTTAAATGAATCAAATGTATTAAACATGCTCTCAACATGTTATGATAACAACTGCAGTGGAGATTGCTATGGCTATTTTGGGAGTCATGCTGTAGCAATACACCAAATTGTCACATTCTTAATATCTTGCCAAGGGGTTAGACTAAGTATTTTTACTAAAACTCTGACTTACATTTCATGCCCAGTAAGAGTTGAAAATTCTATTGAGCTTAGCAGTAAACTATAATTGGTGGAACTTTTGCTTAATTTTGATAAAACTGGAAGGGTTTGAAGCAGCATGGTGCAAGTTTTGCATTTTGACAAATGTGTTGCATCCCTGGATAATCCAATCTTTCAAAAATTTTTTATCATATTTGATTTATTTTTTTATGAATTTTGAATTGATATATTTCTTTTATTTTAAATTCAGTTGCACCATTTTTAAATTAAAAAATTTTTTTTTCTTAGATATTAATCAAGTACTAGCAGTGTTGCCATTTGGTTTCGTTTGAAGTGCTACGGTCTACTTTTTGCAACACAAGGGCTAATGAGACCGGGACCTACAGCTTAAAGCGGAATCTGAACAGCTACGAACATCCATGCCACTGTGGGATTTGATATAATTCAAAAATATAATTCCTTTATTTCTTAAGATCACAGTTCCTTATGAAAATTAAATTTAAGTGAATGTATTATGATAATAAGTTATTTGCTTATATTGTTGAGCAATAAAATCTAAAACTAATTTGAAATTTAGAAATAAATACTACTTTCATTTGGTAACCTTAATTACCCAAACCAATTGCTCAGCAGGAAACAGCTAGTTTCAATTAAAATAAAATACCTGAAAAATCTCATATACATTACATGGACAAATAATAAAACTATACTTGTCTCAAACCTTGGTTTGGTTTGGTTTGGAGTGCTACTGTCTACTTTTTTGCAACACGAGGGCTAATGAGACAGGGACCTACAGCTTAAAGCCAATTCTGAATGGCTACGAACATCCATGCCATAGTGGGATTCGAACCCATGAACTCCGGTACCAAAGGCCAGCACCCTAGCCAATCAGCCATCAGCTCAAACCTTGAACTTTATAATAACTATTTGGTTATCAAGAAAAAAAAAATTCTGAACATTTAAGATAAGAAATTTGTTTCTAGACAATACTTTTATTTATTTTTATAGTTAAATATTATTTTAGTATATAAATATATATATATTTCAAATTGCTTTAGAAAATGAAATACATACCTCCATTATTACACCGCCTAGCAATTTCCCATAAGACTAGACCAAGAGCATATATATCAGCTCTTTTATATGACTCAAACTGATCTTCTTTCATTGTATTGTCAAGAACTTCTGGTGCTAGATACCTCTTGGTACCTACTCTTGTAGAATTTACAGGAATATCAACATGACCAGTTCGGGAATCATAACGCACTGCAAGCCCTAGATCTGCTACAGCACAGGTGCCATTAGATTTTACTAGAATATTTTTACTTTTGAGGTCTCTGTGTGCTATGGCAGGTTTGCCTGAAAAGCAGGAAAAGAAAGCATTATAATTATTAATAATTGCAATTCAAGTGGATCTTTGTAATAAATAGAAATTAATAAACTCCATGTGATATGAAAGGAACATAACAAAGGAATCACCTCAGGTTTTTAGCAGATAAAAAAAAAAAGAATATGGTTGGTAATTATACAGCAAATATATAATACGGTTTGGTTAAGCCAACTTTATATAATGAAGAGTGATTACAAAAAGAACTACTGTTTAGCACTAGATGATTACAGAGATCATTTTGACCACAAAGACACTTTTAGTAGTTTTTATTATAGGTTTACATCAGCTCACTGAATTTTCTGGATTTTTACTCTGTTATTTAGGTTTCTAAATGCAAACCAACTTTTCTTACAATACTATAGAATAAGCATATAATGAATATAGTTTTTAGAGATAGTTAAAAACATTGATCATTCTAGTGTTAAGGTCAATTCCCAAATGGTTCCCTGCTAGCAGTATGGACTTTGTTTCTATATATAGACAGAGGCAACATATTTCTTCTTTGATCACTTTATACTACAGCCAGATAGCTATAGTATAAAACTGATAACATAAATTAATCTTAATTATTGATTAGAATATTTAAATTTTTTAAATCCTAATTTTAAAACTATTTCAGTCATTTATTTTTCCAAATGATTGGAATAAAATTCAGGACAATAAAAATGCACTTTTGATACTATTTAACAATAAATTAAAAAAAAAATAAGGATAAAAATGCAAGAAAAATTTATAAAATGCATATCGTCATATTTTGATCGAATTATTTTTTTAAAAATATTTGTAAATAATGCACCGTTCTTTCATTTATAATAAATGGATGATTTAAAGAGTAAACTAGTTTTTATTAATAAAACGAAAATAATAATTTGTAAGTGGTTTACTAGTTTAATCTTGCATTTAAAGAATATTAAATTATACTTGATTACACATTTCCTTTTCCATCCCTTGTTTAAAAAAAGAGTAAATACCGGGTTTAAAACAATTTCAGTACCTTTTTTCTACAAAAATTCAGCTAAATAAATAAAATTTTATTAAAAAAAGAGTAATACTAATATTTACTTTATTAATATTTACAAACGGACGTTACAAATAATGAAATTCAAGTTGAAGCCCTCAGATGGCAGCACTACACATATTAAGAAAATTTCTGTTAATAATTGACAGATGGCAGCACTTAGGGAAGTATTTTATCATCCCGCACAATGACATAACAAACGATACAAATATTCAGACACAAGTTAATTCTCAGTTCTAATATAATTTAGGTATCAAAGTTAAAAATTTGAAACTTCTGTTAAATAAAATCACCCATTTGAGAGCCATTTACCTATTTTATTAAAATAATGGAATTTAGAAATAGTGAGTGCAAATACAAACGAGAAAATTCATTTCTTTTTTCAGGTAGTGCACATCGATACTTCAGGTTTTTAAAATTTTCTTAGTCACTTTTACAAAGCGTAAACGACATTAATTAACACAATTGAAGATACTAATTGAGTGCAAAAATAACAACGCTACATGAAGCAAAATCAAAACAAGCATAAATAGAAAAGTTGCCAATCTTCTACAGCTAAACTTTAAACATAAATACCTAAGTTCAAATGACATCTACCTAGTGTATAATGCATGTTACAGACTACAAAAAGTAATTGTAAAACATAAAATCTACTGAGGTATGTTATTATTTTTTAAACTTTCTAAAAAAGCATTTTAATTGTTTACATTTTTAGATTGTTTAAACAGTTCTTAATATTTTAAAGCGAACAGATTTAAATGAACGTATAAAAGTACGTTATAATAAAAATATAATGAAAAAATGTAAAGTTTTAGCTTTAATTTCATTTTTCTCTGATACATAAGCAAAATATACAGAGTATTCTGAGTGATTATTTTTCAGCTACCGTCGCAATTAAAAAAAAAATAAAAGTAATGCATATAAAATTGCTAGATATTTAGAAAAGTGTCCAATATCCCTACATACAGTACGAAACATTTTGAAATTAATTAAATGGCAATTCTTCTTTATACCTATTTAAACTTTCTTCCTGAATTTATCTTGTTTGTGGAAAAAAAAATATTTTTTACATAAAACTATATAGTTAATACTTGTTTTAAATATTTCAAAATTTTACTGACACACTCCGTGTATATTTACAACAACGAAATATTTTTTTATACTATTTCTGCATTTTTTTCTGTAAACAACAAACATATATAACTTTTGACTTACTTACATTTTAAAGGGTATTAAAAAACAACAAAATTACACACGATAATAGGTTTTCAAAAAGGCTAAAACAACATTTATAAATTACACTTGGGGACTTACTGTGGACTTTGCGAGTTGGATCGAACGTTCGTTATGACGTCACTTTGACGTCAGCTTGATCATTTGCTCACATAATGTCCGCAAGCTGATGTCAAAATGATGTCAGCTTGCAGTCAAAATGACGTCACAACGAAGGTTCGAAATGAACCGCAACGTCCAGAGTAAAGGCTTTGAGGGTTTATTAAACATGAGGGTGCTCCCTTTCAAATTGGCGATAAAGCGCAGAGTATGGCAACCCCGACTAATTGCTCCTCTTCACGCCATGTTATGTAACCCTTTTATTACGTATGAAATGCGTCTCATTCTCATTGAGTTTTAAACTGATGAAATTAAATTCATTGGTTCTGTAAACAACTGCGATTTTACTAAAAATTCAATTCCGATTAAACTCGTTTATAACCATTTACAATTTAGTTATTTGCACTGGAAGATTGTTTTTGTGGTTCCATTCCCTCTTAGTGATAGTTTTTATATATAATTAGAGTGTTTTGAAATAAAAAAAAAAGAAACATCATTTTTATGTGAAAACAGGGTCAATAAAATAACATAGATTATAAAACGAACGTATTTATACACAATATGTATCCATAATATTTGTTAAACTTAAGAATCCAACTGAAATCATAACTTCAGCATAAAACTTTGAAGACATTAGCCTTTTATCTTTTTTGAGGTTGCCAGATTTCAAAGTTTGAAAAGCTATTTTAATGACGTCATTAATTAAAATATCGTTTCGAAACAACCATTTTAAACAAAACGTATTTAATTCAGAGAATTTCTAGGAATATATTTATCTAACTCGAATGATCTTTTGACATTAATTAGCAAAAGCTCACGTTGAAAGAAATTAGATTTTACTTACCTTCCATTCCCAGTATTTCCATGTGCAGGTGTGCTAATCCATTTGCAATGGAATACGCCATTTTACACATGGCCGCAGCATCTATGGCGTTACGGCTGAGGAAATCGAACAAGGAACCGTTTTCGTGGTAATCTGTTATGAGCCATAACTGCGTCCAGGTTCCATTGTCTGAAAAATGGCAACATAGAAGACATTAAAAAACGAACAGTAAAAATATTCATTTAAAAAAATTGCAACCAACATACAAAAGTTGAGCAATCTCGTTTTGGATTTGTTTGCAGCTTTATGCCCTAATACTCTTTTTTACTTATTAATACTTGTCAATCAAACTTTAATGATATTGCACGATGATTTATTCTAGCTCGTTCTTAGAGCCCCAACCGTGCCTTCAACAAACAATCATTCAATTATTATGTGTACTGTATTTGAGCTATTTGATGGAACAGCAAGATTGCCCAATTACTATTGCAACAAGCTGTAATCACATCTCACTATATTCTGAGTATGATTTTGAGAAATACTGATGCCGTGACTCGAATTTTTACTAGATTGGCAACCAGTATTAATTTCTATACCGTAATTTTCTTCTAATAAATAATTGGTAATATAGGAAGCTCAGTTATTTCACCTTTAAATTATTCTTACATAAGATATTGCTCTAACACTAATAATTATACCCAAAACTAATGAATAGCATTCCTAATTTAATATTCTTTTAGAGAACATATAATAATTTTTAACAGAACGATCGATAACAAAATGCTCTTTTTTCGCATTTTGCTGTTCTGAAATTCTAATGTAAAATTTCGTTGTCCAACTGATAAGCTAACACTATTTTGGAGAAATACAACTATGTATACTAATCATTTTTCCAATACATAAAAGTGAAGTGTTCATTGTGTGTTTATTAAACAACTTAAGGGATAATGTAAGCTTTCGTACATGTTATATGCAAAATATATTCATCTTACTCCACAGTTGTTAGATACCAATAATTGCTTGTTCAGATATTTGTCAAATTAAGGCGACTGGTTATCAGTTTTATTGGGTTATTTCAGCTCATTGTTTTCCTATAGGGATAATATTTATTTTTTTAGATATATCATTTTTTTAATTCCCGACCCTTTCGTAGTTAGAATGACGATTAAGAGTGCAAGTTATTTGGATTCCCCCTTGCTCTATCGTCTGCTTTTCGATTGTGCCTAACGATGACCGAATGGTAGCTCGCTGCTCTTAGGTACCGTGGTTCGTGTGTTCGAATCCCGATTCTGGCATGGATGTTCGTAGTCGTTTCTAAGCTGTAGGTCCATGCACTCCAGTGGGGCGACTGCTGTTCTATACAACGAAAAATTTCATTATAATGTGTATTAGAGTTGTGGGGCATAGCTAAAAAACGATTAATCGTAAAATGCCGAAATTTTGTATTTAGCATCATTATTACAACTTGCTGCAATTGGCACTCTATATAATGAAAATAATTCTATAGAAAACAATTATAAAAATCTTTGAAATTTATTTGGAATGCAAGTGTGTAGATACTTGTAGCTTTTAGACAAACAATATAAATACGTACCTATTTAATACGTAAATATTTAATTAAAGAAAAATTCGATACAAATTTCCATAAATTGGTGCTTTAAATTAGAGATGCAAAGGATATCTGGCCACTATACCGGATAATTTTCAATAGCCGGATATTACAAGTATCTATCAGTACATTAGGCCAAAAATTATACACCAAGAAATAAGATAAATATGACAAAAAATGCAAAATGTTAAACAATATACTATATGAAACAATGCTTATGCAAGTATTTTGGAGCATTATGTAAAAAAAAACTTTATGGAAAAAAATTAGGTTTATTTATACATATCATTACAAAAAATCATAAATCTTTCTTTTTTTTAAATCTCAACTTTAAAATTGTGTTTTGTATCTGAGAACACAAAAGACAAAACGTACTTTTTTTTTAGTGCTACGGTGTACTTTTTGCAAGACGAAAGCTATTGAGACCGGGACCTACAGTTTAAAGCCGATTCAGAACGGCTACGAACATTCATGCTACAGTGGGATTCGAACCCACGAACTCCGGTACCGAAGGCCAGCACACTAATCAATCGGCCAATTTTTGGGAGAATCAATTTTTGGGAGAATAGAAAAATAATGACAATTTACTATAAAAAAAAAAAAAAAAAAAAAAAAAAAAAAGTGGGAATATGTTCTTGAAATTTTTCGTACACAAACATAAGAACCATTAAAGAATAAAGGTAAAGGACTATTAAAAATTCTTTTATTCAGATTTGATTTTTTTAATTAAATAATATCGAATTGAGATATTGAGTACTAAAACTTAAAATAAAGAAAAAATGTAAAATAACTTATAGTACAAACAGTTGACTAATTAAAGAATATAAAAGGTGAGAAAATGGCTACAATTTGGTTTCTAATTAAAAGTACTTAAAGCCGATTTATTTAAAATAAATTTAAAAAGAAAAAGTGGAAAAATTACTAACATCCGGCCGGATATACGGCTGAATCTCTGGTCAGATATCCGGTAACCGGTGAAATTATCATCCGTTGTACCCCTACTTGAAATATCACTATTTTTGGTCACTCACACTCAAAATACCTCCCTCGGATTTTGACGGATACCTAACGTGACCAGACGTCCCGTTTTACAATTACGAGTCCCGGTGTCCCCGAAATGGACTGTGGGACTCAAAATTGTCCCGTTTTCAGAAACCGCGCGAAAATTTATGTGGGATTTCTAATTAAAAAAGTGTTAGTGTGTACTGTAGATATTTTCATATGGCTTTTTCAGACAGATGTATCTATGTTGTAGTGATCGATATTACCGATTTTAAGACAAGAAAAATTAAAGTAATAAAACATTGCAAAAAATGTCATTTTAAAAAGAAATCATAGCATGTTGCATGATCATAAATGTACCGGTATTTTTTTTCAGACTGGATGTATTAATTGAAAAGCAATATATTGACTGTAATAAAACTTTCGTAACCGATCATTACTACTAAACAATTAAAAATTTATAACATCAAAAATAAATCAATAAAAATTATTACTATAATTAAATATTATTATTTAGGCCTTTATTTGATTTTTAAAACAGTTTATTTATTTTAAAATTTATATTTTTATTTTTTTTTCAAAAATTTTAAAAATTTTATTTTTACTCACTTTTAATCAAAATTTTTCGGCTTATTTTGTACGGATGTCACTGGCCAAAAAATATTTATGTTTTACTATCCCTAAACTTTCTACTCTCTAGTTTTGTGTTATGAACTCACGAATCAACCCTTCTATCTCTTTGCTCTTTTATGTGTTTATTTTTTCGCTCGTTGTCATTTTTGTGCTTACTGATAGAAGCCTCTGGATTAACGGGCTAGGCCCATAGAGTCCAGTTGCATCACCACCTTTGATGCCTTTGATGACTGTAATAAAGATACTGAAGTTTTTGACGAATTTTCATTAATTTCTAATTACATTACATCGCAAAAAATAACGGAATGGAATAATTTAAATGTTTCCATGGAAACCCGTTGGGTGGAAGTATTCAAACACTTTCGCGCCAACAATCTTCAGCATAAAAACTTTTCTATTGTAATTGAATATATTTTATGTTTGTCTGCTACAAATGCTCCAGTAGAAAGAGTATTTCCTATTATGAACAAATTGTGGACATCTGAGAAAACCCAGTTACAAATGCCAGCTCTAAAGACGATGTTGATAATTAAGGTGAATAAATAAAAAAAAAATGTGCCAAGAGTTTCATTCTTACTTGAAATCGTCACCAGATATATTAAAACAAATTTATTCTTCTGATAAATATAACTAAACATTTAGGGTACCTATATTTTGTGATTCTTAACTTTTAAGCCAACTAATTTTTTCTGAATAAATAACTTTAAAAAAAGTGGTTTTTTTTTTCATTGACTACCTATGATTTGACCTAAATAAACCAATGTCCCGTTTTAAGTCAAAAAATAAACGGTCACGTTACGTATACCCAACCTTACAACTGGCTCTGTACAAGCAAAATTTCAAGTTTGATTCTATATATCTATAAAGAAAAATAATCGATTTTTAGCCATTTATCTCTTCTCCATAATCACTTTTTTACAGAGAAATTTATTAATTATTCATTGGCTGATTGAAACTAATATCGATATTCAATGGTTCAAAAACCTGTTAAAAAACATGCAAAAACAAGAGTTTGGAGGGGAAAAGAAAACTCCCAGCACTTTCTTAAATGTGTTTTTTTATCCGATACTAGCGTGAAGTCTTTGTAAGATTTTGTTTAATGTTGTCAAAAACAGATGACATCAGTCCTCCTTTTTTTATGCCAAAAGACCGAAATAAAGCAATAAAAGAACGCAAAAATTTAGGAAGAAAAGTTAAATAAAAATTTCTGTTTTAGAGCGGTAAATTTTTTTCACTTCAGTTCAACTAATGAAATATATTGAAAGTCAATTGATGGTTTTTTACAGGTTAATTTTTTTAGGCATTAATTCACATGGTACCTGATAATAAGGATGGCATGCATTAAAAAATTTTTTTCTGAAAACAATTTAAAGTATTAGTACGTTCAGTTCGCAAATTTTACACCGTAAGGATTCGAATGTTAAGGGACAGGTGAATCTTGTACATTTTCTCACCAATATATTAAGAAAAGTGAGACAATCAAGGAACTAGTACTTTAAACGAATAGAGTGTAGCAAAAGATATTTAAAGACTTTGAGAGAAATATATAAACCTTTAAACAGATAATATTAATTTGTTATTACGTTTTAATAGGTTAATATTTTAAAACTATTTTAATGAATCAAATTTTAGCAAATATTAACTGTAAATAACTGCTATGATAACTGATAAGTGTTTTCTTTAATAACTGAGGGAAAAATTAATTTTACTAGTGAAACTTACTTCACTCGGAACAAGTAGAAATATTGTATTTTTAAATTCGTAATTTGTAATTGTTTTTATAATTTGTAAAATATTGTTTGCCTATAGCCTTTTGGTTTACGTAATATTATTCTTTGTAAAATATTGTTTGCCTATAGCCTTTTGGTTTACGTAATATTATTCTTTGTAAAATATATATGTTATCAATATTACAAATACTACTACAATAGTATTACAATACTACTAAATACTATCAATATTACACTTTATAAACCTATAAATTCTTCTTCTTAAGCACTACAGGCGATTTTCGGCCAAGGTCGTCTTAGTCAGTTGATAAATTCTACATATATAAATTTTCATAATAAACCCTACAAAATTCGTAAATGCTCATATTTATAAAATTGTCCTGTAATTAATACAAAATACAAAGCGTACATACACGAAATGCTAAAAAGTATTGGCCCAAATTTAAAGTATAAAAGTGATTTAATGGCAAGATAGTAACTGGACATTAGAGTTACATCATCCAATCAGAAGGGTTTATTATATCTCCCTGGAGGAACTATGTAGGTATTGAGAACTTCCCCTAGCCTTGGCGTGCTACCTTCAGAGGTTTTGTTGAAAACTTGGAGGACATTGCGACCACGAACCTATTTTTCAGCCACCTTAAGGAACAGTGAGTCTTTGCCAGTCGAGCTTGAAACTCGCAAGCCTCCGGTTATAATATCGACAAATGAGTTACTGCGGCTCTTATTGCAATTGTGAAATCAACAGATAAAAACTGTTCCTTTTGTACAAAGTCATGGAGGAAATTGCGACTATGAACCTATTTTTCAGCCACCTTTAAGGAACAGTGAGTCTTTTCCCAGCTCGAGCTTGAAACTCGCAAAGCCTCCTGTTACAACATCGGCAACTGAGTTACCGCGGCTGTTATTGCAATTGAGAAATGAACAGCTAAAAACTGTTCCTTTTGTACAAAGTCTACAGCTGTAAGTTGCTCACCTTTATTGTCTGAAGCAATGAATCCTAGCACATTTTCATGGCGTAACATGACAGTCTGATAGATCTGCGTCTCTCTGTACCACGACCTTTCTTCGAGGGACGGGAATATCTTCACGGCGACGTACTCTCCACCGGGGAAGCGGCCTTTCCACACCTCGCCGTAGCGACCTTTGCCCACGCTTTCTTGCAAATAAATCATTCGAGCTACGCTACGCTGCGCTAAAAGAGGCAAACCTGAAAACAAGGATAAGGCAACAGTTGTAGCACTCACCGTTATTTACGCACTGATTATTGAGATATCACATCCATATGTAGAATTGATAAATTATGTAAATCATAAATAAATGACAGTTTTACAACTTTTAAATGCTTAAATGGTATAAAATAAAAATGACTTTTTGAAAATAAAGTATAAATTTTATATTAAGTAAACTCTGCAACTAAAAAGGCATATGCTAATTAAAATGTAAACGATATCATATAAAGATATATATGAAAAATATGTAATGTAAATGCAACATGAGTTACACTGCTGGACAATCAAGCGCCAACCGAGCCCATATAGCCGTGAGGCCCTCCAGGCTGATCCCGGCGGCGTTGGGCAGATCGCAAGTATTGGGCCACCCCACTCTACACTAAGCCCGTCGAAGTATCCGACCTGCGCCCGTCGCGCCGCAGGCGCTATCCACGAGCGAATACAGAAGACATGCGCTACTGAGAGGAAGGAATTTCGAATACTACTGGATGCTTAGCGGACCTCTTGACGCCGGAATTAATGAGGGTGGAGCGAACCAATGGAATACTGCAGGACAACACCATCGCGGGAGATTGACCGAAGGACGAGGACGATGTCAGAGACCCTCCCCCCCCTTCGACCCCATTGGACAAGAGGGGTTGCTAATGCGGGTCAGTCGTCTTTGGCCTTGACAACAAGAGTGTGGATTTTTGCTCAGCAGATTTGGAGGCTCTTCGTCTACTTCAGTAGAGGCAGAAAAATCTCAGCACTTTTGTTGTTCATCTGAGGAAAGCGGCATCAGCTGAAGTTTCTTCCATATTCGAACGGGTGCATATTGAGATTGAATATTTTATGTGCGTCACCAGATTGTGAAAAAATAAAATTGTAAATAAAACAAGTTTGCAAAACGGTAAGTCTTCGCTCATTTGTATCTGGTGTCTTAACTCTTTGTGTTATCTCAACATGGCCTGGTATAAGTTATTGTTACGTAATAGTAAAATACATAATATAATGTAAATAAGAACGAAATATGCTTATAATATAAAATAAGAGTGAAAAATTCGGTAATGTATTAAAATTAAAACTCCATATAATATAAACAAAAGAAAACAAATGAAACATTAAATTGAAAATTTAAAAAGACAATAATAAAATTATGTAAAACGTTTGTATCAATGTAACTATAATAAATATGGAAAATGTATAAAAATTAAGAAATAGTAAAATATATGCTTGAAAAATGTAACAACAGTAAAAACTAAGTTGATTCGGAATTGAATCTAATGTGATGTAAGAAATCTTGAAAATCCTGCAATATTGCAAGAAGTATGTACAAACGGCAGAATTAACCCATTAACGCCCAGCGTCCTTATTTGAGGACAGTCAAAAAAGGGTTTGTAGAGTTTTTGTTTTCATGAAACGATTCTTAATTTTTAATGGAAATAGATATTCATCTTATGAATAATCTCCCAAGTTTTCAAATAGGATCTTATCTATAATTTTGTCATTTCGATCGGCATTTTAGGATTTTCAAACTTAGAATAGGAACGTATTGTGACCGGTATTCCGAGCGTATACCTGTCAAAATCACGGCGAATAGCCATATCTGTAATGAGTCATCTCTTTTCAGTACTTTTCTCATATATGATAGCAAATAAATCTCTTATCACGAAGTTTTCTTTTTTGTTAAAGACATCTTATTATGTTTTAAAATGACACCTCCTCACTAATGATGACTTGATGTCATATTTAAAGGTGTTTAAATTTCATATTTTGTTTTACTTCCAGGTGTCTATGATAGCTTCTATGTTAGGTATTTACTAATATATAGTCATCAGAAATATCCGGGCGTTAATGGGTTAATGTTCTAAATAAAGTTCGGCGGTAAATGTGCAGATTACGACGTAATTTTACGATTGAATATCACCGAAGATATACATTAATATGAGAAATTCTCTCAACTGGAGGTAGGTAGTGAGCTAAAAAGTGATTACAAGATTTAAACCAAGAGTGGGCAAATTGCAGCTCTTTGAGAGTTGGCGTTTGAGGATCTGCAGTCCAGTCCGGCAAGCTGGAAATAGGGAGTGATTATAGATTACGAAGTTCGAACTCACCTGATCCAGACCCGGACGTGGCAGAGTCCATCAGATCTTTGAGCATGGATCCCACCAGGGGTTCCATGTTTTCGGGATTGGCCTCAACGTCTGCTGGGTAACGCCGTAGCCGCTTCTTCTGGTTGTAGAGACAGACAAGGAAGAGTACCAACACCAGCAAGACAACCACAGGAACGCACACAGCGAGGATGATTTCTGAGGTACCGAATGATGTGTCGCTCCACTCCACCTCTGCTCGAAAAAGAGAACAAAGATTTAGAAACTTTTTAGACTTTCGGGACACTCAGCTGAAATTTTTTTAACATGCCACTCACAAACACATTTTGCAATACAGCCAATTCTGAGACATTTAAAAATACGGACTTTGGTTGGTGTCGATCTAGAGGTTATGACATCTCGTGAAAAGATGGTAGCCATTGCCTCGGGAGGTCGAACTTCTAAATATCCCTCCACACTATGGTCCACTGCAAGCAATTACCACGATCTGGATGGGGCATGGTTTGTCGAGGTCGATGATGGCAGACGATAAAATGACCTTGGCGGAGGATGGCTTCGGAAGCTGTTTTTCTCCAAAGATCAAAGGCAAACAGATGAGCAAATAAAGTGCGCAGTAGACCCTATGGACGAATCCAAGCGCTCGGCTCATTTAGCATCCCAGTGTGTGGATGCAACTTGTAAACCATCGTCCAAGGTCACCATCATGAAGTGCTGAACAATTGGCCATAGTGTGGATGCTACATTAGAGTGAGTCCTCGTAATTTAGAAGTAGAAACCCAGTAGAAGATTCTCAGACTTGGTCTGCCACCTCCAGAGGTATTATGTAGGAGCTGGGAGAACATAAACCTTTTTTACGTGCCCCAGCTGCCCTTAATGGACACAGCGGATCCCTGACCGGCTCGAGCCCTGATCCTGCAACCCACCATTTACGAGATCGACTGAGCTACCGCAGCTCAGTGACTTTGGTAGTAAATATATTTACCGCGATAAGTAGAAAGAGTTAAAGGGTCATAGTACCTTTCGAGGGGAAAAAGTCTCCATTCAAACAGCTTATTTTTTGATTCAGTATTAATATAAGATGTTCTTCTCTGTTTAGAATACAATTTTTCATAGATCATTAATCGGACTAATTTTATTAATAATATTTAGTTTCGGAATATAGAAGAAATACTTTTTTAAAATGATATATAAAATATATACGAAGTATATATATGTAATACATACGTAAATACGTAATATATACGTAAAATATACACGAAGTGAAAAAAGTAGAAATTGACTTATTTGCAAAATAACTTTTGAGATTTGCAAATTTATTTATTCATTTTTATCCAAAGACGGTAATTATCTTTTTTACTCCGAGAATCTCAATTTATTTTAATATGAGCAATATATTTAATAGCAAGATAAAGGCTGATTTTTTAAAAAAAATTTCAATTTCTGAACATTCTTTAAAAATTTAAAATGTTAAATATTTATGAAGTTTAGGTTTACAGAATAAAATAGATATTTTATTTCATTTTTAATTATATAAATATAAAGTATAAATAATTATATACATAATTATTTATACTAAATAAAAATAAATACTTAAATAATTATTTATATTAGTATAAATAATTATATAAAGTATAAATACATGGTATTTAATTATATAAATTTTATTTATATTTTAATTATTTGTTTATAATGCTTCAAAAAGATATCTTGCAAATAAATGAATTTCGAGATTTTTTTTTTATTTTTTTTTTTTTTTTTTTGTATACAGTAGAACGTCGATTATCCGAAGTAATTGGGACCGAACTTACTTCGGATAATCGAAATTTTCGGATAACCGAGAATTCCTCAATAGTCATCTACTTCAATATGATTTGGTTTTGGAGCGCTACGGTCTACTTTTTGCAACACGAGGGCTAATGAGAGCTGGACCTACTGCTTAAAACCTATTTCGAACGGCTACGAACATCCATGCATCCATGCCATAGTGGGATTCGAACCCACGAACACTGGTTCCGAAGGCCAGCACCCTAATCATTCGGCCATCGTTCGGTCTACTTTAATATGTAGTATCGTCATTTTTGCAATAGCATTCGATTGTTCTGGGATTCGGCAGTATGACCTTCCAAATTTCGAAATGGGGTGTGTTGTTGAGTGAACAGGGATGTTTGAAAGCGGGAAAGAGTACACTTGTACCTCGAATTGTGCTTGCGAGAAGGAATTCTAAAAAAAGGAATTCCAAAATATTATGGAAATATAGAATGTCGACTGCAGATATCGTCATTTGCATAGGTGTCCAAATACTTATTGGTAGACAGTGTAGTAGTGAAAATGGTTGGTTGGTTGATTGGTTTGGAGCGCTACGGTCTACTTTTTGCAACACTAGGGCTAAGTAGTAGTGAAAATTAACTGAATATTATTAATTTATTTATTGATTTACTACTAGGTAGTTTTAAATACTGTTAATTATTTTAGTAAATACATTACAGCCAGTTTTAATTAAAAAAATGCACAAATTAACATGAAAAAAATTTCAATGTAATATTTATTTTTCAAATAGAGTTTTTGCCTTATCAAGATTTTTTACTTTCAAATTTTAATACAATGATCAAATAATTTCATATTTAATAACAAGGATTTTATTTTTTAACTTTCAATTAAACAAAAAGTAATAAAATTGAAAATGAAAATATAAATTATTTTCCTTCACCCCATATAATTTAATTTTTTTCAATTCTGCAAGAATTAAAAAAATATTTTTATATACTTAATAAGATATTTTTTTAAAAATCGTTCCTTAAATTCGGATAGTATTGTATGGTCTATTCGAATTGTATGGCATGGAAAATATGGAATTCTCCTTAAGAATTTATTGGTTAAATTTTATATTCCTTTTTCTCTTTATGCCAATCCAGTTTTATAGCATTTTAGACTTTTTATACGCATACTTATCACTTTAAAAACAATAAAAATGAGAAATTGTCAAATTTAGGATAAATTTTCAAATTTGTTAGAGATTTCTCTGTAGGATATACGATTGTTTACACCTTTGAAATGCGTGAATTATTTTTTCTTACCTAGATTATTTTTTTCTATTAACATGTTCAAATTTAGCACAGTTACTGATTAAACAAAGAATTGTGAAGAATTGTATGAGAATTGTGTACATGTAATGTTTAACACGGGACTTCTTAAGAATTGGGTTCCCCTCGGCAAATTTGGCAAAAATATTGGCGATATTTACTAAAACACAAAGATAACCCGTCCAAAAATTGTATTTCTTGCTTTTTTTCTGGTGACTTTAATGCACAGTGCGCCATCGTAATAGAATTATATACTTTTACTTAATTAAAGAAAACGACTTGAAAACCGGACATTTAAATTTATGGGAAATCAATCGCTTAACTGTCTACAAACGCAACAGCTCCAAATTATTAAAAAATCAGCCATAGTGAACCATTAATGGTTTGTTATATCTATTTTTTTTAAGTACTCTTCACTTTTAAGATATAAGAAAAGAGTTACACAAGGAGACTTGGATGCAAATATCATGTAAATTATAATTTAGATACAGATTTTTGGACATGGTGAGATCAGGAGAAAATGTTAGGCGATTATACTTAAACCATTATCGCCAAGTTGGCGGGGAACCCAATTCTTTAGTCAAGTTATTACTGAGAATTGTAGATTGAGGTACTGTTTACAAAGGTAAACAGTATTTCAAATAGTTCGAGAATGCAGGCAAAAGGAATATTGTCAAAAAAATCATTTAACCACGGCTTCGAATCGAAACTGAACTGAAATAAATATCGGTTTTTTTCGGTTCCATATATTTTCAGTCATTTTGTTACTGTACGCAACTTATCACTATTTTCTAATTTAACATCAACCATATATTTACCGTCATTACAGGTACACAATTACTGAGAATTGTACATTGAGGTACTATTTACAAAGGTAAACTTTATTTGACTTTATTCGTCTAATTTCTTTCTTTTCTTTAATGTCAGGCTAGTTGTTTTATGCATAGGGCATCAAATTCTTTTTCGTACATACCTATCAAAATTTCCTATTGCGAGAAAAAAAAAGATAGCGACAAATTTAAGAAACAATTTTAAGTAAGAAATCTCTCTCTAGGACATTTCTGTCTGATTTTATTTTTAAAACCTTAAGTCAGTTTTCCATGCAAATCGCATGATTATTTTACATGCATATCTATCAAAATTTTCTCTTGAAAGACATCTCTTGTATAATAATAGCCTAAGTTATTTGTCCGCCTGTCCCCGAATTTATGATGCGGTTGTACCTGGAAAGGATAGAAACATCCATATTGGATTATTAATGAGTTAGGGTTAGCAATGTTCGAAATCCATACCTTCCCCCTCTAGCATTTAATGGCATTATTTCAAGCCCTATTTTCTCCGATTTAGAGCAGGCGATTGAATTTATTAATTTATTACTTAATAAATAGATAAAAATAACATTTTTTCTAGCATTATGGCATCATTCCTTTAACCATCTCATTTAATCATTTCTTATTTTAAATTATTTAAATATCGTCTGCATTATTTTCATACGTTTTATCTCTGAACTTAGATATTACATAAATAATTTTCTTTTATATTTGGCTTAAATAATAGATTAGGTACATATGTGATAATTTTAAATTTAATAATCGATTATATATGTTATAATTACAAGAATCTGTGGGAAGACGATATTATCATAGTTTAGACGAAGATTGTACACATGATCAGTTATGAAGTTGTTGCTATGTTGGTAACAAAGCGAAATCAAAACAGAAAGTGTCTCCAAATGTAAACAATGTGGACATTTTAAAATTGGGTTCTCATTGTTGGCTCTATTGTTGTGAACAAGAGATTTTAAATTTCTTTGTTATTTCTCAGTTCTTAGCTAAACTCTCCGCGAGTGTGACATTAAAGAGCTAACTGTTGAGAAATTTCATAAAAAAATCGATTTTTAATTGAATTTCATTTGCTAAACATGCTTAAAAACCAACGGAAAAGAATCCTTGATACAATGCCTTTCCGGGGTTACTTCGAACGTAAACGGTTTGAAAAAGAGTCCAGGCTCCGAGACTTGGAAAACGAAAGTGGGTGAATCATGAATGAAATGGACTCGAACGTACTTGACGGGGAGGAAATATTTCACCGCCTTCAGTCTTACGAGGAAGATCCCGCAGCCAGTTTGAGATGCCAGCAGTGGTTTCGGGTGCAGCAAAGAATGGCCCTATATGCCTGGGATCGAGTAGCGGACGAAAAGGTCCGACTTAATGGATGGCTACATGATTTCCCTTAATGAACATTGTCGATTCTGGCACTGCTTCCCCGACGGCTTAAAAGACGAAGTCCTGTCTTGGATGGATGGTGTGAACTCGGTGACCTCCGACCTTCACTGTTACATGACGGAGTTGAAGGCCGAGCGTCGAAGAAACGCCTTCATTCGCTGGTTCCAGCCGTGCACAACTGTCTAAAACTTATACCCGACTGTGACTATCTATTACCGGACTTGAGTTTATGAAACCGAAAAGTGGCGTTTCTACCATCCATTTCTGCTACCACCAACTTATGACTTTTATTACCTGAACTTGACTTTATACTAGATCTCACTTTTGGAAAAACGTGTGACTTGTTGGTTTTGACAGAATTCTCTAGTCGCATGCCTGTTTTGTGATGCTACAAGTGAATAAACGTGGTAATGTTTTGTACGAAGAAACATATCTTTAAAACGGAAAGTTGTCCTTTGTAGAAACCTTGCAAGATTTATTCTTTTTTACAAATGCATATAAAAACTAGAGCTTTAATAATTTTCATACACTTTTAAAAAAAGGACAAACACTGCGTCTTAACCCCTTCCGGTATGATTTAATAATGAAAAACTGCATGAAATAACCATTTAATTTTTATTTAAAAAACTTGTTTCATTTTACAATTCTTACATATTCTTAATTAAAATCCACTTTTTACATAGTGTTATATAATATCAGAAACAGTAAAATTAAGAAAATATGAAAGCAAAACATTAATAAGGTATACAGATAATAGTCTTCAAGCTAGTGGTACTTTTCAAAACAAAGTGCAAAGGAATTCTTATTTGTTTACAGCGCCAAGTAGTCTCACTTTTAATTTGATTCTTGTAACACACGCGGCATTTCTTAGTAGGTTTTCTTTTATTCTGACTCATTAATTTGGCAATGACTTGTACCAAGTAAACAATATGCAATAGTGACTTGTGATTTTCGCAAGTGATAAAAGTGTTGCCAAATTCAGTACACTAGAAATTTTAAACTAAATTAATTATCATATTTAACAGTAACTTTAATCGCATGACGAGTGTAGCTCGTCATTGTGCGGTATGGAATGAAAAACTAATGACGAGCTAGACTCGTCATTTTACCGGAAGGGGTTAAGGATATCCTTAACTTAAACATATCTTTTAACAGTTAAAATCTTACAAGTTGGATAAAAACATATACCTAACTACCTCCAACAAATTGCCAACTGCTGCAGCCTTGCAGCCACGGTAGCTCAGTTGACAAAGGCAACACTCTCGTAACTTCGGAGCCCGAGCCGGCCTAAGATCCTCCATATTTGTTAAAGGTGACTGGGGGAAGTAAAATATGTTTGTGGTCACAATGTCCTCCAAGTTCCCAATCAATACCTCTGGGGATGGCAGGCTAAGTCTATGGACCTTCTGCTTGGTCCCTGCTTCAAAATTACGAGGACCCACTTGAGCAAAAGCCGTACTTTCACGTTTTAGGTACTCGTTAAAAAGATAGGCGCACCCCTTTGCTTTAATACGAGTAGCAAATGGCTCATTCGTGTTTGGTTTGACCAAGTGGCATCAAAAAGATCAACAGGTTAACCCCTTCCCTGTTTTACCCGTACGCCGTAAGGGCACAGCTTTCGGACCTTTACTGATTTGCCCGTACGTCGTACGGGCAATCTGATTTCTATTTCGCTTGCACTGTTTCCACCGTATTTTTTCAAATTTTAGTAACAAATTATTCGTATAGATGGTGATAGTTGTCCAGTAAATGATAGTTTGCAGTTTATTGTATTTTCTACTCTGATTGGTTCAAAAGCGCGGGTTTTTTCGCATGTTTTGTATCAGAAGACGAATTGTTATCTTTCAGTGTATAGCTTTCTGGTTATATTTTACTAACCGCCTGATAGTTTTATTGATGTAAGAGTTGAATAATATATTTTTACTTTTAAATAATGGATAATTCAGAGCGTATGGAGCTAATTTCTTGTGATTCGAACTGTGACTCGGAATCAGAAACTGAATTATCTGTAAATGATAGTAGCGAAAGTTTACTAGATGACCTGGATAGTAGTAATTCTGATAGTAGTACAGATGGAATCAGTCAAGCAAGACAATTTTTTTTTAAATTAATTGTGATAATCCTTCGGATCCGCCTTCTAGATTTGCTTTTATTGGAATTCCAAAAATTAACTTGAATATCGATGAGACTAAAGGTAAACTTCAGTTCTATGAGGCTTTCATAGAAAGAAAGTTGTAATAAATGCTTAAAAATATTAGAAATGTTAATTTTAATAACATATCTTTATTTAAAAATATTAAATGAACAACAACAAAAAAAAAGCGATAAAAAATGCGACTTTTTTTTAACCGAATTTTAGAAAAAAAAAATGAAATTGTCAAAGCGTTAAAGATGTGCTTTTCATTAAGGAGATCGTTTCCCATCGTTCAATTTCTGGTTGAAACATTTGGATAAACTGCATGGTAATTTCTTGGTTTCCCCTCTTTTTTCCATTTTTTTTTGTGTGTCAATAATCAGTAGAGAAAAAAAAAACAACAGATATTTTTCCGATAAATAGTTATGAAAATACTAAAACATGCTTTATTGGACAGAAAGAGAAAAAGTGTTTCAGAAATTTTTCTCCTCCTTTCCAAGTTCCTCTTAAGTCAGTCAAACTTCGCAATTACGCAAAAATAACAACCAGTGCTAATAAACACAATATATACAAACATGTTCTCTCTCCGAATCCCTGATTCAAAATATCTTTTCGTGTAAGTCCCGCTAACAAAACCATACCGTAAAAAGAATTAAACTATAACCTTTTTTTCCCCTTAGTGTCGAGTTTTAATGGTACATACAAAAGACTTTTAACAATTTTTTTCTTGCGTTTTCCTACAACCAGGCCAATGGCTGTGTAGCATTCTGGGTGGTTCCCAATTATGCCTCCAGCAGCTGTCAAGAAAATGATGTATGACTTTCGGGAACTGTAAAAGAGCCATGGTGGACAATTATGATAGCAAGAAGGGTTTATTTTTTCTCCCTTTGTTTTTTTTCTCTCTCAAACTTAACTGAATCTTTTGTGCGTCGAGAAGTTGCGCTGAAATTCCTTTTTCTTCAGCTCGATGCCTTTTCATTCCTCTAATATATATATATATATATATATATATATATATATATATATATATATATATATATATATATATATATATATATATATATATATATAATTTTAAGTCTCGAGAACTGTATTTTTACGTTTAAACTTAGTTTAAACTTCTTTTCTTCTTTTTCGAACTATGATGGCTTTTTAAATTTGATGTCAATAGCATGTATTGTTTTTTCCCCAACAAACATTTTTTTTTATAAAAAAATTAATAAAGTCATAAACATATAACTATCAGATCGTAGAATGACTAAACAAAAAAGATAAACTTGTAATCCTAAAAGAGGGTTGTCTAGGACAAAAGAAGATCATCTAATATATTGTGTGTTTTTTTATGAATGAAAAAAGAATTTCAAGAACAGAGGCCTAATCAGTATATGACCCTATTCTCAACGTGAATTAATATTGGTTCAAAGATTCGTTAACTAGACGATTTCAATGACTGCGTAATCGAAAGGGAGGTAGAAATTCTAATACCGTAAATAAAAAACTTGAGACAACATAAGATGCATTATTTTTTTATTTAATACAAAATTATGTATTTCAATATTTGCCTTAAACCATTCATCAACTAACACCCGTGTAACACATTGTATGCGGGACACGTACTGATACGTTTTCTGATGACTGATACTTGCGCGCGAAACACGTACTAGTACGTTTTCTGACGATTGAAACTTGAGCGTGGGTCACGTATTAATACGGGTTAGTGTCGCAACATGGTTTGTTTGTGGGTGCAAAAATAACGGTATATACAGGAAAACGAAGCTGACTGTTCTTGTCTACTACATATATTCTGGAAAAATTTAGACAAATAAAAACTAGTTTTTACATCAGTCGATGCGGAATCACATAACGGGAAGGTTGATTAAAAAAATCAATTTAGATTTAAAATTAACTTTTTATTTATCCCTGCGAAAATGATATATATATGTGGGAATCGTCGGGGATTAAAGGAGACATTTATATTTAATAATGTTTATTTACAAATGGGGAAACCTATTTACAGGGGGAACTGACATAAAAAGGGAGGTTAAACATTTAATCAGCGCGCAACACACAACTTGCGCGTACGTCTCACGTTCGTCTCACAGCTCGTCTGCCTTTCGCCGCAGGCGCTCGCTAGGTGGCGCTCAGCCGGAGTTATAGCAAGAGTGTGATGTACTCCTTACCGTCCTACATATATATATATATATATATATATATATATATATATATATATATATATATATATGTTTATTAAGTCTATTTATATATTTGTTTTTATATTTCAATATAAAATACGAAAAGTTAATTAAAATATTCCTTAAGAGACACGTGCTCCTCGAGTGGTGTCAAGTGAGTAGTAGTTTCACAGCCAAGTTTACCATAAAGATAGCTGTTTGTATTGTCAGCTGCAATGGAAAAAATAAAGTTTGGATTTACAGTACTGTGTTTACATGTAATACCAAATAAATCTCTTAAAACAACTTTTTTTAAATTCATAAATGGCATCCTGTAATATTTAAAATGATAACCGATCACTAATGAAATTATTCTTGCAATCTCTGCTCATTTTTTGCAATCAGGCGATCCACTTGCACAAAGCAGGTATGAATTACAAAATATTTTTAAATTACAATTATATTTCATAAAATCTGAAATTCTTACTATTGGAGATGTAAATAAAAATTCTTAATCAACAGGTTTTTTTTTCCGAATTTCTAAATACATTTCCAGCATTCATCGTTTTTCATTTCTGTCCCCTTGTAAAACGATGTATAGAGGTTCCATTGTACAGTAGAACCTCGATTAACCGAGCTTCGATTAACCGAGGTTTCTGTTAACCGAGTCAATAAAGAAGTGTAATTTTTTTTTCTCCTTTGCAAAATGAGCTTGGAAAAAATGATTAACATTTTACTTCGTTTTCCGTGTTACAGGTACTTCTTTCCCACAACATGATTGCCGAGTCATGGCAATTAATGAATCCAGCTACAATTGGTAAATCATTCAACAAAATAATTGTTGAAAAGAGGAGACAGGGTGAATACCAGCAGACGGAAAACACACCTACAGGGAACTTCTTGAGATCATCAATGGAATTGAAGGATGTGAGGAAGTTTTGGAAGATTACATTTGCGAGTGGATGGACGTTGAAAATCAACATCCAAATTTTGAAATTCTCAATGACGAATAAATCATACAAACTGTTAATCCTTCAACGGATATGAATGACGCTGAAAATGAAGATGAGGACTTTAAGGATTCTACGACTATAAGTCATAGTGAAGGTGTTCAAGCACAGACAATTGCCCTAAAATATTTGGAGCAAAGAAACGATGCTGATTTCCTGTTGCTCAAAAATTGGCGCGACAGGGCTGTCCATGATAGGAATTCTGAACTTTTGCAACGAAAGGTAACAGACTTTTTAAAAGAATGCCAATTTAACAAATTGATGTATATTAAATTTTAAAAGTACAATAATTTCTTGAGATTTGTGTTATTTTTGAAAATGCGTCTTTCGATATTTAACTAAGTATAGTTAAAAACAAATTCCATTTTACTTTTTAAAATTTACTACTAGAGTTGATTTTTTAAAAAATCTTTTTAGCTATGAAACATAAATTCATATATGTTTATTTTATCATTTAAAGAACGTTCTATTGTTTTTTACTTTAAACGTTAGTTAAATTCGCAAGCACGGAAGGTTTTTATACAGGGTTTCTATTAACCGATATTTCCGATATCCGAGGTATTAGCGGTCCCAATTAGCTAGGAAAATCGAGGTTCTACTGTATATCATAAATTATTAATTTGTTATTACCGTCATTTATGATTTATTTCTTTTAATTACACAAAAACAAATATGAGTGATTATTACTGCAGATATATATAGAGATCTATATATAAATCTACTGATATTAATCTAACGGAACTAAAGAATAATAATTAGAATTATCACTACTAAACACCTGCATCTGAATATCGAGGTGAGAGATCATGAAAAATTATTGTAGGAAAAGATAATTTGGTCTGGAAAAGTTATCATTCATTTATAAACAGCATTAAGTAATCAAAAGATAAGGCGTTTATTGCAGCGTTTTCTTTTCCAGCAAATGATTATTTAATTTGTAATTATTTTAAAAAACCACGTCCAAAATTTTAAGCGCCAAGTTGATAGCTTGTGAATATATTTGTATAACTAGCATATAGCCCGTCATATGACAGGATTAGAAATTTTTTTAATTTTCCAGAATTGTAAAGTAACTTATGAGGCAGGTAAAAAATTGGTTTGTTTTTTTGGCTGAGAATTATCTGGTACACACTCAATAATTTGCTTATCTTCACACTCCTCTAAAGTCTCCCGATATCGTGAGTGTAGTTTATAATAACATTGAATTTATTTACAGATTATCTGCCAAAATAAAATTTATCAAATCCATGACTTTTCATGACTTTCCCTGATTTAGCGGATCATTTTCCATGACTTTAAAAAGTTTTCGTTAAAGTATATATGAATAAAACTTCTGATGTACATACAAATAAAATATATGCTTTTAGAGAAATGACAGGAATTTTATCATAAAAAACTACAAACTTATAAAGTGTTAATAAACTCACATACATAAAAATAAATTGTATCTACATACCTAAGTTTAATCATATAGCAATTTTTCAATCAAAATGTTTCCAATTTGAATTCAGGGTACTTTGGTATTATCCAGGTGACCATGAATAATAGCCAAATATAACCCTATAATGTTTATATACAATATCCCTAGAGATAAACTTATATTTTGTTCAAAAATCTTAACTAATTTTTATTAAAAAATAATTATTATTATATTAATAAAATTTTAATCTACAATTTAAGAAAAAACCAGAATAATATACATTTACCCACCCATTAAGCTTTCTTGCTTTGAGTTTCCTTGGTGAACCAATTTTACTTGGCAATGTGGTCAATAAGATAATACATAAATACCAAACTCAGTAACTTCAGCCAACTGACAAG
>CM063501.1:14083998-14093512 GCA_032207245.1 Pardosa pseudoannulata
TTAGCTCTTCTAATAGTTTTGAAGTATGCCAAATATATAACACAGAAAATACCATACGTTTCGCAACCCAACTTTCCTAATCTTCTACGAAGGCAATGGTTTCAACACCTTCTTGAGACTCCTAATGTCTCTAGGCGTCGGCACAGGGCGGGTCACTGAAAGCCTGCACAGAGAACTCCGTCGGTACAAGATCATTTCTTCAAAATGTTTGTACCCCTTTATTGTCTCTCACAAAAGATGTCAATGGAGTCAGGTGGATTGCAATGAACAACGGGTTGTTTTTCCCTTTGCCTCGAATTCTTTCTTCTTTAACTCAACCGGATTTGCAGTTTGCCAGGGCCTTAACTAGGTCCTTTAGCGCCCATGGCAAAAAAGAAATGGTTGCGCCCCTACCACCATAAAGAGTGAGAAAATCTGTAAACATGATTGTTTTCTATAATATATTTCGAATAAACTTGCAAAATATTTTGTTAATTCTTAAAATGTTCCTACTACATTAATTTCCAATTTTTCTTCAATTTTTACCGTATTTATACTTAAGAGTATTTTTAAACTCTCTGTAGGTATTATTCTGCTAATAAAGTGAATAGTTTTTTAAGGGGAATATGTTCTTATTTATTTTGAGTTTTCATAGAAAATTGGTGCATTTTAAAATTTAAATTAAGTATTAATAACTTTAAAATTTAAAATGAATACTCGGATTTGTATTAAGAAATATTAGGAATGTCTGGTAAATATTTTGTAAGAATCTGTAATAAGTTTAGTCTCTAGAAGCATTTTGAAAAATAAGAAAATTCATTAAAAAAATCGTTTATAAACACATCGGATTTTATAATTAAAAAAAACTATTTTTCAACTTTTCCTTATTTCTAAGGCCGAACGCTGGCCGATTGGTTAGGGCGCTGATCGTCAGTACCGGAGTTCGTGGGTTCGAATCCCACTATGGCATGGATGTTCGTAGCCATTCGGAATTGGCTTTAAGCAGTAGGTCCCGGTCTCATTAGCCCTCGTGTGCAAAACAGTAGACCGTAGTGCTCCAAACCAAACCAAACCTTATTTCTAAGAGAACCGTTCTCTTTCGGACCCCATTTTCTTCATCATGCGGCGCCCCTAAGACTGATGCGCCCGTGGCAGATGCCACCTTTGTCACGCCCTACTTACGGCCCTGGAGTTTGCTTTCGACCATTTTAAATACTCGATTGTGGTGTGTGTTCACACATGTTACTGTTTAAAACAGAATGAGGTGCAAAACAAAAGAGTGTTTCTGTGGAAAATGAGAGGGGCACTCTTAACTAGTGAATATATTCAATATGGCTTATTGGGATTATAATTTTCGGTTTTGTCCCCGGTGAAGACAAAAATTCTAAAATTTATTCAAAATTATTAAAAATTGTTTTTTACATTTATTTATTATTATTTAGGTCCTTTTCGGATTTTTAATGCAATTCATTTATTTTTAAAACGTTTATTTTTATTTTCTCAAAATTTTCAACTTTCTCGTTTCTGATCATTATTATTCAATAAACAAAAATCTATAACACCTAAACTAAGTTAATAAAAATTACTGTTCTATTTAAAAATTATTATTTAGGCCCTTTTTGGATTTTTAGTACAATTTATTTATTTTTAAAACTTATATTTTTATTTTTCCAAAAATTTTCAAATTTTTTCGATCTTGCTCAATATTGTTATATTTTTTTCGGCTTTTTTTCATACGGATGTCACTGGCCACAAAAATATTTTATGTTTTTCTATCCCTAAACTCTCTACTCTCTAATTTTGTGTTATGTACTCACGAATCCACCCTTCTATCTCTTTGCACTTTTATGTGTTTATTTTTCGCTCGTTGTCATTTTTGTGCTTACTGACAGAAGTCTCTGGATTGAAGGGCTCGGCCCATATGGTCCAGTTGCACCACCACCTTTGAAGCCTTTGAAGGATTATAATTAGATGCTACTACGTTAGACATATTTAACGTTTCTATCAAATTTAATAATGCAGTCTTGATACAACTAATGATTAACTCCCTACTCCACTAACTAGTCAGTTGATGGTACAGATGCATTATAGGCGCCGCGCTTTTTTGTAGCCAAATTTGGCGATTTTTTTGGGCGATGAGTTTGTTGGTGTGTTTGCCCTGACTTTAGTGATGGGGTATGGCAGCTCTAATGTGTTCTTGCTCCCCACTGATTTCTGACTTCACAATACCCACACTATTCCAGAAATTTGCATCTTAGCTGTTCTTTTGGTTTACAGTCGTCTTGGTCAGGTTGTATTTTTTTGTTCTTATCATTTTCTGGGATTTAGTAATTTAGTTATGGTAGGTGTAGTTTTTTCGGTTGTTACTATATTTGAAATTAATAAAAAGTTAAAAAGCATCAGGATATTCTAAATCAAACAAGATGCTTTGGTTTGGAACATTTTGTTTGTGTTCTTATCATTTTCTGGGATTTAGTTAATTTAGTTATGATGGGTGCTGTTCTTATCATTTTCTAGAATTTAGTTAATTTAGTTATGGTGGGTGTTGTTCTTATCATTTTCTGGGATTTAGTTAATTTAGTTATGATGGGTGTTGTTCTTATCATTTTCTGGGATTTAGTTAATTTAGTTATAATGGGTGTTGTTCTTATCATTTTCTGGGATTTAGTTAATTTAGTTATGGTGGGTGTTGTTCTTATCATTTTCTGGGATTTAGTTAATTTAGTTATGATGGGTGTTGTTCTTATCATTTTCTGGGATTTAGTTTAATTTTAGATATGATGGGTGTTGTTCTTATCATTTTCTGCGATTTAGTTAATTTAGTTATAATGGGTGTTGTTCTTATCATTTTCTGGGATTTAGTTAATTTAGTTATGGTGGGTGTTGTTCTTATCATTTTCTGGGATTTAGTTAATTTAGTTATGATGGGTGTTGTTCTTATCATTTTCTGGGATTTAGTTAATTTAGTTATGGTGGGTGTTGTTCTTATCATTTTCTGGGATTTAGTTAATTTAGTTATGATGGGTGTTGTTCTTATCATTTTCTGGGATTTAGTTAATTTAGTTATGATGGGTGTTGTTCTTATCATTTTCTGGGATTTAGTTAATTTAGTTATGGTGGGTGTTGTTCTTATCATTTTCTGGGATTTAGTTAATTTAGTTATGATGGGTGTTGTTCTTATCATTTTCTGGGATTTAGTTAATTTAGTTATGATGGTGTTGTTCTTATCATTTTCTGGGATTTAGTTAATTTAGTTATGGTGGGTGTTGTTCTTATCATTTTCTGGGATTTAGTTAATTTAGTTATGATGGGTGTTGTTCTTATCATTTTCTGGGATTTAGTTAATTTAGTTATAATGGGTGTTGTTCTTATCATTTTCTGGGATTTAGTTAATTTAGTTATAATGGGTGTTGTTCTTATCATTTTCTGGGATTTAGTTAATTTAGTTATGATGGGTGTTGTTCTTATCATTTTCTGGGATTTAGTAATTTACTTATGGTGGGTGTAGTTATTTCGGTAACGCGTTCCGCCGTTTTTCTGTATATATTTTTGATGAGGAACTCAATTCTTAAGAAGTCCCTTTGTCGCTATATCTCGGGTACTGTAAAGGATTTGTGAAATTCAAAGGAATCTGAGGGTCATGGAATTCATGACAGTTGATATAGATATTATAATTGTTGTTCTAGTTTATTATATTCATCCAGATAATTATGTCATTTCATTTATTTTGCTGTAATCTGAGCAAAATTTCCTGTAATATATTAACATTTCCGATATATGTGAAAATACTGAAAATAGAAGTTATTTTGTTTAAAAGTTTTTTTCAAAAATAATCTCTTTCTAACATTTTGATGATAATAACAAGCAACATTAAAGAGAAAAAAAATTCCATTTTTTGGCACGTTTTTCTCAAATATATTCCACAGGAAAGGAGTTAAAAACCCAAATGCAGAGTTTTTAAGCTAGCTATTTTTAGTGCATTTTGTTGTTAAATAAAAGCATTTTTTTTTTTAATTTTTTTTCTTTGTAAATAGAGATTATAATTTTTCAGAATAATTCATCATCAGAACAAGCCAGACAGTCTTTCCTTGATGATTTTCCCACTGAGCGTTAATCTTGATTTTCCATCTCTACTTCTTGTCATTAATGGATGAAAGATAAAATTTTATCAACTCAGCCAATCTGAGTCGTGGTTTACTTCATGATCTAATTCAGACTTTCTCAACCTTTTTTGGCTCACGTACCACTTGGTTGTACAACATGTTAAATTGTACCACTTTGTAAAAATGATTGTATTTCGTGAAATTTGTTATTGCGAATGTGTTTGTTTATTTGAATCATGCATTTTATAAGGTAGCCATGTACTTTGATCACTTAATGAGACAAATTACATTGAAACAAGTCTAAATGTCATGCCTGATTATAAACTGAAGTTACAAACCCACTCTCTCTATCTATCTATACCTATCTATCTATACCTATATATCTATACCTATCTATCTATATCTATCTATCTACATCTATCTATCTACATCTATCTATCTATATCTATCTACATCTGTCTATCTCTATCTACACCTATCTATCTATACCTCTGTCTATCTATCTATCTATCTATCTATATATATATATTTTATATCTGTCTATATCTATTTATACCTATCTATATGTTTATATCTGTCTATCTATGTCTATATCTATCGATATCTATATCTGTCTATCTTTATATCTATATCTATATCTATATATGTCTATATCTCTATATCTTTATCTAGATCTTATCTATATCTTTATTATATGTTATCTATATATATATCTATATTTATCTATACCTCTATATATACATCTATCTATCTATCTATCTATATATATACATATATATATATACACATCTATATCTATATCTATATACATCTATCTCTATATCTGTCTATATCTCTATATCTTTATCTATCTAGATCTTATCTATATCTTTATTATATGTTTTCTAATCTATCTATATATATATATCTATATCTATATCTATCTATACCTCTATATATACATCTATATATCTATCTATCTATCTCTATATATATACACATCTATGTCTATATCTATATACATCTATATCTATATCTGTATGCATCTATATCTATATCTGTCTATATCTCTATATCTTTATCTACCTAGATCTTATCTATATCTATCTATCTATCTATCTATATCTATATATATATCTATATCGCTATCTATCTATACCTATATATATGCATCTACATTCATATCTCTATCTATATATATACATCTATATCTACATCTATATATATATACATCTACATCTATATATCTATATCTATATACATCTATATCTATTTCTATCTATATCTATATTATCTATTGTCTATATCTATATCTATCTAGATCTTATCTATATCTATCTATCCACACACATAGTGTGTGTGTTCAAAGTTTCATATTAAAAAAAAAAATTAGGAAGAAAAAGCTTTTCTAGTAATTCCGTACTAGTAAACGGTAATAATAACAATTTAAGGTCTTTCTCAGAAAGTTGTTCGCATTCTTTATCAATGTTTAACCAAAAATAATTTATTATCTTGGTTATAAAATTAGATTATGTCGGTTGATTCTACTTGTAAAGTTTTGTATGACATTTTTTTGATTTAATTTTTTATATTTTTTTATGCGCAACATTATTGATTATTTTCCGCACCAACGAGCAACTCGCGTATCACCAACAATACGCGTACTACAGGTTGAGATACTGATCTAATTCCAGTTTAAAAAAATTCAGATTCTATTTTATATCCGACGAAAACAGGCAACTCAGTAATTCTACGGTTGATAGATTTAGATTTATTTAATTTATTAATCTCAGGTGTCTAATTCCCACAAATAAGACTTATTTACTTTAACGAATTACAGATGAACTGTGAAGTATAGAAAACAATTTGTGTTCGTCACGCATTCGATGTTAGGATATTAAAGGCGTGTCTTCGAGTCCAAGGCTGACAAATGACGGAGATACATTCATGACGTGCCTCGGATAAATAAAATAGTAGGTATCCAGTACGGATAAATGGAATTAACTATTATATCACGAAAATGAAAAATCAATCTTTTTTTTCCCTTCTTTCCCCAATGTTTCATCATCAACTCATATATATCCACCTTTGTCATTCTATTCCCTCTCAACTCAACACATCACCGTCTGTTAACTGCAATCCTCATTATGACGTGTTGAAGAATAAGGGAGGGGGCCGACAAACAGGTGGTGGAGGAAAGAAAGGGGGGTTGGCCTGACATTTATAAATGGGTTTTAAATGAGCCCATCTCCCGGCATTATCTCGGTAAACTGGGTCTCACAGACGAATTTTCGTCTTCGAAATGACGTGCTACAACTACAAAGAAAGGAATACACTCGAATCTGTATGTAACCAAATAATGGACTAAGTAAATCTCAAAGTAGAAACCTCAAAAGTAGATAGTGCTTGTATACTTTCTTGAATTCAAGTCCTGTCAATGTTGCTAAGTGTTTAAACGATAAACCAAGGAAAGGATCACTTGTAAAGATTATTAAAACAGCGATGTTATTGGAAAAAATAAAAAAATAAAATATTGAATAATCATCGGCTTAGAGAAAGTGATAATATTTCTGTTCGTAGAATAAAAACGATAGGAAAAGAAAATGCGTGCAGAATTGAAATTTCTATATCGATGAAAATTAACTCCAAATATATATTTACATTGAAGAACCAAAACTGGTATAGGTAACTGGTGTATGTAAATAAAGAGATAAGGAACCAATCAGAATACGGCGTTGGGGTCGGTAATGGCTTTAACTTTCTATCTCTTAATAATATTTAGTATCTTGGTCCTCATCGTGTTGTAATAGCTCCGTTATTCCTCATTACCATGCAATTACAGTACTTCTGACTTAGAGGGCTTGGCCCAGGGAAGTCAGATAAGAGAGCTCCAGTGCGATGCCAGTTGTTTCGATCACAGATCGGCTACTGCTGCTACAATGGCAGGTTAACAAGATTTAAGTGAGTTTGACCGTGGTGTTATCGTTGGCGCACGACAGGTGGGGCAAAGCATCTCCGAGATAGCTATGAAATTTGGATTTTTCAGTACGGCCATTTCACAAGTGCATCGTGTAAAACATCAAATATCCGACATCGATACGGCCGGAAAAAGATCGTGCAATAACGGGACCAACGGCGCCTGGGGACAGCATTATTAAATGTGACAGAAGTGCAAGTCTTTCGCAGATTTCAATGATGGGTAATGAACAAGTGTCATTATGCTAACCATTCAATGAAACATCGTCGATATGGGCTTTTGGAGTTGAAGGACCACTCGTGTGCCCTTGATGACTGCAAGACGCAAGCTTTATGACTCGCCTAGGCCAGTCAAAACTGACATTGGATTATCAATGGACTGTAGGAGCTCGTAGATGCTCTATGTTGGTATGGGATGCGTGTAGTTGGAGTGATACGGGACCCCTGATACGTCTAGATCTAGACTCTGCTAGGTGACACGTACTTAAGCATCCTATCTGATCACCTGTACCCATTCATATCCAATGTGCATTCAAATGGACTTGGGGAATTCCAGCAGGACAATGCGACACCGCACACGTCCAGAATTGCTAGAAAATGGCACGCTTCTGACTCTAAACACTTCCGCTGACCACCAAAATTCCCAGACATGACCATTATTGAGCACCTGTTAGGGATTTTTCGACCTGTAGGGCCTGCAGGATTCATGGTGCCAATAACTTCCAGCACTACTTCAGATATTACTCGAGTACATGCCACGTCATGTTGCATTTCTACGTGCCCGCGGGGACCCTACACGGTATTAGACAGACATAAGTTTTTTTACTTTTCAATGTGTTATATATAAGTGCATATAAATGTGTGTATATATATATATATATATATATATATATATATATATATATATATATATATATATATATGTGTGTGTGTGTGTGTGTGTGTGGTGTGTGTATGAAATATGGTGCTTAAAGTCGATAACAAGGTCTGCAAACATCCATGCCAACAATGGGATTTGAACTCTTGGACTTCGGTAATGCAAAATCACTCGCTACCCATTCTATTGTGGTCGAGTTTAATGAGACATGGCTAAACAGGTAAAAAACGGGATCTTTTCCACAATTTTTTTCCCGAAGAATAATATTTTATATTGAGACTAAAACCGATGATTTATTACGACAAGTAATTACACTTTCTATGACTTTGAAAGCAGGGTGATGTTTATCCAAATTCTTACTAGCAGGTAAAATACTTTGGCTGTATTTTTATTACCGCCACGAAAAGGTATCACGAGTCAAAAATTAAAGAAAAACTATTTACATTCGTTTGACATTTCCATACCACTAGAAGACAGCGCAAAAAAATCTGGAACTCAAGATACCACAGAGACAGAAATAAATTACCTGGATTCGGTACGAATTTAATCCACGTGTATTTTATAGAATCGTAAAAGGAACAGTCATTGTTAAAAACTAATTAAAGTACGAGTGAACAAATCTGAATATGAGGTTAACCATTTACACAAAAGCCACATTTATTCTAAATAGCATCGCGTCGTAATAAAACAGCCTCTAAAAATTCCCCCGCATCCAATTTGTGCGCACAGAAAATCATATAAAAATGTTTCTTCGGCAGAACTTCATATAACATTTTTCGTACAAACTTACGCTAAGCCCAATACAAAATGGCTACGCAATATAAAGTGGAAGCTTTTATAAACTAAACTTGTTTAGCATGTAATTGCAAAGGTGTCTGGCACAAAGATGGATTTACTTACAGAGTATTGCAATTTCAGACTCGACTTAAAAATTGCGAGGTGCAGCCTCCAGCTATTTGCAAAAGGAACGGAAGAATTGAATAAGTTTTCAAAGTATTAGGAACATTCTGCGGTATTGAATATTAGATGAGATGGGCTGTATTTATTCTCCGGAGGTGAATTTTTCCAGGCTTGTGAAAGTAAGATTCGCAATTTCTGTCAATAATTAATAGAAAAAAAAACACACCAATTAATCATGGGATCGCAGACTGTGGTATTTAATTGTTGATGATATCACAATACAACTCAGTCCTGGTTGAGTATAAGATAATGGAAAATTTATTACACAAAACTGTGTGCACAGAAACTTTTCGAAAGTGTTATTGTTTCATAGTTTAAAAGGTAGGAAAAAAGTTAATTAGGGACACAGTAAAGTTGCAGTTTGCCGATATTTTATGAAGTAAAATAATTGCACACATACACAGGTATACATGTCATATATTAAAATTTTATTCTAAAAGGAAGTAAATTATTTTCCTCAATCTTAATTCAGTATTACGATGATGCCTCAATCCAAAAACGTAATTACTTCCCTTTTCATCTCCCCAACCCCCTTCTAATTTATGTTTTTACTCTTTGCCGTGGTTGCTCAGTTGGCAACGGCGTTGAACTCACGAGCCTCTCGTGAGTTCTAGATTCGAGCTGGCCAAAGATCGGACAT
>CM063501.1:14098612-14106112 GCA_032207245.1 Pardosa pseudoannulata
AAATATTTATATCTTTATATGCATATATATATATGTATATGCATATATATATATACATATATACACATATGCATCTATATTATACCTATATAAGCATATGTACTTACATGTATACCTATATAAGCATATGTACCTATAAGTATACCTAAATAAGCATATATATATATATATATATATATATATATATATATATATTTGCATATAAGCATGTATAAATATGTATGCATATGTACATATGTATATATGCATATATATATATATGTATATAAGCATATATATATATATATATATATGTATACCTATATAAGCATATATATATATGTATACGTATATAATCATATATATATATATATATACCTATATAAGTATATATATATATGTATACCTATATAAGTATATATATATGTATACCTATATAAGTATATATATATATGTACACCTATATAAGTATATATATATATATATACCTATATAAGTATATATATATGTACACCTATATAAGTATATATATATGTGTGTACACCTATATAAGTATATATATATATATATATATATACACCTATATAAGTATATATATATATGTACACCTATATAAGTATATATATATATATATATATATATATATGTATACCTATATAAGTATATATATGTATACCTATATAAGTATATATATATGTATACCTATATAAGTATATATATATGTATACCTATATAAGCATATATATATGTATACCTATATAAGCATATATATATATATATATATATATATATATATATATATATATATATATATATATATATATATATATATATATAGGGCCGGGACTACTAGGTGTGCGGTGGGTGCCTGCATGCGGTCACATTTCTAGTGCGGAAATAGAATATCTACAAATTATACGAATTGATTCATAGGGGGCGGACAAATACTATCTGGCACGATGGCGGCTAACAGCGCACAACCGGCCTTCTATGTATATACGTGCATGCATATATATATATATATATATATATATATATGTATATATAATACATATATTTATAATACATGTAATATACATACATAGATTTAAAGTGGAATATTGCAAGCATTCTTATATACAGGTTTTTGTAGGATGTGTAGGTTTCCAGTTGGAACAATAATAAAAGATACATGTAAAAACTAACTAATTTAACGATATTTAATTAAGAATAAAACCCTAAAACCATATAAAACATTTATTTTCAACTCTCGTAACCCTATTCTATTGGGTAAATCTATGGAATATTAATAATAACAAGTGTTGCCAAGAACCAAAAAGAAAAAAAATGACAGAATTTTCAAAATAACGGGTACAATTATTAATATATTTCCAAGTCACTTTCAAATTAATTATTTACATTTAAATTATGTATTTAAATTAATTACTTTGAAATTAATTGTGCTGTTACAGATCCTGCATTCATAATAATTACCCTATTCTATTAGTTTACTCAAATCTATGGAATAGTAATAATAATAATATATGTTGCCAAGAAAAAAAAAATTACAAAATTTTCAAAATAACGTCTACAATTATTGAAATATTTCCAAGTCACTTTGAAATTAATTATATATTTATTTTAATTACTTTTAAATGAATTGCGCTGTTACAGATCCTGCATGCATAATACACATCTGTAAGAGCTTCAGTCAGCTCCATTTTCTCTGCTGCAGTCTAAAGACTCACTTGAAGATAACTATGCAATCAATGTGATTTGCCAAAAAACTAGCATTTGCTATGTATTTAAATGGTGTTTGGTTTGACGAGTATTTGAAATAAATTATGATGATGCAGAGTACAGATTGAATTGAAAATATTTGTCTGCTTAGTTAATATTGACTATAGTTCTAGGTTTGGGTTTGTTCTTCTAGTATGTCACAAATTGTATAAATGGAGAGTTATGCAACCATCGTATAGGTGTCTGTTTAATTAATATTGACTAAATATGTATGCACTAGGTTTGTTTTTCTAGTTTGTCACAAATTCGACAAAAGAGAGCACAAACATCAACATATGTGTCTGTTTATTTAATATTGACTAAATATGTATATACTGGATTTAGGTTTGCTCTTCTAGTATGTCCCAAACTGTCACACAGGGAGAGAGGCAACTATCAACGTATGTGTCTGTTTATTTAATATTGACTAAATATGTATATACTGTATTTGGACTTGCTCTACTAGTATGCCCCAAATTCGACAAAAGAGAAAGACACTAACATCAGCATATGTGTCTATTTAGTTAATATGAACTTAATATATATGTACTAGGGCTTACTCTTCTAGTGTGTCACAAATTCCACAAAACAGAGGGATGCAATCATCAGCATATGTGTCTATTTAGTTAATATTGATTAAATATGTTTGTACTAGGTTTGGGATTGCTCTTCTTGTATGTCACAAATTATATGAGAGAGAGAGAGAGGGGGGGCAACTATCAACGTATGTGTCTGTTTATGTAATATTGACTAAATATGTATGTACTAGGTTTGGGCTTGCTCTTCTAGTGTGTCACAAATTCCACAAAACAGAGGGATGCAATCATCAGCATATGTGTTTGTTTAATTAATATTAATTAAATATGTTTGTACTAGGTTTGGGATTGCTCTTCTAGTATGTCACAAATTCGACAAAGAGAGAGACACAAACATCAGCATACATGTCAGTTTAATTAATATTGACTAAATATGTATATACTGGATTTGGGATTGCTCTTCTAGTATGTCACAAATTCGACAAAAGAAAGAGAAGCAACTATCAACATGTGTCTGTTTAGTTAATATGGACTAAACATGTATGTACAAGGGCTTGCTCTCCCAGTATGTCACAAATTTCATAAAAGAGAGATGCAACCATTAGCATGCAATTTTCTGAATTTAGGAAAAGTCCTCTAATTATCACCATAGCAAATCAGTGTTAAATCATATGCTTTCGACTATTTTTGCATGTAATATAACACGAGAAAGAAAGTTAAATATTAATGCCACTAAAAAAGACAGCATTATATCATAGCTTGCAGCATCATTACTTGCAAAAACAGTTAAACGTGCACTAGTACTCAATTTTTTTATTCATAAGATGAGAGTATCTTGAGATATCTTAATTCTCATCCATCCAATTACTTGAATATTCACTTCGTTTGAGTTCATATTGAGACTTCTGTGCTAAATATTAAGCAATAATCGAATGCTTCAAGCAAACACACGATGGAAATTCAATGCATGCATGTCTATCTTTCTTTCTAAAAGTTTGTTGGAACGATTGTTTTGTTAGTGAGGGGGTGGTATTTTGGGAGCATTCGAATGCCAACGAGTACTCACCAAACTTTTCCGTTTTGTTAGTGGGAGCTCCTGAAAAGAACAGAATATATTGAAAAAAAAAAGTGAAAGTTGTCGACAGTTTCAAGTAAAATGTATGAATTTATACATGATCTACATTTTGAAATATTCCGTCCACACTGTTTCAATAAAAATGGCTTAGGCCAGGGATGGCAAACATTTTTCGACGAGTGTGCCAGTTAAATTACGGTTTATTATGTTTAGGTGTCCATTGTGCCACTTAGTATATTTATCTTAAAAACCATCTTTAAACCCCTATAATCTTCAAAAAATTTAATTTTTAAAATTATTATTTGCCTTCCAGTCACAATGTGAGAATCATTGTTCTAGTAAATAGGTTTTAAGTGATATTTACTTTTTAAAAAAATAAGTTTTTATGCAGTACAGAAGCTTTTTATCTTGACATTTTTTTAGACTTATGTTTAAAAAATCAAATCGTCTGAATCAACTAAGGATTCATTCTGTCCTATTTCGAAACATCAATTTTGTTGTAAACTATCTTCTTATTAGAATAGAAAAAACCAAAACTATGCCATAATTTACAATTTAGTTTGGTTTCTCTTTTTATAACTCCTACTACTTATATAAGTACCTTTCTTATGCTTTCTTACACTTTCCCCCCAAAACGTCAGAAATTTCTACAGGGACTTTCATGGTGGAAAGAGTACTAATAAACTATTTTGTCCTACTCAAGCACCGCTTACATCCGGTAAAAGGGATTTAACTTGGTCTGCAATATTTGTTTACATAAGCAATCATTCCGACCCTTCTTTTGGACAAGATTGTCGTCAACAGTCACGTGATTATACGGGTTTGGTTTGGTTTTGGAGTGTTACGGTCTATTTTTTGCAACACGAGGGCTAATGAGACTGGGACCTACTTCTTAAAGCCGATTCCGAACTGCTACGAACATTCATGCCATAGTGGAATTCGAACTCACGAACTCCGGTTCCTGAAGGCCAGCACCCTAACCATTCGGCCATCGTTCGGCGCGATTATACGGGAGTGTAATCCTATTACTCCGTGTAAATGCGAAATATGTGTTTCTTTTTACTATTTTTAAGGAATCGCACGAAAAATTCATTAAATTATGATGAAAATTTTAGAAGCAGAAGAGTAGGGTTTGATAATGAAGGAATTCATTCGATCCACTCAAGTATCAGTGTCAATTGTATTCGTGAAAATTTTTGCGTCAGCGGAGTCGCTCATTTTAAAATCCAGCTTCAGCAAACGCAAAGGATAGTGGGAAAGGAGATTAAACTCTGTATTACCCTAGTAAAAAGGTGGAATGTGAATTTTTTCCCTAGCTAGGGATAAATCTTGAAAATCAGGGCTGTAACTAGGAAGAGGCAAAGGTGACATTTGGTACGGACACATCAGTCTTAGGGGCGCCTCCCCCGTGAGAAAAATGGCGTCCGAAAGAGGACGATTCGCCCTGAGTAAAAATGTGGAATAATTTTTCAACTATAAAATCCAATGTGTTTTAAAAAAACATTTTTTTTATGAATTTTCTTTTTTTTAACAATGTTTTTAGAGATTAAACTTGTAATAGATTCTTATAAAATATTCACCCCTAATATGCTTTGAAGCCTAGTGGCGTTGGGGTATTGCTTAGCGCTCCCATGACATAGGTCCGAGGTTCGATCCTCGGTCCGGGCAAGGTTGACTCAGCCTTTCATCCCTGCAGTGGGTAGATGAACTGAGGACCAAGCGTGCTTGGGAACTAAACACTGAAGATTCCGCGTAAGACTGACCACCTAACCGGAACATATGGTTCGCACCCCAGGGCCTTTGGTCTCGGAAACGGCGATTGACACCGTAAGCCCTGGCCCCCTAGGGACTGTTGCGCCTAGGAGTTTAGTTTTTTCTAATATGTTTTAATGTAAATCAATCGAGGTAGTCATTAAAATTATTAAAACTAAATTTAAATTTAGAAACTCGAAAATTGTTTATAATAATACAACGTCTAAATAAAAAATATTCACCTCAAAAAGCTATTCAGTTTATCAGCAAAATAATATCCCGAAAATGTTCAAAAATATTTTTAAGTATTAATAAAGTAAAAATAGAAGAAAAAATCAAAAATTAATATACTAAGAATATTTTAAGAATTAACAAAATATTTTGAGTTCTTTCTGAATATATGATATAGAAAAAACACATGTTTATATGTGTTATCACTATATTTGGGGGTAGAGGTGCAGACCTTTTTTTTTTTTTTGCTACGGGCGCTAAAAGACCTAGTTACAACCCTGCTAAAAGGGCAATGCGATTCATAGATTTGCCCTACCTTTGCACATGTAAACAGGGCATAATGGCGCTCATGTTAGCACTCTCGTTTCTGAATTCCCTTTTGATGGCTGCTATAGGTTCGACATCTCTGGCTTAAGCGGTCATTACCCTTGACTTTAAAACAGCATATATAATATTCATGCATATTTTAAATTAAGTGCATCCACTTCTTAAGAACTGCTGAAAAGGTATTTAAAATGTTTCCATTGTTATTGAGACAGATAATTCTTAAATGGTAAGAAAAGAGACGTGTGCAGTAGGTGAAATCTTCTATATATTACAAGAATAGGAAAATTATATCAGTAAGAGGGGTAAAATAATGTGGACAGAACATGTCAAGGAGTTATTAAAAAGAGCCTTATAAACACGAAATCCTAAGAAACCATGCATTATATTTCGTTACATACCAGTAAAGCAAGGACCAGATGTGACTCTCTGCAAATTGTAGTAATTTACAAAAGCAAACTACGGACCCTAGTCATAAGCCATTTAAACTTATGAGATAATTGTATTCAGCAATTAATTTTTGGTTTTTGGAGATGGTAAATATCTTTATTTCTTTAAGAATGCAAACACGTATTTTGGAAGTGAATTGCAATTTAATTATGGTATTGATGCTCGTATGGCTTTAACCTCAATTCATGCTTATACTGAGGTAATTTTTTCAGTATTATTAGAAAGTTTAATTTAATTAACGTATTACTATGCGGTTCCTTCCTTTACCCCGAGTACCCGATTTATATAAAATTGAGGGCAATAGGTCTGATGACCCCTCCCTCTTTCTTAAGGCATAATTGAATGCAAAAATTAGTAACGTAAAAGTAACTTGATGTTAGAAACAGTGTTAACCTATGAAACTAGCGTATTAACCACTACCTTTTGCTTACCAAGTGTGTGTGAGTGTGTTGTGTGAAGGGGAGGGCGTGGTTTTGCTGATCATTTTCTTATAGGAGTATCATATAGGCGTCTGTCATTACTCCATAAGATAACATAAACAGACAAAGAGGGTCCTCGTAACTGAAAAGCAGAGATCGAGTAGAAAACACGCAGACTTGGCCAGATATCTCCACATGTACCATTTCGAAATTTGGAGGATATTACGACCACGAACCTATTTTTCGTGCCCCACCCGTCGTTAATGAACACGACGGATCTTTGGCCAGCTCGAACGTCGACCCCCCCAACCCAGTAACATGACTGGGCTACTGCGGATCGCACATGAGATTATTACAGTGGTTACCAAGTATGCAATGTACCAGTGAACTTTTTAACTACCGCATAACTGAAGTCATGCGGGAAATTTACATAGTTTATATTTTATCCTGTATCTGACTTAGCAGGTTTAATGATGCAAGTTGAAAACAAATATCTTTTTAATAAAAAAATTAAGCTCTATGTACATAAAAAAACTTGATGTGGATAGTATCTCACTTCCTTGTACGGCTAATAAATTATACACGTTTTATTTTGTATAATGTGTTATTAGAATAATAATTTTCTGAAGCATCATGTATGCTACTGAAACAGTATTTTATTTTAATACATATTTTTTTCGTGTAGTGCTTGCTCACTTTCATTTATTTCCAATGCTTGTATTCTACTGGCTGCACTGAAGTCACTCGAAATGAGAGGAGGTAGGCTATCCATTTACTCTGAGATGTCTAGGTTTTTTCCTCGCCTGTGGAACTCTGAGCATATATTTATGGCCTGCGTAGTTGCCGTTAGGTGTTCTTTTATTAGGCTCTAGCCGTTGTTCCTTTCATAGTAAGGGGGGGGACTGTTGTAACTTTCCTCTTTCCTTTGCTGTTCTGCTTTGAAAATTCAGAGGGAGAGTGGGCGTTGTGATTGACT
>CM063501.1:14111112-14113612 GCA_032207245.1 Pardosa pseudoannulata
GAAAGCTTATCAAAATTTTTCAGCTTATTTACTTAGAGGTAGGGATGTAATACGGCGGAGACTAAAAGCAGATATTCGAGAATTTCTGTCTTTCAAGGAACAATTTAGAACGTATTTCAAATATAAAAAGAATTTTAAATAATTTTAAAATAAGGAAGAGTTTAAAAAAATTGGCTCCCTGAATATTTCCAATTTTTAATAGTACGACATATTTGCACTGTATTCTCATGAACACAATATATTTTTACATTCCGATTTTCTACATAAAATGCACAGGATATACATTAGAAGTTTAACGTTAGAACTGAACTAAAGTTATTGCGGAAAGCACGACTTGGTTTTTTGGAGTGCAACGGTCTACTGTTTTGCACCCGAGGGCTAATGAGACCGGGACCTACGGATTAAAGCCGATTTTGAACGGCTACAAACATTCATACCCGCAGCGGGATTCGAACCCGCGAACTCTGGTTCCGAACGCAGCGCTCTACCATTCGGCCATCCGAAAAGCATAGGTGATTCTATGTTAAAAAAAAGTTCTGAACATCCTACAAAATTTTCTGAAAAAGTATACGCTACTTATCTAAAATAAAAATTATATTCAGATTGATTTCTAGAAGTCAAAACTAGAGTTGGATGATATCCGAATTTTAATAATGATATATATTGTTTACCAAATATCAATATAGTAAAATGTTCTAATATATATCACCTTCTTAGAGAGTTGCAAATATAAATGCGTTCTGTATAAAATCATACAAACACATATCAATGCGTATGTTGGTTATCTAGGAAACAAAAATTCAATTTCTTCATCTAAATATATAAATTTAAATTTTAACATTCCTTTAAAAAAGAAAATCACATAACATATTATTACTCTTCTTCGGTAGAAAAAAAATTGTGGAAGCTATAAAAAAGGAAAAAGGGCGAGAAAAGATATAAAACTCTCTGATTATCTTCAAAATTCATTTATATATTTTTTATTTGAAGTAGAAAATAGTCTAATTTTTTTTAATTTTTAGAAACAGATTTTTGGAACAGACAATTTTTGAGAAAAAAAAATATGATTTTTATAAATTTCGGAACAGATTCACACAAAAAAATTACGAAGTTTGTTCTTTTGTGTGTTTGATTTTTATACATAACCACACGGTCCGCAATAAAATTGCCAAATTTTGGAAATTATTCATATATACCGCCAAATAATCAGAGTCGATATTAAAACCTCTGCTGTCTATCCTATCATGTAATATGACAAGATAAATTAAAGTTGGCAACTAACATACGGCCAGTAATGTTTTTTACTGACACCGTCCTATGACGGGCTATAAACTAGTTTTTAATATTTAATCACTTTTTCTTTAATCAAGAGGTTCGTTCAAGAAATATGATAAATTCAAATATTTCTACAATGCGTTGAATACTCCTGGTTTAAAGTTTCAAAGTATCCTTTACGATTTAATGCCAAGTAATGAAACGCTCGCAGCTGTTACTGAAGTATGCGCAAAGCAATTTAATTTATTAAGAATTGGTGTTACGCAAAAAGGCAGTGCAGAAAATTTATACAGCTTAGCTGCTCTTTCTTGTATATCTCACCAAAATTCAAATGAAAGGGGCATATTACTTATTTTATTTATGGAATATGTTCTCTACTCCCTGCAAGGGAGCAGCGGTTACACTAAAAGGAAAAAATGCGATTAGATAATTCTAAAAAAACAGAGAGATAGATTTACTAAGAAAAACGAAACGACAATCCGGTTAATTCTGCAAAAGGCGGCGAAAAGGATAAATCATGTTAGATTTAAGGCACTCAGCCATTTTTTTCTTCGCGCGTTCCCTGAAACTGAGAAAGGCTAAATGGGTGGAGAAAAACAGTCGAACTAAGCTGCGAAATTATGGGCTCGGAGGGTTGAAGTTCATGACTAAATACTTAGGCCGAAGTCACGGAAACCAGTTCTAAACATTTTCACTTTGTGAGCGAAAAAGAAAGGAAGGAAGAAAAAAAATGACCCGTGTATTTCAGCTAATTCCGCAACTGAAATAACTTACAATACAGTGAATGGATCAGGGAAATATATGAGGGGAAATTTACAAGTCTCGAAGTGCAAAGTGCAACTGCCCCCCCCCCCAAAAAAAAAAAAAAAAATTACCGGACGTAAGTACATCATCAAGAACAGTGATACAGTGGATAAGAAACTTCTTAGACAGTAGTACGTAATATATGCTAGAGAAAAAATTAAGTGAGAATTTCGTGTACTATATCAGTGAGACATTCCCTCCTTTTCAAAGATGGGGGCAAGCTGAGAGAGAGCTACATTATATATACGATGGAAATAAAAAAGAGGTCTGTAGGTAGTTGAGACATAAACTAAGAGATTATAATCTGAATTAAAGCTTGTTACTTAAAATCCCTTTATGCGAATTTCAAGTAAGTCACAATCTTGGGCTAAATAAATAAGATTTAGGCAAAAGCTTAGAAAAGAAAATTAGACAAGAGAAA
>CM063501.1:14116112-14133612 GCA_032207245.1 Pardosa pseudoannulata
TTAGTTTTTTCATCTTACAGGATTTTTTTAAAGTTGTAAAACATATATCCAAATTTACTATATGTCGCATACATTTTTTTTTCACGTTTTTTGCAAGCTTTTCTGAGGAACATATCTACAGAGTAAAGAAAAAAAGAGTGATGCATGCAATCACACACACACACACAGATAATGCGGTGAGTTAGAATAAAAAGGCTTTTCGAATGCGGTCTGTCGAATATTTTGATTTGGCTAGAGATGTTTTAAAAGTTTAAATAAGTCATTATACAAGAGAAAAACAACGTGTAGCACATGCACTGATTCAAGGAAGTAAAAGTTTATGCTTCGCTTCCCATCCCTGCTTCCTCCAGTATAGAGATGTAGCACATTTTCGAAATGAAAATCGAACCTAATCAGGTAGAAAATCAAGACAAAAATATAGAGTCCACAATCATGCTAAAGATATATTTAAACGTTTCTCTATAATTTCAACAGAATTAGCAGCAAAAAAAATTCGATCTATTCATTTTTACATTGACAAACTATACATTATAATTACATGAAATTACTACTGAAAAGTTTTCAGCTCAGTGTTAACCTTCCCCGAAGTTTCAAAAGTAAAATCAATGGAAAAACTATAGAAAATAATACGAAAGTCCGAGGGAAATACGAATTTGGGACGAAATAACGTTTTTGTTTCTGGAAATCTTTTACGTAAGCTATTAAATTAAAATAAAATTATCATTAAGCATACTTTAGGGATCTATAGATCAACGGTAATGAACTTAATAGAAAGGAATACATGCATAAAAAATTAATCGGAAAGATGTGTAAGTAATGTAATAAATAGGTTTCCGTTTCTTCCATATAAAATATGTATAAAAAGTGCTGTACACTCGTTCCGACTCAGACTACTTTCATCTGATGGTAAAGAAAAAATGATAACACATGACTTCCTCATACGCCTATTAAATTATACATGATTCTTTTATACTGATTGTATAATAAGTCAGGAGAATTTTGTTATATAGATATTTTGTTGGTTGGTTGGTTGGTATGTTCATTTTAGAAGTCATATGACGTCTCATGGAAAGATGGTTGTCATTTTCTCGAGAGGTTAGATTTGTAAAAGTGGGTCCTTGCAATTAAGAATCAGTGACCAAGTAAAAGAACCCCAGGCTTGTCCTGCCACCTTCAGAGCTATTGTTTGAGAATGTTAACGACATTATTAGAGACATTGCCTTTAGGACATTGCGATAAGGACATCGTATTTCGTTACGTCGATTACAGTTGCCTTTAATTAAAAAGGTGGATTTTTGGTCAGCTCGAGCCTTCTGATCGCTGCCTCTATAACGATTTAGCTATTGTGGCTCAGATATTTCGCTATAAATCGAAATGTTTCACGGTTACAGTACTTACCTTTGCTCTATGTTAGGAATCGATTTTAAAAGCATTGTTTCCTTGCTCATTGTGTCAAGCATTAGCAATACTATAGCAGTACAAGAATGTATATATATCTCTCTATCTTATAGTGCTGTAATTGGTGACCGGCAGCATTATTTTTAAATTTTTCGTTATATGGAGTAACAGTCAAAAAGGGAGGTGCGTAACTGAATATTACAACAGTCTTAAATACTACTAAAAACTCATGCTTGTGGAGTGTATTCAGTGACTCTCAATCCTTCAGTAGAGTGTCTACTCATTTGATCGTCTCACTTCTCGGGTTGACGGTTCGGTCCCCGATGATGTCAAATTTTCTCAATGTAAGCTTAATTTAATATTTTATGCTTTATTATTATTATTTATTATGTTTTATTATTTTACACTTTTTTTTATTATTTTTAATTTCAATTCTTATATTTTATTTTATCTAATTTTTTCACGTATTTTTATTCGGATGTCACTGGCTACTTAAATTTTTTTTGTCTTCTATCCTTAAACTTTCTTCTCGTTATTTTTATATGTTTCTTTCCCCTTTTACTTGTTTATTTCTCTACTAGCCTCATTTTTGTGCTCACTATTAGAATTCTCTGGATTAGAGTGTGGGTGATATTCTTGGCCCAGAGAATCCAGTTGGATTTATATCTTGTAGGTCTTGTAAATACAAAATTAAAGATTCTGCAGTTAATTATTTTTGAATTATGGGAGATATATACTAGTGACGAAACTAGTCAAAATGCCCTCAGGGATTGTCAAAATGGATATTCAATGTTTTTCTCATACGTACGTAGAGACGTAAGTGGATGTATTCAAAATGTATTAATTTATGGTTAAAATGATTGTTTCCGTCGAAAACTGGAGACAAAGTTTTCGCGATTACAATTTATTCTACACTTCATGCAAGGAATAAAAAAATGATCCGCGGTAGCTCAGTCGGTAAAGGCAGCGATCTCGTGATCGGATGGTAGAGTTATTGACACTCGAACTGGCCTAAGATCTGACGTGTTTATTAATGGTCACTGGGGCAAAGGTTTAGTGGTTGCAATATCCCCCAAGTTCCTAAACTATACCTCTGGAGGTGTAAGGCCAAATCTAGGGGTTTTCTGCAAGGTACCTGTTTTGAATTTTCGAGCATCAACTCTTAGAAGTCCAATTCTCCCCAGATAGCATGCATATTTGCAAGTTTGATTTTTTCTGGATAATATTCTGGATAGCAAGTTTGATTTTTTTTGGATAATATCTTGTCATAACAAATTTGACCCGACCATCTTGCAACAAAACTCCTGCAAGTTAGACGGAACATAAAGAAATCAGTCCTTTGCAACACTATGCTGCTACAAAACTGTGGCAACCGTGTCATGACAACCTCGAAGCAAGCGAAAATTCTTAGACTTGCTGCAGTCTTGTTTCAAACTTGCAGACTTGTCATACTGAACTTGCTGCAAGTTCAGGATGAACTTCTTACTTGCTTGCTTGCAAAGCAAGTCTGTTGCAAGTTTGCTGCAAACTAAATTTGCTATCAGGGTTGAGGCAATGCAACCATCTTTCCAAGAGAAGTCATATGACTTGTAAATGAACACAACAACCAACCAAAGAATAACAGAATAGAAAATCCTTGAATTTAGGTTTCTGTGATAAATAAATTAATACTAAAATGTTAACGTACGAAGAGAATACCTGCTAAACTTGAACAAGAGGATAAAGATAACATTTCTTAAAAAAGGACATACCCGATAAGGTCACCAGAGTCATTTTTCCAACCCACCATTTTGAAATAGTATTTGGATTTTACGCCGCATAAGCCTTTCAGTGTATACATTTTGAGATTTTAGCTGTTGCTTATTCCAGTTGCTAATAAATTTTCCCACTTTGTTTTCAAACAGTTGTACTTTTAACCTTGTTAACCGGATGTTACTTTGTATTCACGATCGTAAATTTAAAGAAATAAAAAAGGCTAGACAAGACATAATTCAGACTTTTAGAGTCTTACAGCCAAAAGAATAAATATACTTTAGTGTATCTTACTCATCAATCCGGAGTTTTGAGAAAGATCAAAGCTGACACAAGTTTTCAACTAGTTGTTGTGGTAGTACACTCAACACTCGCATATCTGTCAAATTGTCTTTGAGGAGGATTGTTACGTTGTGAGATATTTAAAGAACCAATAACGGCACCGGTGAGAACAATTTGACTATTTGTAAGACCTGCTTATAAATAGTTCTGAATGGATTAGAAGAACTGTAAATAAAAAGACACGATGAATAAATTAAAAAGGGACAGGCTTTGATAGTTTATATAACAGGTCAGCTGAGAACTATTTTACTATTGATAAGACCTGCTTATAAATAGTACAGAATGGCTTAGGAGAATTGCAAATAAAACGATGCGGTAAATAAATTGACAACTAACTAGGAGTCTAGGGGTAAGTGAGAGGCTCTGATATTTTATACAACAGTACAGCTGAGAACTATTTAACAATTGATAAGACCTGCTTATCGTACAGAATGGCTTAGAAGAAATGTAAATAAAACGACGCTGTAAATAAATATACAAGTGAGAGGCTTTGATATTTAAATAACAGTACTGCTGAGAACTATTTAACTATTGATAACACTTGCTTATAAATAGTACAGAATGGCTTAGAAGAACTGTAAATAAATTTACAAGTAACAGGCTTTGATATTTTATGTAACAGTACCGCTGAGAACTATTTAACTATTAATAAGATCGGCTTAAAATAGTACAGAATGGCTCAGAAGAACTGTAAATAAAACAACACGGTTAATAAATTGACAAGTGACAGGCTTTGATATTTTGTATAACAGTACCACTAAGAACTATTTAACTATTGATAAGACCTGCTTATAGATAGTACAGAATAGCATAAAAACATTGCAAATAAAACGACTCGGTAAATAAATTGACTACTAACTAGGAGCCTTGGAGTAAGTGACAGGCTTTGATATTTTGTATAACAGTACCACTAAGAACTATTTAACTATTGATAAGACCTGCTTATAGATAGTACAGAATGGCTCTGAAGAAGTGCAAATAAAACGATGTGATACATAAATTGACATGTAGCAGGCTTTGATATTTTATATAACAGTACCACTGAGAAATATTTAACTATTTATAATACCTGCTTATAGATAGTACAGAATGACTTAGAACTATAAATAAAGTGACATGTTAAATAAATTGACAAGTGACAGGCTTGATATTTTAAATACAGTACCGCTGAGAACTATTTAACTATTGATAAGATCTGCTTATAGATAGTACAGAATGACTTAGAAGAACTGTAAATAAAACGACACGGTAAATAAATTGACAAGTGAGAGTCTTTGATATTTTATATAACAGTACCACTGATAAATTAAACTACTTAACTATAAGATGCGTTTATAAATAGTATAAAATGGATTAGAAGAACGGTAAATAAATTCTAAATTCAATGACAAATGGCTTGCTTTGATAGTTTATATTAAAATAATTTAATTTCATGTACAAAATTAGTTCAAAGAGATTTATTCAGGGTGCTCCATGTGATTACCACTTGAACAATCTATTTTCAATTCACTGCCGTGTGCACTCTCATAAACAGCAAAACCTTCTTTTTATCAGTATTTTCACCGCTTAAGGTGATAAATAACCCTTCTCCTGCCAAGTACCACGGTGAACCCTTTGTCGAAAGTCATACACCCCTATAATTCCATTGAAATTTTTAATACTCTTTTATTAGTGAAGTTTTTTTTTTTTTTTGTATTTTATTCAAGCAAACTGAAAGATCGCTCACAAAAGATAAGAGCTATGTTTCGTCCGTAGAATCACTTATTGTTGGATGTCGGGTCTTTTGCAAAAAGTGGGCAGTAATTTTCGGCAAAAAAGTGCTCTGCGTAGTCCAAACGAGAAAAGAAACCCGTTAAATTTATTAACGGTTTAACAAGGAAAATTCGAAAGACAGCAGTATTGAGAATGAACATGACACTAAATACGAAATATCTCAGGATTAAGTAATAATCTATATTCCGAGTATTTCTTCGCAAAATGGATATTTTAAGGAAAAAAAGACAGTTTCCAAGATGACTGTCAAAAACTAAAAAAGAAAAAAAAATATTCACAGTAGTTATGTAACATTTTAAACCTAAGAAGTTAAAAGGTTAAATAGATTTTTAGGATGGGTTTGGTTTGGAGTGCTACGATCTACTGTTTTGCAACACGAGGGCTAATGTGATCGGGACCTACAGCTTAAAGAAGATTCCGAACGGCTAGGAGCATCCATGCCTAAGTGGGACTCGAAACCACGAACACCGGTATCGAAGGCCAGCACCCTAACCAATCGGCCATCGTTCGGTAGATTTTTAGTAAAAGACAAACGGTGGTAATGATTGATTTAAAGTTGAAGTTCAAGTGTCACCGTGTTAAACTACGTACATTTTACATGTCACGGATACAAATGACTTTAGTTAGTGCCCAACACTGGTTTTTTTCTTTTTTCGAAATAAATAGAAATAACCTAAATTAATGTTATTTTTTTAATAAAAGAGGGTAACAATAAATGCCGCACATTATTTTGAACTCAATTATATGGAGTGCAATTAACACATTGTGTGCGGGTACATTTCGCAGCGGAATTGTACCGGGAGCAGGCATTTGGCGCTTAAATTTAGTTATTCAATTAAATCTCAATAGATCGAAAATTATTTAATTTTTAACCAACTTTTCATATTTTATATTGAAATATATAAACAAATATATAAATAGACAAATAAACAAATATATATATATATATATAAATACAAATATATATATATAATATATAAATATACATATATATAATATATAAATATATATATATTATATAAATATATATATATATATATAATATATAAATATACATATATATATCATTTTTGCAAGGATAAATAAAAAGTTAATTTTAAATCTAAATTGATTTTTTTAATCCACCTTCCCGTTCTGTGATTCCGCATCGACTGATGTAAAAACTAGTTTTTATTTGCCTAAATTTTTTCAGAATCTATGTAGTAGACAAGAACATTCGGCTTCGTTTTCCTGTATATACCGTTATTTTTGTACCCACAAGCAAACCATGTTGTTACACTAACCCGTACTAGTACGTGTCCCGCTCTCAAGTATCAATCGTCAGAAAATGTACTAGTACGTGTATCGAGCTCAAGTATCAATCGTCAGAAAACATATTAGTACGTGTCAAACATACAACGCGTTAAATGAAAAGATAATATAGTTTTACAGGTTCGAATATTTCAATCTGATTTATTTTAAATGTCCAGGAATCTTAAAAAATTAAAAAAAAAAGTTAAAAATTGATGCTTTAAATGTTTAAAGGTGATGTGTCTCCTTAATAAAGAATAAATGCTTTCTCATAAATTAAGAACTATGTAAGATACAATTACTTTTAATTAAGATATAATCTTTAATTTATAGGACACTAAAATAATGAAAAGTGCAAAATCTTTACAAAACTCTGAACTAAAAATTTAACAGTATTCTACATTTAATACCGATATTTCTTCTCACGTATTCTTAAAATATGTTCACAAGGTTCGAATATTTCAATCTGATTTATTTTAAATGGTTCCGAAATGTACAGCAATCTTAAAAAAGTATAAAAAAAATTGAATTTTTGAAAGTTTAAAGGTAATGTGTCCCCTTAATTAAAAAAAAATGTTTCACATAGTTCTTAATTAAAACAAATTAAGAACTATGTGAGATAGAATTACTTTTAATTAAGATATAATCTTTAATATTAATTACACTAAAATAAAGAAAATTGTAAAATCCTTACAAAACTCTGAACTAAAAATTTAACACTATTCTACATTTAATACCGATATTTCTTCTCACATATTCTTAAAATATGTTCACAAGCCATTTAAATCCAAATATAAACTATAGTATGAAGTTCACTCTACGGCTGTTCAAAACGGCTGTTTTTGAGCGGAATGCTCCTTTTAAATACGTCATTATATATTTACTAAAGCTTTATTTCTTTTTAAAAATAAGTAATACACGTTTCCCACTGCATTGTTGGATAACATCCATAAATAAATAACTAAATAAAGAAGTAAGCAAACAGCGACAAACAAAATAGTTTGTTTATCATCAGTATGTGTGAAACTAAATTCAATAATGGGAAGAAAATAAATGATTTTTTTTTTATATTTCCTGTCGATAAAAATCTATAATAATACATAAAAGCAACAGGAAATAATTAGTAAAACAGTTTTTCCTTGATTGATGAATCGCTGGTTAACTTTCCACAAATGAAATATTTATAACCTAGAAGGCTGTGCACGTTTCATGTACTTCTTTTCACGGTGATGCTAGATTAAAGCATTGCAATTTCGACACGACTACGGGACGGTTAGGAAATTAAAAATATTAACCTGGTTCAAATGGTACTATGTACCATGTATGAATCCTAAAATCCTTAATCGTCTCTTTTATCTGCAAAGCCGTTGGTTGCAGTCATACCCAGATAATTACAAAAATGTTACAAATAAAATTAACATTGGTACTTTTGAATTTAAAAATTCAGTTTTGAGAAAAATACAAAATCTAAATTTTTATACGTTTTCCTGTTTCACAGTGTGATGCTTAGTAAAAATTTTAACTCGTCCTAAGAACCACAACACAAAAAGTCCTCTGTGACACAACTGATCGAGATATTTAAACTCAATATTATAAGATATTTTTCTCTTTCATTCAGGGATCGCCTAAAAGATTAATTACAGTAATTCAAGGCTGAAATCAAGCTGCAACGGTAAAAGTAAAAATTCTTGGGGATTCAATAGAGATAGATTATAAATGTTACCTATAAACCTTATATACTTAAAAAGTATTAAAATGCTTTTCGATTTTTTTGGGGGTGGGTGGGGGTAGGGACGATGGATTTCAACTGTGAAATTCTCAACCCTTTTGTACAGTTTGAAAATAATACATTTTTAAAACTTAATTAATATTGAAAGAATACTGCATAATTACATGTAATACATAAATAGCTAACTAAGCAACTTACAAGTGATGTCTTAGGTAGGTATATTTATTTAGGGTCATGCCAAAGGAAAATCGAATATATTTTTTTCCAGGGAAGTTTAAACGATTATATTTTAAAGAGAAAAATAAATTCTGTGCTGTACTACCATTTACAAATAGATTGAAGTATCAAAAACACCCGAAAAAATCATTAATGTACCTTAAAAAAGAAGAGAAAAAATATTTTAGCAAGCGGTTTTACTACGAAACCACCGTTCTTTAAAGGGTTAAGAGCTTATTTTACTAGAAAGCACTACTAGTATATATACTGTTTGATGAACATCCATGCCTCAGTGGGACTCGAACCCACGAACTCCGGTTCGTTATTTTCGGCTTATTTTACTAGATACAGTGTATTTGGATAATGTAATAAGGAAACCCTTCCCCTTTTGCTATAAAAGGAACGCTGCAAGAGGATTTTAAACTCGTATTGCTGTAAATAATCTGTTAACCGCTCTCCCAAAGAAGGAGAAAAACTTTAAAAATTTGCTAACATTGAATTTAAACATCGTGGTAAATTTTTTCCCCACAAATGATAGACATGGAAGTGGAACTTTTACCGTTCGGTTTCTAGGACGAATTTTAATTTTTTACTACACATAATATTAGGGTACAGGGAAATGTAGATTGTAGATTTTGTAACTACACTAAAATTAAGTTTTCAAATTTAAAAGTATCATAAACAGAATCCTTATCTTATTTAAAATATTCTTGTAACTACAAGAATATGTCTATGACCAGCGGATTCGAGGACAAGCGAGACGAATAAGGATTTTACTATGCACATTGTATAAATAAAAATATATATATATATATATATATGTATATATATGTAATGTAAAAATTTAATACTTTATTCTTAAACTAAAATTACGAACTTCTTTATTAAAAAACCCCCAAATCCACGATTTCGTCATCTTCTTAGTAGCCTCTTGCCGTTAAACTCTTTAGTCTCCTTCCTTTTGGCGAAATTAACTAGCCATCCTACTCTGCTGATTAAGAACATTCCTTTTCTCATGCCTGTGGAGCCCCCAAAGTTATAAAAGACCGCATGACCATTTTTTGAGAGTTTTTGCTGTTGGACGTTGCTAAATAATGATGTTGCTAAAGTTCTCTTGATAAATCTTATTCTTTTTGCCGACGACTACACCCCTTCGACCACTTTACATCTCTGAAGCATGACATGCTACGCTATGTTTCATATATACAGCACAAATCTTAATTAGTTCAATCTATTATTTCACCTAAACAATATCATAAAATACATAAAAGTAAAACATGCAAAATAAATTACTTTTTTTAATACATTACTTTAAAGTGACAACTGCGATATCATATTTGGCTTAAGAGGTCAATATTCGAGATATCATGTATGTTGAAAATCGAAAGTATTTTATATAAATGCAAATTAGTAGCTAGTGTATTGGTCTTAGAAGTTGTAGGTTTTCATCCTTCGCCCATACTCGAACTTTAAAAAGCCTTACCGACACGAAGGTAACTAAATTGGACGGTAAATATCGAGAAGACAATGCGGTATCGCTTAATCTAGTAAAGTTTTTCCACATTACCGATATCGTTAAGTGTAATTTTCTACTCGCTTCATTCCGAGAAAGCGGTAAGCTCGCATGTTTTTAATGGTGTAAGTAGTTACCTTTAGTCTCAGTCCAATAATTATTATTAGAAAAGTAAATATTAAAGCTGTTTCCTTACACGAATTTTAAAAACATTGGATGTCAATACCAGTGTTAATAGATAACAAAAGCACCAGGCATGCAAAACTTATAAAAATTAAGGTTTTGATATATATGGTAGTAAATAAATTCATCTTAATAAAAACTGCAAAAGAATTACTATAGGTGTAGCAGGTACAATTGCTGCCCTCTGCTTTTATGATAGAAGGCGCTACGAGAGCTACCTAGTTTTTTCATGGTGCCACTCAATTTCTCTGTGTGTGTGTACCTATGATGTTGCTTTTGGCTGTGTCTTGTGACGTGTTTCTTTGTACTGTATTATGGAATGTAACCAATGAATAAAAAATGGTTCCTGAAATAAGACTTATTTAACAACGGCCTTTCACATACATGAGTTTTGTCCCTCTACATACGTCAATTTTGGAATATTCCATTGTATAAAAATTCATGTTTGAGCGCCATATTACAAAAATATTGAGTACTTAATTTTAGATTTTTTAGCAATAAATAACGATAAAAAGAAATTTTCGGTAACGAATTTTTTTTATTTTCCTCAAAAATTATACATTGTGTCCTTTCTAATGGCCTAAATATACATAAATATTTGAAATAAAAAAGCTTTCTACAAGATACTGAAACGAGAAATTTTATTAAATTTCACCATAAAATATTGATTATGAAATGTTGTGACAGAATTCATAGTTAACTCCCTCTTACTGCAAATTAAACAGAACACGAGGTGACATTATAATTTGCAAATATCCATCTGACAGTGGTCAAAGATGTCTCACAAAAAGGGACCAGCATCCCAAACAGAACAAAATAAACAAAAGCGAAATTTAAAGTTACCATTTTATCCTGACGAGATACAAAGAGGAACACAATTGTTCTCTTCTACTCTCGTTCTAGAAAGTGCTTGACCCTGAACCACATCCATTCCAAACTTTGCAAGGGGTCGGCAGTTGATGACAATGATGAATTACACCATTTTTACATATTTTCTTTTCCATATATGAATATAAACAAATTTGCAGCGGTTAGAGGGACACATACATTCGAAACGTTCAACGACGTTTAGCATTATGATTCTCAAGCAATCCCCCCCCCCCAAATCGAGAGTGAGCACTGTTCTACCTTCCCACTGGAGGTTATCCATGGCTTGAACCCGGTGATCACGTGATTGATCAGAAACGCAAATTACTCAGTAGGATTTTAGTGCTAGGTAGTAATGCCTTGACAATGATAAATCACTAGGGCCAGGATGATATCTTCTTTTTTTTTTTGCTGACCCGAGTAAAATTACACATTGCAGATCCAGGTTCTAGCTCTTCCCCCATGTTATTACAATTCCATCTCGTTCTTGAAGTTGGAAAAATTATTATATCGTTGGCTCGTAATTATGATTATTATTTCAAATCGGACGACGATATCTGGTTTCATACCGTTGCGGCTTTAATGATGATATTATTATTACTATTCCGTTATTACCATTATTACAACTATCACATTTTTTGAAGTTTATTTTCTCCGCTGGATCGCGAATAAATTTTTTTTGTTAACACATGCAATTTTTTCGTGTAGAAGGGACAGGACGAAGTTTGTGCCTTCGTGATGGAACATCCCAGATTACTAGGTGTGGCATCACACAAAGAATTTTCGAAAGGGAAAGAGTGGGAGGTAAAATTGCAGACACTTTCTCAAAAAATAAAAAAAAATTTCTTTACTTTTTTAAAATTGTCTTTAAAAGTGAAACTGCATCAAAGACGCGAGAAAAGGTGAAAGTAAATCATAGTTTAACAAGATTATCGTCAACTAAAGGTTAAAGAGAAAAGGTTTAATGTATCTGGCAGTAATATATCTTTATGTTGGTTATGAAATACAAATGCAAATTTTCTTATTTTAACATAATAACAACGTTAGGTATAATAAAATTATGATAACTGTTGTTTATAATTGTTTTTATTCCTGCCCCCCCCCTCCAAAAAAAAAATCTGTTTAGTGTAAAATTTGAAGTTAAATTCAAGGAATAACTTCAATGCATAAATGACTTTGACATCTAAAATAGTTAATAGAGAGGAAAAATTAAAAGAATTTATCTGCGGTATAAGTCTACGTTCATGACAGTAAAAGCTGAAGTCAGCATTAAAAAGAGGAGAGAAATTTTACAAAAGATTTTGATTTATAATAAATTTCCGCTTAATAATTAAAATATAATATTATATACTAATACTCTATACTATATACTAATACTATATACTAATAATGTATACTATATACTAATACTATATACTATATACTAATACTGTATACTAATGTATACTATATACTAATACTATATACTATATACTAATACTATATACTAATACTATATACTAATACTATATACTATATACTAATACTATATACTAATACTATATACTAATACTAATACTATATACTAATAATGTATACTATATACTAATACTATATACTATATACTAATACTGTATACTATATACTAATACTATATACTAATACTATATACTAATACTATATACTATATACTAATACTATATACTAATACAATATATACTATATACTAATACTATATAAGCGGAAATATTTAATAATAAATAATATTTTTGCTTAATAATTAAAAATATAAATTTTTTAAATATTTATTAAAAACTGAAATAAAATAATAAATTGTATTTGATTCCTCTACACACCGTGAAGCTATCAGATGAAACCTGTCGGTAATGTTACATGAGGCATCAAAAAGAAAACTCTCTGCTGTAAAATAGTCAAGTGGTGGACTAGCTTACTATAAACACTTATGCGGACTATTTCAATGTGATCTTCGGGTTGGGCAAGGTTGATTCAGAATTCAAGTAATTAATTACCACTCCAAACAAAACAATGAAAGGTATTTTTAACGCGTATTGTAGCTGTCAAAAATAAATAAATAAATAAGAATACAAAAAGAGTTGCTGACCATCATTCAAAAACATGTGAGAAAATGCTATAGAAAGAAAAATATAAAAAACTCTTATTCTTCTTTTATTTTGCTTTTCAAATAATCAAAATTAATAAAAATTATAAATATAAATAATCATTTTTCTAAGTTATGATCCTTATAGTTTTTAGAATTTTTTTTCTCTCAATAGCTTAGGGAGGGAGCTGCACACCTCGACTCTAATCACACTCGTAGATTACTGTGTTTTATTTAGTGTTTTTCCGTAGCACCTTGAGGATGGGACAACAATCATTAACCCTTTCTAAGGTCGTGTTGATCACACTTACCACTCAAGTGGTGGACTAGCTTACTATAAACACTTATGCGGACTATTTCAATGTGATCTTCGGGTTGGGCAAGGTTGATTCAGAATTCAAGTAATTAATTACCACTCCAAACAAAACAATGAAAGGTATTTTTAACGCGTATTGTAGCTGTCAAAAATAAATAAATAAATAAGAATACAAAAAGAGTTGCTGACCATCATTCAAAAACATGTGAGAAAATGCTATAGAAAGAAAAATATAAAAAACTCTTATTCTTCTTTTATTTTGCTTTTCAAATAATCAAAATTAATAAAAATTATAAATATAAATAATCATTTTTCTAAGTTATGATCCTTATAGTTTTTAGAATTTTTTTTCTCTCAATAGCTTAGGGAGGGAGCTGCACACCTCGACTCTAATCACACTCGTAGATTACTGTGTTTTATTTAGTGTTTTTCCGTAGCACCTTGAGGATGGGACAACAATCATTAACCCTTTCTAAGGTCGTGTTGATCACACTTACCACTCAAGTGGTGGACTAGCTTACTATAAACACTTATGCGGACTATTTCAATGTGATCTTCGGGTTGGGCAAGGTTGATTCAGAATTCAAGTAATTATTTATCACTTACAAACACAACAATGAAAGGTATTTTTAACGCACATTGTAGCTGTCAAACATAAATAAATAAATAAAAATACAAAAAGAGTTGCTGACCATCATTCAAAAACATGTGAGAAAATGCTATAGAAAGAAAAATATAAAAAACTCTTATTCTTCTTTTATTTTGCTTTTCAAATAATCAAAATTAATAAAAATTATAAATATAAATAATCATTTTTCTAAGTTATGATCCTTATAGTTTTTAGAATTTTTTCCCCTCGATAGCTTAGGGAGTGGTGCTGCACACCTCGACACTAATCACACTCGTAGATTACTGTGTTTTATTTAGTGTTTCTTCGTAGTACCTTGAGGATGGGACAACAATCATTCACCCTTTCTAAGGTCGTCTTGATCACACTTACCACTCAAGTGGTGGACTAGCTTACTATAAACACTTATGCGGACTATTTCAATGTGATCTTCGGGTTGGGCAAGGTTGATTCAGAATTCAAGTAATTAATTACCACTCCAAACAAAACAATGAAAGGTATTTTTAACGCGCATTGTAGCTGTTAAAAATAAATAAATAAATAAAAATGCAAAAACAGTCGCCGATCATCATTCAAAAACATGCGAGAACATGAAAGAAAAAAAAATAAAACTCTTATTCTTTTATTTTGCTTTTCAAATAATCAAACTTAATAAAAATTATAAATATAAATAATCATTTTTCCTAAGTTATGATCCTTATAGTTTTTAGAATTTTTTTTCTCTCAATAGCTTAGGGAGGGAGCTGCACACCTCGACTCTAATCACACTCGTAGATTACTGTGTTTTATTTAGTGTTTTTCCGTAGCACCTTGAGGATGGGACAACAATCATTAACCCTTTCTAAGGTCGTGTTGATCACACTTACCACTCAAGTGGTGGACTAGCTTACTATAAACACTTATGCGGACTATTTCAATGTGATCTTCGGGTTGGGCAAAGTTGATTCAGAATTCAAGTAATTAATTACCACTCCAAACACAACAATGAAAGGTATTTTTAACGCGTATTGTAGCTGTCAAAAATAAATAAATAAATAAATAAAAAAGAAGGAGTCACCGACCATCATTCAAAAACATGTGAGAACATACTATAGAAAGAAAAAAAAATAATAAAACTTTTATTCTTTTATTTTGCTTTTCAAATAATCAAAATTTAAAAATTATAAATATAAATAATCATTTTTCAAAGTTATGATCCTTGTAGTTTTTAGAATTTTTTCCCCTCGATAGCTTAGGGAGTGGTGCTGCACACCTCGACACAAATCAAAATCGTAGATTACTGTGTTTTATTTAGTGTTTTTTCGTAGCTCCTTGAGGATGGGACAACAATCATCAACCCTTTCTAAGGTCGTGTTGATCACACTTACCACTCAAGTGGTGGACTAGCTTACTATAAACACTTATGCGGACTATTTCAATGTGATCTTCGGGTTGGGCAAGGTTGATTCAGAATTCAAGTAATTATTTATCACTTACAAACACAACAATGAAAGGTATTTTTAACGCACATTGTAGCTGTCAAACATAAATAAATAAATAAAAATAAAGAAGGAGTCACCGACCATCATTCAAAAACATGTGAGAACATACTATAGAAAGAAAAAAAAATAATAAAACTTTTATTCTTTTATTTTGCTTTTCAAATAATCAAAATTAATAAAAATTATAAATATAAATAATCATTTTTCAAAGTTATGATCCTTGTAGTTTTTAGAATTTTTTCCCCTCGATAGCTTAGGGAGTGGTGCTGCACACCTCGACACAAATCAAAATCGTAGATTACTGTGTTTTATTTAGTGTTTTTTCGTAGCTCCTTGAGGATGGGACAACAACCTTCAACCCTTTCTAAAGTCGTGTTGATCACACTTACCACTCAAGTGGTGGACTAGCTAACTATAAACAATTGTGCGGACTATTTCGATGTGATCTTCGGGTTAGGCAAGGTTGATTTAGAATTCAAGTAATTAATTACCACTCAAAACACAACAATGAAAGGTATTTTTAACGCACATTGTAGCTGTCAAAAATAAACAAATAAATAAAAATAAAGAAGGAGTTGCCGATTATCATTCAAAAACATGCGAGAACATGAAAGAAAAAAAAATAAAACTCTTATTCTTCTTCTATTTTGCTTTTCAAATAATCAAAATTATCATTTTTCTAAGTTAGGATCCATGTAGTTTTTAGAATTTTTTTTCTCTCGATAGCTTAGGTAGTGGATCTGCACAACTCGACACAAATCACAATTGTAGATTACTGTGTTTTATTTAGTGTTTTTCCGTACACACCAACCTTACAGGATGATGCAACAATCATTACCTCTCTAAGTCGTGTTGATCACACTTACCATTCAAGTGGTGGACTAGCTTACTATAAACATTTATGCGGACTATTTAATATGATCCTTGGGTTGGGTAAGGTTGACTCAGTCTTTCATCCACTTCAGTTAGACAAACTAAGGACCAAGCATGTTAGGAACTAAACACTAGGGTGCCGTGTATGGTTGAGTATCTAAAGATGCTTGGCAGTCACGGTTCACTCAAAAAGATTGACACTGTAAGCCATGTAGTTGGACTGTAGCATCCAACTTGGGGACTGTAGCATCCACCATGATTTTAGTGTATTTTTATCAATATGAAAATAAGAATTAAATCGCTGTTTTTTAAAAATCTTATTTTTGTTTTGTATTTACACCTCTGCCTGTCGGACATACGAATTCACCGTATGTCACTATGTTGATAAAACGTAAGTGAACGATTTATAAATTAGGATTCTGAATTTGAACAAATTTACATTTTTCCTTTATATTACGGAAAAATGTAATCCTTAAATGTAATTTTATTATTAAATTTTATACCTTTAATTTTATTACATTTTAAGGTAATTTTTTCCTTTATATTTCCTTTATATTTTTCCTTTATATTATCTCTAGCTCAATTTTACACAGGATGCAATTGAGTTTTTAGTGACCTTACTAAGAAAAGTCATACAATATTTCCCTCTCAAACCTCAACATTCAGAAAGTTAAACAGTTTTTAAAGGTAGTGTACAGCGAAATGTGTTTAGTCTTAAAATTCCTGAAAAAATATTTGACAACCGCTACAGTAGAGCTCCTTAAGACTCGGGTACCAAGTACGTTTACAGACAGATCAGCAACGTACAAAAGTACAGATTGTCATTGTGGGATTACACTGAATTTCGTGACCTCCGCATGGAGCAGGAAACTAAATCTGATACAGATATGAGTCAGCTAAAAGAAATGCACCGCTCAAACTGAAACACAATGTAATCGATACAAAATATAAACGTCATTTTCAAATCTGTCAACAGAAATTCCAGAGTTTCATCCAAAGAAGTATATTGACAGTTTACTGAAGAGTTATAAAATAATTTAT